>OZ024857.1:55396092-55398592 GCA_964017155.1 Oasisia sp. SBJ-2009
TATCTACCTCATAACCTTATTGTTTTTTTATCTATTCATTTTTTATTTTGTTTAACATATTGGCTCTTTAATTAGGCTACTTAGATGTTCTAATGTATGTACCGATTGTATATGGGTTTTTACCTGAAATAAATGTATTCGTATTCGTACACTCATACGGCGTCGCTATAACAAGTGGCGCCATCTACTGCATTCATTTGCACAAAGTCATCTTGGCGTTTGGAATTGATGTTATCTATGCATTTGTTTTTAAAGTACATTGCGAGACAACAATGCAAGTCAGTAGAAGGGGTGCGTGTTGTCGGCCTGGGATTGTACAACATACACCCATCACACTGGGGCCGGTGCCTTGATCTCTTCTGGTTATTTGTTTTTATAGAGTTCGATATTTGTCGCGGTCGATGAAATGCTGATTTGCAAGTAGGGCTACTTCCCCAAGTGCACAATATAATTCTTTTCGTCTCCCTCTAACAGAGCTGACATGCGCACCCATCCATTGAGCCACGACAATGAAAGGTTTTATTGTGTAGCATTGTAATATGAATATTTTATATATATATATATATATATATATATATATATATATATATATATATATACACGCACACGCACACGCACACGCACACGCACACGCACACGCACACGCACACGCACACGCACACGCACACGCACACGCACACGCACACGCACACGCACACGCACACGCACACGCACACGCACACGCACACGCACACGCACACGCACACGCACACGCACACGCACACGCACACGCACACGCACACGCACACGCACACGCACACGCACACACACAGATTATATTATCCGCATAAAGTATGGTCTTGAGTATTCAGTATCATCCGCCAGACTTCTGTGTTTATGGTTGAAATAATGCGTGTTACACCTGACCAACAAAGTGTGTTGACGTCAACGATCTGTGTGATGTTCACTGCGCGTGCACGAATATTCATTATTTATTCGGGCTGTAATTAATCACCCACGTGGCAGCAAATTCAAAATGCAGTGCAATTGAAAACCCCAGTTTTTTTATCGGGTTTTAGCATAGAAAACGTCCAAATTATGCATAGATATGCAATATATAAATAACAGAGAAAGGACCTATGGGTAGTGTTGATGCTGCACTGCTCAAAGATAAGCTTAACAAGAAGCCATTTAACATTTTGCACAACTTGCGTATCATATCATACTATATAAAATATCAAATAGTCAATTTGCGTCTAGGCACATGTCAACTCACATATGTTGTTAAGACTATGTCGTTCGTTCATTAAACGCAATTATTTGATGCAATATTTGGTTTATTAAAAGGATTTTTGAATTTTATTTATTATTTAAACATTCGATACAATTTGAGCGATAATGAAGTTGTGTCAATATCATATTCGAAATGTTATCAAACTAAAGAAAACACGAATGCCTAAATGAATGAGTGAGTGAATGAATGAATGAATGAATGAATGAATGAATGAATGAATTGAGCGAGTCGTCGAACGACGTATTTCGTCCCTAATCAGCTGTGCGTCATTGTTTCTGTACCTGCATTTGTGGGTTTAGAGCGCAGATCTATTCCACTCATTTATGTTGCCCCCACCCTGGTCTAGTGGCACAGTTGAACTGAGACGACTTTGCGGGGGGGGGGGGTCGATAGGTCGAGGGACCAATAGTTTCCTTTACACGTCGAAGCAGTTGCTTTGTACAAACTTCGCCATCACTGTCTTCGACGCGACAACCCGTACCTGGCTGTGGAGTTCGCTGATACCTCATGTGGAACATTCACTTATCCCACCTACCTGCTAAATCAAATCGTGTAGTAAGTTTTATCAGGATATGTCTGTATCGACAATCAGATAAAATTAGACAATCTAACTTACACTGGTTCGTCCTAACATTGTATGCGCGAGCGCTTGTTGGGATCCGCATAACAACGTAAGTATTAAATAAGTATTAACAAACTTGAGAAAACATAACGACGAGCAGAACTTATTTTGTGTGTGCAATAACATAAATAAATATAATAAGAATAATTAATTTTATTCTCTGGCAGCCACAACGCCTGAAAATTACAATAAGCACATTACTACTGATACAAATTCATTAATGTATATTAGTAAAACTGTATATGAAAGTATAACCTATACATAACTATATTTGTTGTTTTAACCATCGTGAAAGCAGCGTAACATTGAAGAAATAAATATCTCAAGTGGGGGTCCCAGGAACACCACAGAGAAGTCAGCCGCCTAGACAAATATCACAAATCCCTACACGGAGAAACATCCCTTCATTTGCCGCGTCACGTGGTTCATTCAACAAACAACACTCGTGGACGGTTTGTCCTAGGGCCGGCTAGGAGTAAATTTATGGTTATAACTTTTTTAATAGAACAGTAAAGGAATGGAATAGACTAACCGAAACAGTTGTATCTCCAGCCACGGTGGTCAAACTGGACATTTTAAAATCTTGGCTGGGCAGATTATTTACA
>OZ024857.1:55403592-55463592 GCA_964017155.1 Oasisia sp. SBJ-2009
TAGCGCCATGATTTAGAAACAACACACGAAGCACTCCCTCTCTGAATTCTCTAATGACGAGTGCATTACGTCCGGCATTGTCCACCCCGGACTCACACGGAGTGGGTTCCTGTCTGTCGTAGCAGACCACAGACAATTCCTTCTGGTCCTTATTCATCCCATCATAACTCGTCTTCTTTGATACTTACAACTGTAGTGGGTGATTAGTTTATTAAGACACATGGACACATGGTAAAAACTTATTTTTTTAATATACGTAATTGATTTCGGTCGTCAGATTGTTGACTTGCATACATATAAATTACTACAATACACAACATTCACTGAGATTCTGAGCAAGTGAGATTCTGAAAACTTTCTGCTGGTTTGATCCTCTAGACCACCACCAGCATTCTATAACATAAATGACCATTTGCAGCTACATTTTCGTGTCAGTGGTTAACTCAGAATGTTGCGTCACAGGGGAAGATTCTAATCAAAATGTCCGGAATATCCCGGGCATTTTAGTCACAGAAAGTAACTTGACCATTAAGTACCGAGCTGTGTCATCAATAATGATGCGCCAAGGTCTTCGGTTTGATTGACTTTTTTTTATGAAAACGCCGGTTCATTTATTATATTCTTATATTCAATTAGATTCAGAAGTTGAGTTACATGTTTGCATGCATGACTGTTATGATGCTACGCCATGTATCATTCCAAACAGAAATTATCTTTTGGCTCGTACATTGATTTTCTCTCAGTAATAACATAAAATTCGTTTTACTGTTCAACTACTAAGAAACCGATATCGTAGAGGGGGTGAAAACCGTTAAGATTGCCCCTATAAAAATTATATTGTATCAAATCAGAGTTCTTCTATACAGTCGCGCCGGCAGACGAACCAGAGCACGAGAAACGGTCAGCAAAGATGAAACACTTCAGTGTTGTCCTTCGCCAACGTTTTTCCACATCTTCGATATCCCGATATGTGAATCTTCTGGCTTCTCGTATTTTTTACAGTTGTCTAGACACGTGAAATATGGTCTCGAGCATGCGAGAGTGTGATTATTTTTGTGAACTATTTTTGTCACATGTGTGCGTGTCTGATGTATGCGAGTGTCCGTCCATCTCCTCTTAGCTTGTCGCACATTGTTGTCTTCATTAGGACCAGACAAACGAAGATCACAGCAAAATCCCAATGATATATTCCAGAGTAGCCGGAAATGTACCAGCAATGTTTACGAACGGAAACGGCTACGTTCTGTCATCATTCATGTGTCATATACGTCGACCGTTTTGATCCAGTTCCCTTAATCATAGCAACAGTAACTTAACTGACCTGTCTCAAGACTTCGTCTTTTTTGTCAAGGCGAGTTCGCCAGTACAATCATAATATTTGTACAACACGCGTCATATAAGTGACGTCATCGCATACTATGACGTCATACGAACGGACATCATTCACACTCCCCGATCATAGATGACGGCATACAGAGCATAATGCCAATTCTCTAGATGGGATATTACTTTTACGCGATGAACCACTATTAAATCAAACGAACTATCGTGAAACACGACACGTAATCTAAGCCAACCTTTCCCGTCTTGCTTTTGTTTTATATTAATGTTTTGTGTCAAATGTTATCGTCTTGTTTTTGTAAGTTAGTCTTCTATGCCAACTATTTTCGTCTCCTCTTACAGTAGACAAAGTTGTCAACTTCTGAAGTTATGTCTGTGCAATTTATACTATGTCTGCGCAGTCTACCTCGAGAGCGACAGTCGCTGGCGCAGCAATCGTAGGCGAACCAGGACGAGTTGCCTCGACTACGAAATCATAAATAACAGCAGTTATATTTCCCCCAGAAATTATCTATCAGATTGGTAGAATAACTACATAACACATTTTCTGACTCCACAACTAGACAATTGAACACTCACATCAGCAGTTTAATATTGCCTTTCGAGGAGCCGTTCTTCCTTTATCTTTCAGATTAAGGATGTCGTCTGAAAAACTACGTCGAACAGAGAGAAGAGGCACAGAGTGGATAAGCATACCATCTGGCCTACAGAGGAAACAGGAACGTTTCTGTCAATCATATTGTCACCATCTTCTCGAACTCACAGCTTTAAACTCGATGTCTAGAGGTGCCGTTTCCAAGCCTGAAACAATCCCTTCATGTAGACATTGCTAAACGAGAATGATGAGGCAATGTTGTCGAAAATTAAGATATTCTTCTTTGAGCTAGTGAATGATAGTCATTCTCGCCACACGGCAGAGGATAGCGCAAGAGGAGCATATCTGGAAACGGCATGCCGAGGACTCGGCCCAACCACGAGACACTACGGCTGCGCAATGATGACGCTGATTATTGTATTCTCCCACACCACGCATGACAAAACTGATTAATATAAGATTACCTTGACCCTAATACAAATTTCATCTGCACCTCGCTTCCGGTGAATTAATTGTCGTTGTTTCCGATTGCAGCTTTACTCGAAGTACTTAACTTCCTGATACCGCGACACAGAGTCGCCATCTTGGAACTGTGTCGCCACTCAACTCGTCACAAGAAAGGCAATAATTCTCAATAACATCGTGTGTTTTATGGAAACATGACATTCTTCTGATGATTTTCCGCGTACATCCCTTTGAGATATTTTGAAATGTTGAGCCCTTCCATGTCCTCCAAGTCTCCAGACGAATTTGAAGAATGACTGAATCCACGCACCATTCTAGTGGCCTCGCTAGATCACATGGACAATTTCAGTCCGAGACACGTAAAACTGCCCGTGTTAAGCGATGACGATTTTCAAATGTCTATCAGTTAAAAATATCCAAACAAGGAAATACTAGAACGAACAGGGCTGCCATCTATGGAAGATCTTTCTGATCAAAAAGAATCTCCGGTGGACTGGACACCTCATGAGGATGTCACCAGACAGACTACCGAAGCAGGTTCTCTACTCTCAACTGTCTTCTGGTCACAGAAAGAGAGGGCGCCCTCGTCTCCGATTCAAGGATACCATCAAGAGAAACCTGAAGATGAGAGACATAAAGATCGACTCATGGACATCACTCTCACAGCAGAGAGGCAAATGGAGAGCAACAGTTAAGTGATGGAAGCAGTCTTTGTCGCTTCGCGACCGACAGCATGATGATGATGATCATCATCATTTAAAGATATCCAACGACATAGTTGTAGATGGCTTGATTACATGATAGAAAACATGATAGAACTCCACTTTTGCATGTTGTTGAACCTCCTACCCGAAAGGATTTTTAAACATTTTTAAACGTGTTTTTATATATAAAATTAGGTCTTATTACCTATGACTTAAAAAAGTCAAGTGTTGCTAGACAAGGTGGGATGTTTCCCCCATTTTTATTGACCGTGTACATTGACAATTTAAGCAACATATTGAATAGTGCCAGAATAGATTGTCACATACAAACCTGCAAACACAAATCATGTGTTTTATGCTGACGACTTCTGTAGTATTGCACCCAGTGCTAGTGGGCTTCAGAATTTGCTGAACATTTCTGCAAAATTTAGTTTTTGAAAATAATATTGAATGTAACCCTATCAAGTCGTTGTGTATGGTTTCCAAACAACGAGTCTTTATCTGAAATGTGCACTGTGCAGAAAGCTATTTGCACTTTAAAAAAACTTGCACTAAAAAAGTATTTCGGTGTAATAGTATGCAATGACATAAAAGGAGATGAAAACATTTGGAGATATCTGCGTAACCGCTATGCCAGATATAGTATCATTATCAGACCATTTTACCATTGTTCCGTCTGTGTCATGTATACTGTTGTATTATGTATTGTTCCCAACTCTGGGTAAACGTTAACAATGGAACTTGTCTAAAAAGCTAAACCTGTTTACATCAATATTCATAGACGGGTTTGGGGATATCACAGATTGGACAGTGCGAGTCACGTGTTTGTAAATAATGCAATCGATTCATCTGATGTCAAGATGCATACTAAAAAGGACTAACAAATGCACGTACCAAGAAAAGCTTCCGTAAAGTATTTCTAATCATCCAGATCTGTTATCTCAGAAACAAGGTATAAATCGTATAAAAATATATTAACAAGTATTCTAAGATGTTCTAAGAAAGAGTATTGTAACGGTTTACTCAAAAAGAATAAAATGCTAATGCCGGCATATGGAGAGTACTAAAAAGTGTAATGGGAACTCCTCGTTTAGGGAGTCACTACACTACACTACACATTGTTGTTAAAAATATAGCAAATATGTTTAACAATGATTTTACTAATATTTTTCCGGAATTGTGGAAGGATATAACGATATCAACAACTGCTTCCATATATGGCTACCTAGAAAACAGGAAGAAACTTATTTCTAACTCCAGTTAATGAAGAGGACATTATCCGAACTGTGAATAATTGGGAGAGTAAAACATTCACAGATAGCGAAGATGTAAATATGCTTTTGGTAAAAAAAAGTTATTATATGTGCACTAATTACAAGTCTATTTCACTATTACCACAGTTCACAAGAAATATTTGAAAACATATTCATTATTCACCATGAGAGCTTTATTACCAAAACAAATTGATAAACCCAAGCCAATATGGGCTCCAACAAAACATGGCAACATGTCGTACACTAATATATCTCAAAGATGGAATAACCCCGTCATTAGATGCAAAATAATATGCTATTGGAGTTTTTGTTGACTTATAAAAGGCACTCGACACAGTCAATCACTAACTGTTATGTAAGAAAATTGAATTTCTTGTTATCCGTGGTGTGGCGTTCACATGGGTTAATAATTATCTGGAAAACAGAAAGCAGTTTTTGTCCTTTGACAAATGTAACACTAATGTGCGTTATATTTCATGTGGTGTCCCACAAGATTCAATAATGGTCCCAAAACTATTTATTTTATATATTAATGATATGTGTAACATATCTAATTTAATAAAAGTAATCTTCTTTGCAGATGATACTAATATTTCTCATGCAAACAATGTTATCAGTAGACTAAACGAAACAACATGTTGCGTCCTGTATAACATGTGCGTATGATTTGCAGTAAAGACATTAACTGTGAACATAACTAAAACCAACGCTATGGTATTTGGAAGTCGTATGCTCAACAAAGAAATCAATATAAAAATGTTAAGTGTTAATATCGAAAGAGTAAGGGTCACACAGTTGTTGGGTGTGTTTATTGGTGAACTTCTAAATTCAAAACCTCTTATAAAATGTGTACAATTAATGTTTTCAAAACGTATCGCTATAACGCATAGCTGCAGTCATCGACTTGATAGAAATAGTAAATGTATTTTATACAGTTCTCTCTTTTTACCTTATTTAAATTACAATGTGGAGATATGGGAAAACGCTTACCCAACAAATACTAGCAATATCGTTTTACTGCAGAAAAGTAATCCGTATTGTATTTGGTGCAAGACGATTGGATCACACAAACTCATTTTTTCAGCAACTATTTGTACTCATATTTCCAGATACCATAACATTTAAAACATTATTATTTATGTACAGAGCGTACTAAATTTATTTGACATCACATATTCAGCGTTTTTGTACAAGACGGATAGCAGCTTACTAAATACGACCCAGTCCTTATTAAGAACGACAAAGTGCCTGTTCTACTATGCGATCAATTTCTCTCCGTGTAAAGGGAGTGCTAGTATGCAATTCTCTATGTGATGATTTAAAAACAGTTAATATTATTAAAGCATTTAAGCGTAAACGCAAGAATGTTTTATTTACGAAATTTGGTTGTGGACCATCAAGAAATATATTTATGCCACTGAGAAAACTCTAATGTGTGTAAAGATGTTTACTTATGTTATATGTTATTATGAATATATATTCCATTCCATTATATTAATTATTGTAACAATTATTTAAATATGTGTCAGTGGTAAATCAATACAAAAGTCATTGACTTCAAATTTACCCCTTTCAAACGTTGTAACTTGTAGTATTCTAGGGAAATATTCTTATTTGTACTGTGGTTTATTGTTGTTGTTAATAATGTTCCGAATAAAGTTTCATTCATTCACTCATTCACTCATTCACTCATTCACTCATTCACTCATTCACTCATTCACTCATTCACTCATTCACTCATTCACTCATTCACTCATTCACTCATTCACTCATTCACTCATTCACTCATTCACTCATTCACTCATTCACTCATTCACTCATTCACTCATTCACTCATTCACTCATTCACTCATTCACTCATTCACTCATTCACTCATTCACTCATTCACTCATTCACTCATTCACTCATTCACTCATTCACTCATTCACTCATTCACTCATTCACTCATTCACTCATTCACTCATTCACTCATTCACTCATTCACTCATTCACTCATTCACTCATTCACTCATTCACTCATTCACTCATTCACTCATTCACTCATTCACTCATTCACTCATTCACTCATTCACTCATTCACTCATTCACTCATTCACTCATTCACTCATTCACTCATTCACTCACTCACTCACTCACTCACTCACTCGCTCGCTCGCTCGCTCGCTCACTCACTCACTCACTCACTCACTCACTCACTCACTCACTCACTCACTCACTCACTCACTCACTCACTCACTCACTCACTCACTCACTCACTCACTCACTCACTCACTCACTCACTCTCTCACTCACTCACTCACTCTCTCACTCACTCACTCACTCACTCACTCACTCACTCACTCCCTCACTCACTCACTCACTCACTCACTCACTCACTCACTCACTCACTCACTCACTCACTCACTCACTCACTCACTCACTCACTCACTGACACTCACTCACTCACTGACTCACTGACTCACTGACTCACTGACTCACTGACTCACTGACTCACTGACTCACTCACTGACTCACTGACTCACTCACTGACTCACTGACTCACTCACTGACTCAATGACTCACTGACTCACTGACTCACTGACTCACTGACTCACTGACTCACTGACTCACTGACTCACTGACTCACTGACTCACTGACTCACTGACTCACTGACTCACTGACTCACTGACTGACTGACTGACTGACTGACTGACTGACTCACTCACTCACTCACTCACTCACTCACTCATTCAATGATTCATTCATTCATTCATTCATAAGAATATTTATGGTTTAAAAAACGTATCTTCACCATACATAACGACGTGCTAAATGTTACGTACAATTGCATCGACATATTAAATCACGAATTTTGAGTAGCTGGGCCAAAGTTCTAAACCTGTCACACTGTGATATTGATATGATGTCTTGCATATATATTTACTAATTGTTATTTACTTATACAACTTAGCAATATATTTATTTTAACTAGTCATTTTCATTTTTAAATGGTGTTCATCTCCATGTATAAACTGCATATTAATCAAATGCCCAATCAGTTGTATTTATTTGGAACCATTTATATAGCGCCAATTATCCTGCTCAAAGGAGCTAACAATTATAACGTGCTCACTATCAACATAAGCATTATCAACATCAATCATGCTTTGACATTATCTAACTTATAACCATATTTAGTCTTCATCTACTCATATTTGTACCATATTCTTTTTTAATGGCTATTTCTGTGTATGAATCAACTGTGGGTTCATTCTGACATAAAGGTATTCGTATACATTCATACAAACATACAGACATATACACATACAGACAGATAAACGTATATATATATACACACAATTACGTACTTATATAAATGCAGTGTCCAACATTGTACACAAAGCACACAGACCAGCCAATATGTAACTAGCTGCATCTGTACATGAAATTATCGCTAGAACACAGCACATCAGTTGGTCAGGGAGCTTTGTGAAAACAGGCAACTACAGAATGCTCCATGTTGTGATTTTTGGAGAACACAATGATAGATTTTGATGATTTCCACAGCAAGAACAGCTTATAATTATACTCTACTACGTTTAATTTTAGAATATTACAACATTACTTTATAATTGGCTGGCATGTCAGATATGTGTACATTACATGTGAAACAGTTCACTCGACATTTACTTATGGAATCGCTTTGTGTATCAGTCTATGTTGTGTTTGATGATGTCATCATGTTGTAAAAAAGGGTGACGATAGAAACATAGCGTCTTACAATCGATCCGCGTTACTTTCAGTTCTGTTAGGAACTCTACTGGTATTTTCAGATGGCTCACAAACATATGTATTACATTTCTGCTCAACCATTTTACACCATCACTTCTGATAATAATTGGTTATGTTTTGTTTACATGTTGAATGTGTTGTATTGTGAAGCAATCGGATGACGTAAGATTGTATTACGTTGATGTTGGAAATAAAGTACCATTACTACTACTACTACTACTACTACTACTACTACTACTACTACTACTACTACTACTACTACTACTACTACTACTACTACTACTACTACTACTACTACTACTACTACTACTACTACTACTACTACTACTACTACTACTACTACTACTACTACTACTACTAATACTACTACTACCACTACCACTACCACTACCACTACCACTACCACTACCACTACCACTACCACTACCACTACAACTACAAGAACATGTTAAGGCTAGTTGATATTCTGTAAAGCTGTACGTGTTTGTAATATCACACAATAGTACAACACTAGAAGATTCCCTGGAGACCACTTGGAGCTTATGACGTGGATTCAGTAGAATCCAGCAACATTCCGTCAACACTTGGTGGTTTGTGTGACCAGTAACATGGGATAACATCAATAGAGAGAAACTGACACAAACAACTCGTCAGTGAGACAGCGAAACATGTATGACGTCACATATGGCTACAATTGTGGGTATTGTCAGCGGAATGGGCGATAATCCGTGATTTAGACACATCTCAAAATTAATAATGCTGTGCTAAATTCCATAGATCTATAATTATGTGTCACAGGAAGAACTGAACTGCAAATAAACAGGTTTGATTGTTTTTCTTTGAATAAGAAATTTAGCAATGTGTTCAATATAAATGAAATATAGAGACAACACATTGGCGATGACCATGTAAACAGAAATATATAAACTTAATAATATCACACGTTGTTGAAGCCGTAGAAGTGTAATACTAAGAATATTATATTAATTAAATCAAAGCACGCAAAATGCAGCATCTGCTTGGAGCATTAGTTTAAGATAGGACCATTATTTCCAAATAGGATCTTTGAGAGTTAGCTTTTTTATGACGATGTTCTTGTAATTTAGGCAAGAGTAATGTTTACAAAAATCAAGCACATGAACGCTCGCGCGCGCGTGCACACACACAGAAACACATGAAAACACAAGCGTGCATGGTATGAGCAGACACGCACATAAACACACACAAGTACACAAGTGACAGCATTTCCAATTAAACTAGAGATATCTCACGTATTATATATCACCACAGAGACAAAAAGAATTGTGTTTAACGCTCACGGTGAGAAATGGGACTTCGGAACAGAAAACCGGAAACATGTTATTCAACGAGGAAAAATATGTTTAGTATGTGTAATTCAATGAAGATATGTTTAATCAAGTCGACTACAATAACCAACTGTGTCGTTTGTAAAGGTCGCGCTCAGTGACTGACCACACATTAGTGTCAATTCCACTCTCTTGACCTTACACGCACATGCGGCCACATGCACGCAATTGCCCACGCATGAGCGGAAGTAGTTCCTAAGCCAATAAAACATAGGCCGTTCACCATGTGTGAATGAGCGTACATACAAACACTTAAACACACAAACAAAATAACACAAAAACAACACACACACTCACGCACACCGTAACTCACACCACTCACTCCGTCACCCACTCCGTCACTCACACCACTCACTCCGTCACTCACACCAATCACTCCGTCACTCAAACCACTCACTCCGTCACTCACACCACTCACTCCGTCTCTCACACCACTCACTCCGTCTCTCACACCACTCACTCCGTCACTCATACCACTCACTCCGTCTCTCACACCACTCACTCCGTCTCTCACACCACTCACTCCGTCACTCATACCACTCACTCCGTCACACATACCACTCACTCCGTCACTCACTCCGTCACTCACACCACTCACTCCGTCACTCACACCACTCACTCCGGCACTCACTCCGCCAATCACTCCGTCACTCATGAGAGAGAGAGACGGAGAGAGAGAGAGGGGGAGAGAGAGAGAGAGAGAGAGAGAGAGAGAGAGAGAGAGAGAGAGAGAGAGAGAGAGAGAGAGAGAGAGCGGGAGGGAGGGAGGGAGGGAGTGAATGAGAGAGAGAGAGAGAGAGAAACAGTTTGGGAAGGAATATGGATATTTGTGAACGCATGAAAGGAAAGGAACAGTGAACGACCGAGGACACACTAATACGAGAGGAAACGAAAAGGCGATATATTGAGTGGCGTGTATGGAGAGACAAGTGAAGATGGATGAAAGTGGTGGGAAGGCGAGAGGCAGAGAAATAATGACCTCAACAAAGCGAAATGCCACACCCGATAGATTCACAAGGAATATGAAGACGCCGACATTGGATGCGCGCAAAAACTTCTACCACCTAGCGGGAATTAATGGAGACAGATCCTGATTAACGGCTCGTTACTGACTCGGCACATCAACATACGATGTCTTCGCGCACGCCGTTTACACTGTCATCAGGCGTAAATCAGAGGACATCAAAACGATCCCGTGCAAACACAAAGTTCACGTCGCCATTAGTCTACTATCGTTTCGTAATTGACCCACCCCCATACGGCTGCTCCCGTGTCCTCGCGCCACGCCCCACGCCACGCCTCCAGGTCATAACCACGCCCCCTTTCCTACGCACGCGACACGTTGTTGTTTTGTTTCCTAGTGACGAATGACGCGGGGGCGGTGATTGGGAGACTCGTCGTCAATGGAGTCAATGGGCGACCTTGGTTTAACACTTGTGACGTAGAAGAGCGAACGGGTTTATTCATTGGCGACCATGGTACAATTTCTTTCCCCCATTTCTGGCATTCCTTAAAGTAATGACTCTCTCTCTCTCTCTCTCTCTCTCTCTCTCTCTCTCTCTCTCTCTCTATATATATATATATATATATATATATATATATATATATATATATATTGATCAATGTATATACATATACGTATGTATATAATATTTTATACACACTATATAAGTATATACCTTTAAATACAGATATATATAATATATATATATATATATATATATATATATATATATATATTTATATCTATATTTAAAGGTATATACTTATATAGTGTGTATAAAATATTATATACATACGTATATGTATATACATTGATCAATATATATATATATATATATATATATATTATATATATATATATATATATTATATATATATATATACATTTCGTGGTTTGCATATATATACATACATATACATTATATATATATATATATATATATATATATATATATATATATATAGTGGATAAATGGTTCGTGGTGTGTACCGGAAATTAATTTATTCGTATTCTTATTCGATCAGAGAGTTAGAACGCATCGGTATCTGGCTGTTTATTAACTGGTTAATGCGAAATTTACAAAATATCCATCCTTCGTTATATATATATATATATATATATATATATATATATATATATATATATATATATATATATATATATATATATATATATATATATATATATATATATATATATATATATATATATATATATATATATATATATATATATATGAGATACATTTCGTTGCGAGATTTACAAAATATCCATCCTTCGTTAGTAACCAGTTAATAAACAGCCAAATACCGATGCGTTCTAACTCTCTGATCGAATACGAATACGAATAAATTAATTTCCGGTACAAACCACGAACCATTTATTTTTATATTTCAACCTGAGTTAGGAACAACAAATCGTACAACAACACGTATGAAACAATTCTGTAGTTCGTCAATGAAAACAGTTCTTGAAAGTAACATCATTAGTAAAATCACAATATGTTCAATCAATGCGGAAGTAGGCTCGTGATTTGTCCCATGCCGTGACATGTACAATTTATAACTGAACTAAGTACCCCTCCTAAATAACAAGCAGAACAATATTACATTTAGTGCTGACAACTTGAACGTACGTTTTCAGATTGAAACAAATTAGCTGAAAATTCAACATGATTTTTCAGCATTGTTAAGTGGTGGGAACTTCGCTGAAAATGAGTAACGGTCATTTGATGCTGGTGGTCAAGGTAGTTCGCGTGAGCTCCGCAGTAAATATTAGCGAATCACCTCCGAATGAAATACGACTGCGGTCCTGAAATGTCGTGGACGCCACTGAGGTCGCCGATAGCTTGGCGGAAGTAAAGATATAATTCGCTTCTTCCGGGGGGTAAGCGGTCTTGTCAGTGTGGAGATAAATTGGGGACACACAGTCGAACTGGCAATTCTCAAACGTCAAACTGAACTTCGACGTGGTTGATTCAATGATTTGACCCAGACTGTTATAAATGCTCAGTTGTAACTGGCCTTTTACGAGATAGTGACCAAGTATAATCGTTATTTGGCAGGTACTTGCAATGTAAGACATATGCGTCGTTCAGACTACTAACTTCTTTGATTCATAGAACGACTGCCAACTTCTTAGCCTACGATTCTCCAGTTGTCATTTTGAGCGTTCACAGTGTCTTAAAAATTTTGTTTTGTCCCAAGTTGTATGTTGACAAACAAATATAAATGTGACATAACATTATCGTCTGAGTGTGATGCCAGATTTCTACTACATCCTGTTGCAAGTGTGAGTGGCCTAGGTTGTGGAGTACAAGTGTGTGTGGCCTGGGTTGTGGAGTACAAGTGTGAGTGGCCTAGTTTGTGGAGTACAAATGTGAGTGGCCTAGGTTGCGGAGCACAAGTATGAGTGGCCTAGGTTGTGGAGTACAAGTGTGAGTGGCCTAGTTTGTGGAGTACAAGTGTGAGTGGCCTAGGTTGCGGAGCACAAGTGTGAGTGGCCTGGGTTGTGGAGAACAAGTGCGAGTGGCCTAGGTTGTGGAGTACAAGTGTGAGTGGCCTAGTTTGTGGAGTACAAGTGTGAGTGGCCTAGGTTGCGGAGCACAAGTATGAGTGGCCTAGGTTGTGGAGTACAAGTGTGAGTGACCTAGTTTGTGGAGTACAAGTGTGAGTGGCCTAGGTTGCGGAGCACAAGTGTGAGTGGCCTGGGTTGTGGAGAACAAGTGCGAGTGGCCTAGGTTGTGGAGTACAAGTGTGAATGGCCTAGGTTGTGGAGAACAAGTGTGAGTGGCCTACTTTGTGGAGTACAAGTGTGAGTGGCCTAGGTTGTGGAGTACAAGTGTGAGTGGCCTAGTTTGTGGAGTACAAGTGTGAGTGGCCTAGTTTGTGGAGAACAAGTGTGAGTGGCCTAGGTTGTGGAGAACAAGTGTGAGTGGCCTAGTTTGTGGAGAACAAGTGTGAGTGGCCTAGTTTGTGGAGTACAAGTGTGAGTGGCCTAGTTTGTGGCGAACAAGTGTGAGTGGCCTAGTTTGTGGAGAACAAGTGTGAGTGGCCTAGGTTGTGGAGTACAAGTGTGAGTGGCCTAGGTTGTGGAGTACAAGTGTGAATAGCCTAGGTTGTGGAGTACAAGTGTGAGTGGCCTAGGTTGTGGAGTACAAGTGTGAGTGGCCTAGGTTGTGGAGTACAAGTGTGACTGGCCTAGGTTGTGGAGTACAAGTGTGAGTGGCCTAGGTTGTGCAGTACAAGTGTGAGTGGCCTAGGTTGTGGAGTACAAGTGTAACTGGCCTAGGTTGTGGAGTACAAGTGTGAGTGGCCTAGGTTGTGGAGTACAAGTGTAAGTGGCCTTGGTTGTGGAGTACAAGTGTAAGTGGCCTAGATTGTGGAGTACAAGTGTGAGTGGCCTAGGTTCTGGAGTACAAGTGTGAGTGGCTTAGGTTGTGGAGTACAAGGATGACTGGCCTAGGTTGTGGAGTACAAGTGTGAGTGGCCTAGGTTGTGGAGTACAAGTGTGACTGGCCTGGGTTGTGGAGTACAAGTGTGACTGGCCTAGGTTGTGGAGTACAAGTGTAAGTGGCCTTGGTTGTGGAGTACAAGTGTAAGTGGCCTAGATTGTGGAGTACAAGTGTAAATGGCCTTGGTTGTGGAGTACAAGTGTAAGTGGCCTAGATTGTGGAGTACAAGTGTGAGTGGCCTAGGTTGTGGAGTACAAATGTGAGTGGCCTAGGTTGTGGAGTACAATTGTGAGTGGCCTAGGTCGTGGAGTACAAGTGTAAGTGGCCGAGGTTATATATATATATATATATATATATATATATATATATATATATATATATATATATATATATATATATATATATATATATATATTTATCTTCACGTATTCTATATACACACATACATCATAAATAGTGTTTGCGTATTGACGACAGGTTGTCTGTCTATTGTTGATGTTGGGGCCGTATTTTTAACCCGGCTCCAAACAACAATGTCAACAGAAGTACACCGTCAATGGCGACCTTTTGCACGGCACGTATGTCGTCGAGGGGGTGTCTTAACCTGTGCCGACATCAACGGACTACGAGGGGGCGTGTATGGAAATGGCCATATCCAGATATACGACGGCAGCGTGACGTCACAGTTGCCACACAAAGATCCAGTGACGTCATTTAAAGGTTCCGCCGCACTTCGATGCTTTAGTTGTCTCGCTTTGATTTCTTTGCAAAAGACAATTTACACAAACATATCAAGAAACTTAGAATCCGCTGTGATATACATTGTCAGTTCAGCAGATTTACTATTTAGCTTCTGAAAGCGCATCAAATAAAATATTACTTATTTGGCTTGGTTCGGTAAAAGAAAGACAGATAAACCGAAATGGATCTGCGTCTTATTTCTGTCATACAAGCAACAGTTACTAACATGTTGAAAGTTTACCAGATGTACCGAGCAAAGTAAATCCCCTTCGTTTTCTCGTTGGTTATGCTAACTGTAACTTTTCTTTTTACCACGCATATACTGTAAACTCAAATGTATGTATGTATGTATGTATGTATGTATGTATGTATGTATGTATGTATGTATGTATGTATGTATGTATGTATATATGCATATATATGTATGCATATATTATATATATATATATATATATATATATATATATATATATATATATATAATTTCAATATGATATGATATAAGTTAAATTTTTTGCGGAAGTTATGTTTCGCATCTTAACTGATAAGGCCATTTAGCGGAATGGGTGGTTAGATAAATGGTCTTATTTATTTTGTGTTTCGTACGATTCTCTACAACAGGTCTGAATCGAAACTAGTTTTGTTGGAAGTTATGTTTTCTTTTAGATAACTTCGATGTATGTTACGTGAACCGTTCATATTATATATGTATATATTCACATGCAAATGTTTCCATTTGGTTAATTTTTGTTGTGAGTTTTCCAGCTTTACAATTCAGTTGTTTTAATTTTGACTCCTTTTCCAGAGACAAACAGTGAAACCTTACAGGACTATATCATGAAATCAACCAGGTCAGATACTGTATAAATGTAAAACTGCCTAAACCCTCTCATAACAAAGTCTGTAACCTTCGTGAAATATTTTCATGTTCACCGTTACCAGTTAATCATTCACACGTTCAAAGACGACCTTTCGATTACTTCTAAACATCGTTTATAATGTTTATAATCAACATGGAACGACAACGCTAATTAGGTCAATCGCGTGATCATCTTCGTAAACATTTCAAATATAAACGCACATAAATATGAAGTAATAACACAACATTATTGTTACAGTATAACTAGCAACATCACACAATGAAATAAATAACTCACAGCCACTATCTAGACCATCACGGTTATGCACGCACACAAGTGCAAGTAACCTGCACACGCACGCACGCATGCACTCCCCCGCACATGCATGTAAGGCAACAATTCGTGTTCTTTTATTGGAGTTGAGGAAATTACAGTCGAACTAATCATTATAGTTGTAACCAGGGCTATCATAAGTTTGCTTTGAATAAGTCATGATTGCATTTTGTTCTCGTTAGTATCCGCTGATATATCATTCTTAATACTAAGATAAAATAAAGATTTATGCAGGAGACACAGTTAGTCGTATAGTACTATCAGCAATCGGCCTTACCCCTCTACCTATAGTTGCTTATGTTGAAGATGGTTTTGTTACAGTAACGGTAACGTCACATAGAAACTATATATGCATTCAATTATACGTCGATATATATATATATATATATATGCGTATATATATAAATATATATATATACGTATATATATAAATATATATATATATATATATATATATATAAATATATATATATATATATATATATATATATATATATATATATATATATTCGATTATGTTGTTACGTTTATCTAACTAGGGTGATGAGTCACATATCGCAGATGTTCCCTCCATGGTACACCGTACACATGTTACTGTTTTCCCATCGTATAATATGAATAAATAAATACAAATAGAACAATAAGTGCATTTAAAGAATCGAAAAGTAGAGCATCAGCACACATCACAACGAGACCATTCTCATGAGTACACACACCATGAAGACAATTATGAATGTTAATTATCCAAGAAACAAATACTGTTGACATTTGAATGTTACGGACGGACGGACGCATAAGTACAATGTTACTGTATAATTCCACATGTTAAACCAAGGCGTCTACTGGTCGTGTATAAAGCGTTAGTTTTAAAAATTAGCTATAGTTCAGCATGACGTGTTAGTCCAGTTCCTTGTGTAATTTCGTTCAAATTTTTGGGAGATTTGCAAAACTATACATTTTTGGAAACAATAGGACCTACTGAACCTGAGAAGCAATGTTTACATTTTTTCTAAACACTCTATGGCGGCCATCTTGGATTTTCAAAATGGCGACTATTTATTGCTTACATTTTGCAATATCTCTGCTTCTAAGCATCTTAGGCTTTATATTTTGGTGTCTAAATATACATTTTCAGAGACAAGGAATCTAATGAGACAACTTACAATGCACTACATTTAATGCAAGACAGCATAAATCACAATGTTTACTCAAAAATGACCAAATATACTTCTAGTCTAGTTCACAATGTACAGATTAAACTTTTCGTTCACATTTTTTTGGAGATTTGCAAAACTATATATTTTTGGAAAGTTTAGAACCTACTAAACCTGAAAAGTAATGTTTACATTTTTTCTAAACACTCTATGGCGGCCAACTTGGATTTTCAAAATGGCGACTATTTATTGCTCACATTTGGCAATATCTCTGCTTCTAAGCATCTTAGTCTTTTGATTTTGGTGTCTAAACATACATTTTAACAGACACGGAATCTAATGGGACAACGTATAATGAGATATATATAATGCATGACACTATTTTGGAAATTTTTGAAAAAATACATTAATTCTAAGTAACAACCTGAGGCTCAAATGGTAAATATTAGCCAACTTTTCGAGCATTGAAAATAGTATAGTTATTAAAATCATTGTTGTCTGGTCTAATAACTACATGTATTAATAAAATCATTGTTGTCTGGAATCCAGTGTCTCATTGTTGTTGTTTCAGAGAGACATGGAATCGACCACAAATGAAGTCCCCAAACTTACTGGTGGACGGCCGTGCCAAACCACTGACTATAAACTGTGTGTTCTGTGACAAAAAGAAGCCGAACCGTTAGTGTTGCACCCAAGATTAACGTCATACCACAACCTCCTAGAGGCAGGGAAGTAGCATCCACCAGCTGAACTGCTTTCGCGTAGAGAGCCATGTCATAGGTTATGACAGTGATGTACTCTTCTCCAACTGTCTACTCTTTTAACTGATGTGCCTGCTTCATCACTGTTAGCAGAGTTGACCACTCGTGTGCCACTTCTGGGAGTAGGGGCAGGGCACCAACCTCGATCAGCGGCTTGCTTGTTGACACTAAAGAGTTGTAGCCAGCCTATCCTGGAATTTGGCTTGACCTTTCATCCTTCATCCTGGAAAGAGTTGAGGCGACAACCCATCCAAGTTGTGTAAGTTGACAGCTATCTGCTACACCAGAGTTGTTGATGCTGAACTCCCTCGCCCGCTGCTGCGATGCAGTTGCTTTTGGCTTCTCACACGGTAGCATGGCTGTACGGTATGGAGTCACCAAGAGACTCTTTGACTTTGTGTCACCAGTGCGTAGAGAGAGGGGGTGTGATTGGTTCACCAGGTGCATCAGGTACATGGCAGTAACTGTCCCATGTGTTGTACCCTTGCCATCAGTAGTGTTCTCAGCAAAGTCTGTGTTGTCTGAGACAAAGAACATAAACGTGCCCTTCTCCAAGAAAGGTGGCACATACAGCCTCTGGCACTGCTTTGTGTTCTCCATTACAGCATTGGCAAGGGCTGTTTCCATGATGAGGGCAAGGCTGTAGGACGCACAGTGACCCTGTGCATTGAGGAGATTCACAAGTTTCTTGTTTCTTGTGTCGTGATGGATGGTCAGGGCCAATCCCAGTACTTTGGGGTTTTCCCTAGCTTGTTGAGACCGGAATCCAGCACCCTCTTCACTCGGCTTGTACGTGACTTGCCTCTTGGATTTGAAACCAAACATCAGGTTTTGGCTCAGGGTTAGTGCACCCCTGTCAACACTAGTTGTCCGCACTTCTGTTTGCAGTTTGTCTGCAGGTCCCGCCATTATCCAGCGGATCATGGTATACAGTTCCACCGGTACATCTTTCAGGGTACTGGTTACTACTATGGAACTGGACGTCTTCACTGTCTTGGTGAACTGCTCAATTCGTTGGCGAAGGAGTATGGCTGGTTGGTAGAGGTTTTTCATGCTTTCAGTGTCATCTCCAGTTCTGATAGCAGTCTGGAGCATGTCTGCATCACAGGCCTCTGGACAGTACAAGACTTCGCATGTTTCTCTGTCGGACTGATGTTACGTGTGGTAATTCAGAAAGGATTCTGTCTTTCAACCATTGCCTGGTGAAGGCAGGAGAATGATTTTCCAGGGCCTCTGTTCCACCCAAATGTAGCATGCTGACATATGTGTTCTCGATGTCTTGGATTGAGAGGTATGCTCCATCTCTGGTCTGTGTATCTATGATGTTCAGCAGTTCAACGAAGCTGGATCCTTGTGTGGGACTTTGTTTTGTCTTGGATGGTTGGTTGGTGTCATCCCGCAGAACGTGGAACACGTGTTTGGTCCAGCAAGCTTTGTGATACTGGATATCCATAGCATGGGCATCACCGTCAGCAATGCAAGTACTGTATCTAGTTTTCAGTTCTGGATCTGAAGACGCTTGCGCTGCTTGCTTTAGTGATTGTCCGACATTCCCTGTTCTGACAGTGAAGAGTTTCTGGTCATTGTCTGTCTGGCAAAAGAAACACATGTCCTTGTTCAAAGGTTGCGTTGATGATCGGGTATATGGTGCAGCTGAGCCAGGCACGTTATTCACGTCATCAGCACTTCTTGATCTGCGACCTTTCACCCTGGGAGTGTGTGACCCAGTAGACATTGAGTGTTGCTGTCGGTCTCTTGCACGCTCTCTCTGGACTGTGTTCGTCATCTTGGAGTAGCAAGTACGATGCCAAACAGCATTATCTCTTTGCAGTGTTTCTGCTGTGCAGTCGTTATGCCGTTTCTGCACTGCAACACAATCGGCATCATGCAAGCTGGCTCGCTCCTTCACTGTCTCTATGAGTTTGTGGTATTACGTTAATCTCGGATGCAACACTAAAGGTTCGGCTACTGTTTGACACACAACACACAGTTTATAGTCAGTGGTTTGGCACGGCCGTCCACCAGTAAGTTTGGGGACCTCATTCGTGGTCGACTCCATGTCTCTCAGAGCCTGAAACAACAACAATGGGACACTGGATTCTAGACAACAATGATTTTAATAATACATGTAATCACAAGACTAGACAACAATGATTTTAATAACTACACTATTTTCAATGCTCGAAAAGTTGGCTAATATTTACCATTTGAACCTCATGTTGTTACTTAGAATTTATGTATTTTTTCCATAATTTCCAAAATAGTGTCATGCATTATATATACCTCATTATAAGTTGTTCCATTAGATTCCTTGTCTCGAAAATGTATGTTTAGACACCAAAATAAAAAACCTAAGATGTTTAGAAGCCGAGATATTGCAAAATGTGAGCAAAAAATAGTCGCCATTTTGAAATTCCAAGATGGCCGCCCTAGAGTGTTTAGAAAAAATGTAAACATTACTTTTCAGGTTCAGAAGGTTCTAAGCTTTCCAAAAATGCATAGTTTTGCAAATCTCCCAAAAATGTGAACGAAACGATTATTCGTGACATAGTGAACTGGACTATGTCATGTATTTGTGGATTTCATTATTTCGATTAAACGTACTTATCATTACCGATTTGAATTATCAACAACCGTTGAAGGCCACTCAAAATGCAATTCGGCCAAAAGGTTATCTATATCAATGAGGGTTGTCATGTATTCGTTTGTATTGTAAACTAATGTTATACAACATTAATACGATATCAATTGTAACACACCGACTCCCAAGTGTGTTTCAAAACAAGTTTGTTTGTTGCTGAAATTCAGTTGCGCTGCACATCGTGTTTGTATTTCTAATGCATTTCAGTTTGTACTGTACAACTAGACGATGCAGCAACAAACAAAAACAGTTGTCAATTTCCGACACAGGTGACAGATGCTTCGTAGCTGATTAAGCACAACATTATGTCACTCAATTATAAACATGACTCGTCTACGTTTACGAAGAATGACTTTTGTAGTTACATTTAAGTATACCTTGAAATGCAAATCGACGTGTCACCCCATGTGCCTCTGTTGCCTCAGATAGAATAGTTTGCGGTAGTGTCGTCTGTTACCGGATTGTAATTCTACATCCTCCCAGTTAGGACGTTTTGGTGATGAGCTTTTATCACTTAGATTAAGCGAAATGTTGAAGCTTTTTAGATGACTAATACAAAATTATGTAGCTTTGCCTCCTTCAAAAGCCACTGTATATATAATTGTTATATCTCAGTACTATGTATCATATTTTAAAGCTGTTTTTTCTATGAAGCTTTTGAAAAACAAAAACCAACGGAACATCAATGACGAACGATGAACAGCCAGTATACCAAAGCAAGCGTGGTACCGGAAGTGACGTGCAGACAAAAGAGTGACACCAAACGAAACGTACATACGAACCGTGAGCGTGATATATAAAAATGTGGTCCAAATAGAGATGACGGAAGACGGAGATTTATGACGTCGATTGCTCTCCGCTCTGTTTGCGAGATGACACAGGAAGTAATTATGTTATTATATGCTATTTTGTGTTAGTTTCCTTTTTTGGTTTCCTATGCATCATTATTGTTAATAAAGACAGAAGTAAGAGTTGTTACAACATATAAAAATCAAACATTTGCTCTACCATATTTGATTAGAATTAACATATGTTTTAGTTATTTTCGTTATTGTAGGCTGATGCATATGTATGTAATAGCGTAATTGTAAATTAACTTAAATGGAATTAGAACTTATATAGACAATGAGTGAAACTAACAAGCAGATAATCAGTCAAGCGTATTTACAGTGGCACCGCAGGCATTTGTGCTGGGTTCATAGTTCAATTTTAAGCATTACCTATTAGAATTCATAGGATAAGGCCAAGAAGACAACATCACTTTCTTAGTTTATTGAAAACGGGTGAGTTGTGCGATACAGACACGTTTGTTTAAAACCGTACGTTATTCATTTTGTCACAATTGGAAATTATCTAGCGGAAATACGACCAGAGAACCAACATCATATGTATGCGACAGGTACAACGTCAGTTCATCACAACTGTTCATTCATATAACTCAAGTACTACTGTGGGTTTGCTACCAGCACGTGTCAGCTAAGACGACTTTTGACGTGTGTTTCTATAAGCTAGGTATAATTCAAAACGAAGGATCGTGATTAAAATTGTAGTTGTAATTGTAGCTCTTAGAGTGTTGGTAGCGCACAACACAATATGTATTACTACGACGGGCGTTACGTGTATTGAATCAACCAAACCTTACAAATTTACTCATGTACAAGGTATGTAAAATATATATGACCTCTCACAACGGCGACATTATTTCAACGTTTACATCTCGTGGTTTTACTCAAATTTGATAAACGTATATTCGTCAATGGTACGCGGGAGGCCGCAATTAAATTATATGCTTTCGCAGGCACCGACTTAGTACCACAGCGGGCATAACACGGCACTAAAACCCAGTTTTCAGTCGTCGCTGCGCCATTGGCGAGGCAGACTCTGGCGCCGGACGGAATTAATTAGATCAGCTGTCAATCAACCGGTACACACGCGCAGTCGCCGCCTCCTGATTTGCTGACTCATTCCTCGTGTCGAGGCCCCGCCCCTTGCAGTTCCGGCTACGCACACGGCGCATTTCGTGACAACGTGACAAACTGAACACCAGGAAGCGACTCGCACAATGAAAACAGGCGAGTATATATAGGAAGAAAGAGAAGAAAAGCCGACCAGTGTAAAGACAGTCCCCGGAGAAAGAGGAGAGGAGAGAAGAGGTTTTCTTCGGAGAGTTCCACCGACTGTTCCGAGTGCATCGGTAAGTTTCGCTTTTTGTTCCAATGAAACTATACGGGAGGCTTACACCGGTTCGCCATCCATGAGGAACTGCGTTGTTGTAGTAGATATATCAAATTAGAAATTGAAACACTGAAATTCAGCTACATTTGTAGCAGATTGCGTGATTGCCTTTCCAATTGATTGTTTTATCTTATGAAACTATTACCTTACAAGCGACACAATTATTTCACTTTTGTTTAGTTAACCGAATCACTGTTAAATCGGTAAGCTACGTGGCACATCAATATACACTGATATATAGGGGAAAGTCCGGTAATATGAGCCCCCATATATTATGGGCCACCTCCTTAACCCAGAAATAGTACAACAAACGTTGCCATCTATCGTTTACATACTGAGTTAAGGAAGGCAGCGGAGCAGGCCGCCAACATTTGGATTGGTAAGACGACAAAAAAGACAAATATTTACGTTAATAACAATTCAAAATTTTCTTACGAAAGACTGTGAAACAGTTAAGAAACATTGCCACTGGTACTTGTTATCCATACTGAGGGAATGGATTAATTAAAATGGCTCATATTACAGGACTTTGCACCGCTAATAAAACACAACACATTGAAGAAAACAGTATCGAAACATTATTTTGAAGTTACTATTTCGTGCAGGTTGGTTAGTGGGGCTACACGCTATAATATAAATATTGTATAAATATAAGTGTATTTTTTATCACCTATCTTGTAAGGATTGGCAAATGTTAAACAAGGGAGTAACCTTACACACACACAAACACACACACACACACACACACACACACACACACACACACACACACACACACACACACACACACAAACACACACACACACACACACACACACACACACAAACACACACACACACACACACACACACACACACACAAACACACACACACACACACACAAACACACACGTTTATATATATATATATATATATATATATATATATAATTGTTATATATATATATATATATATATATATATACTTATTATTTACTGATTATTATTATTATTAGTAGTATACGTATGTATATATATATATATATATATATACTTATTATTATTATTATTATTATTATTAGTATATATATATATATATATATATATATATATATATATATATATATATATATATATATATATATATATATATACATATATATAGTACGTATGTACGTACGTATTATTAAGCAGTTCTGTGTTTACTCTCTGGTCGTGGAGGCTACTCCAGTCGTTGACAATCCCAGTTCCGATAATAATTTTATGATAACGACGTCGCTTTGTAGTTCGTAGTTCGTCTTAGCGAGCGAGCTTTATCGCGTAATTACATGTGGATGTACGTTTAATATTTTCACGAAGGTTGTGTTTCTAGTGTCTCACGACTATGTATGATTTGTATATCCATATCACATGTTCTGCTCTGCGTCGATAAATGAGTGTGTCACATTAGTGAACTGGTAGATACTTGCCCTGTGCCTGCTCTCCTGTTTGGTTGTCGGTACTGAAATGGCACATAAATTTAAAATAAAATGCATTTCCCGTAAGTCAAGCTGAGGTTCTCAGTTATGTTGACCTACAGACTTTGAAAGACAATGTGAAAAAATGTGGTTGAACGAAACGAAAAAACCCGAAACGAAACGAAACGAAACGAAAAGTCTCACACGAGAACAAGATATGTACTACCAGACAAAAGACATAACAGTTTAGTCAGAGGCAGCGTAATATGTACCCGTGGCCATTGTCTCAGAGAAATGTAATTTAGCCCTAAAAGTCTATTGTTAGGCCTTATCATCAGCCTAGCTATTTAATATTACGGGGGTTGTCCAACTTGTTATAATCACTCAGTGAAACAAAGGAGAGGGTATTAACAATGTATGGTGTTACCTTGTATTATTAGTATTTTTTAGTATTTAATAACATATGCTTTATCTGTGTCCTAACATCTTAATGGCCTCTTACATAGGACACCGAAGCAGTACCAGCCTACGTCATACAGCAATTAAACGCAGTTGGTTCATATCTTATCATCTGCCTGCAAATTCGCAAAATGTAGCTCGGTAAATAAGTAATATCTTAGAATAAGACATTAATATTCGATGCTTTTATATACAGCAATTCTATGAGATATGAAAACGCAAATTTGTAGGATATTACGGAAATCACTAGTGCTATAAAGCATAGCCAAACACTTTACCGTCAGTCTTGAATTGCAGTTCACATCTTGCAACACTGGCCTTTTTAAGGCAGTACTTATGTTGTCGACAAATTAATCTGTCGGTTCAGACGTTAGGAATTTGTCCAGGGTCGCTAGCTTCCTCCGCTGACGCAATGCGCAGCTATCGGCTTCCAGCGACAGAGTTGGCTGCCTTCCGCTTGCTGCTAAATGCTCGATATCATCCTGCTAAATTACTTGGCGTATTTGTACACCTGCGCCGCTCTTCCGCCGGGCATCAATGTGGTGTGTACTTATAATAACGATAAATCCTCGAATTCACATCCTGCCGTTACTCGACTGGCGATTCGCGAGCCCGACTGGTTAACTGGACGATTCAAAGCAGCACAACGTTCACTGGCCACTCGGTCATAATGGAACTTAGACAAAGGTGTGATTGTTATGGAGGTTGAACTAACTAACTGCAGTCAGCCTGGCGTGTGTGTGTGTGTGCGTGCGTGCGTGCGTGTGTGTGTGTGTGTGTGTGTGTGTTGTGTGTGTGTGTGTGTGTGTGTGTGTGTGTGTGTGTGTGTGTGTGTGTGTGTGTGTGTGTGTGTGTGTGTGTGTGTGTGTGTGTGTGTGTAGGTACTTTCCATTATTTGTGTGTCTTTCGGCCAGAGGATGAATAGTTTCCCTAATGCACAATGATGTTATATGGTTTGCTTTTCAGGAAGGCATTGTGTAGTTAGTACTGCGTACGTATACATGAACATATGTCGTGGTGTTTCTTTTAGTTCATCAAAACATCGATTTAACTGTATCGTGTCTACAGTGTTATGTTTGAATCAAAGGAGCTCAATTGTTACTATACAACACCACAACAATACAGCGTGCACCAAGTTCAATATGCCGGTACCTAAGAGAAAAAATATTTCAATACTGGAACGTCCATAACAGTTGCCTTTGAAAAAATGCTGAGAACGCTTCCAGGTGTGATCTGTCATTTGCTGCAAGGCATCTCGTATATCAAAAATTCCCTCACACTATGTTGTTACTTAAAAAAGCACCTTTGCCCAATAAACAGTTATATAAAGACACATCGTCAGCATTCCTTATTGTGCAGTCATAGTGTCCCGGTGTTGGGCGAAGCCCTCAGCGTTCTGCTTCCACATCTGCCTATCTTGCGGTATCCTCCGCTAGATGGTACCCTCTCAGTAGTCGTTTAGTTTTTCTCTCCACCGTCTCGCCAGCCTTCCTCTATGTCTTTTCTACTCTTGGTTGCCTTTTGATCATGTTTTCCTTTCCACCTCTACGTCCAGTTTGATGTTGCTCATAACCATTCTGTGGTCACTTCCAATGTTGACCTGGTTGATGACTGTTGCGTCTGTGACGATGTATAGCCTGTTTGTTAGGATGTAATCAATTTTGGACTTCATCACACCGTTTGGGATTTTCCACGTCCTTCTCCTCCATGCTTTCTTCTGAAACATGGTATTAATGATTTTGTAGTTTCTTGATGTTGCCCATTCTATCAAGGTGTCGCCTTTTTCGTTTCTCAATTCGAGCCTAAATTTGTCCGTTGCCTTTTCTATAGGGTTTATTCTCTCTATTTGCGCATTGAAGTCTCCCATCACTGTCGTGTAGTGGTTTGGTTTCCCTAAATTCTCGCCGACGTCTTTATAGAAGCTATTAATTCCTCTGGTCTTCTCACTTCTCCGATCACGATTATTTCCCATACCAACCTGGTTTCGCCAAGTTCTTCGAGTTCTTGTATGTGTGTTCTCTTGGCAGAGTTCTGGCCGCTATCTTTAGTCTACTTACCCACTTTCGGCGGCTATGTTTAACCCAGAGATTCTTACCACCCCCTGCATGTAGTCCTAGTTGATTAGAACCGCCCCCTTGATCATAGACTCTTTCGGTGTCGCTGGGTACTGCGGGGCCATGGCTTTGTAGGGCTTTTCAGTGCGGGTTGGAAGGGGGCAGGCGATATAAGGTGAACGAAATTGCCCACGTTTCGACACGGTGGCTGTATCAGTACCGAATCGTTAACTTGCCGGCACCCCTGTCCCAGTTCGGCACTCTAACCACTTGGCCACCGCGCCCCATTAAACACACACCTATTGAAACATAATAATAATGAAAATGTTAAGCTAAACCAACACCATTCTACCATATGTTTTCGTTTTCGTAACAGTAATGTATTTTTCGTCATCGTGTGAACATATATAATAATCAAAAAGAATTTTGCAAATGATTAACGAGTGGTTTGTTTAACGCCAGCCTCTAACGAGATCTAATCATAAACTGGTGACGCCATCTAGCGTCTGATACTGACACTAACAAACTGCACTTGACGAGAAGCCACGAGGTGGTTGAGTTGATGACCGACACAAGTACCGCTACAATGTCATCTCGTAAACGGTTTTATCTCAAACTGTAATTATTTGCTTCACATTACAACGGTAACAATCGTACAATCGATTAACACAACAGGCCTTCCGCTCGCCTGTTTTATATGCAGCCCACATTCAATGCATGCCTTCGACAAATTCATGCACACTCTCACGCACGCATGCATGTTTGTACCAACGCACGCACGCACGCACGCACGCACGCACGCACGCACGCACGCACGCACGCACGCACGCACGCACGCACGCACGCACGCACGCACGCACGCACGCACGCACGCACGCACGCACACCGACGCACGCATGCCGGTCCACCCGCACGACAGTAAGCTGTTTGGCATGCAAACAATATATTATTATATTATTAATACTATTATTATGAGTACTTGTTTTATTTTTATTATATACACATTGCGACCACCAAAGCTATACTCATATGCGGTGAGAGTCAACCAGACCAAACGCATCAGGACACTACCGCCACGTCCCGAACATTGTCGCACCTGCTCTGTTTGGTTAAGCGACGACGGCGGACCTCAGGTTCCCACAGAGACCACGCTATAATCGAACCCCCTCCTTCGCACACGCCCACGAGCGCCCCCTGTCCGTTCGGCTGTCCGTCCGTCCACTCGACGGTGACCATTAGACCACCGGACTGAGTCCTCTCTATTGTGTAAGCCTCAGCGCACTAGGCCGCGTAATCCGACATCCACTTCCGGCGCGGTGGGGCTCGCTCCAGACGGTTGTGGAGAGACTCGAGTAAACCGGAGAAAGACGGATTAACACGTCTGGCTGGTCGAGATAGCCACAGACAATGTCGGAGGCTTTGTGATAGAATACGGTTCCGCGGATAATGGATCGGATTGGCAGCGTCGTCGCTATACTTAGTGTCGATAATGATCGGCTATAGACTTACAATCGCTGTTTTGTTTCGCGCAAATTTCGATCGTTGATTACGAAGCGACGCGATGTAACAAACACGATCTTAACACGTAAATACCGCCGACCAGCCTTTGTCTACGGTGTCTTATTGATTGGACGTGTCCCGCGATTACCGCTTCTAACGGAAGTGATTCACCGCTGAGCGGATTCAGTCGCGAAGTTAAACGCGTGCAGTTTCGGACACTGTTATCAATAAAGAGGACGTGCGACAGTCCCCGAAACAATATATAATTATTACAGCTGGTGAACATCAAAATTCACGGCGAGAACCGATTTGTAAGGTGTCGTGAGGTTCGTCTCGACCTCCTCTCTGTTCACTGCTATTTAGTGTAAGTAATGTTTTTGATATCAATGATAATATTGCTGTTGAACAAGATGAAGGGATTTTTTTTTACCAAGGTACCAATTCCTCTCGTAGCCTTTTGCGATCTCGCACTCATAAAATGCCCTATACGTTTTCCAACCGATCCAGCTACATTGCTATCGATAACTCCCCATGTAAGCAGTCGACGTAGGCCTACATTGAAAACTGCCTACTGGATAAACATTATAAAGGTGTACGATACAACAATTGCTCATTATCTGTGCTCATCGGAAATTAAACTAACGGCTCCGGTTAGAATGAGTAGTGGTTTATCGGACATAGTTGTTTACAATGACTCATAACACATACAAACCTGCGTTGGTAAACACTGCAATTGTGTTGGACGATCATGATATGCATAACGTTAACAAGAAATAAAATAAAATAAAAACAGCCCAACTGGGAAATAGAAATAGATCACATTTCAAAATCACCCTTCGAAGTTGGTAAAGAGAATTTTGTACATTCGGAAATAAAAATAAAAGTCACTGGACATCGACAATTGCAGAAAGGTAACGAGAAAGCGGTTGTGGCGAGTACATTAAGACAAGTCATGAGACAGAGGTTTGATACGGCAGGAACTAAGACTCTGATGTATGTGGACATGTCGATGGGCCTAATAGGTCGCTGTCCCCGGAGGGAGGCGACGGCGACGGCCGCGCTAAGACTGATGGGAAGGCGGACGGCGAGTGGCAGACTGGCGGACGCTATGCGCGAGATAACGAAAGTAACGCTAGAACGTGCACCTGGGATGTGGGACGACATTCAGGGATCATTACTTCGAGACAAAGAACGCAACGAGTTCACGACCGCTCACTGTGGCGATTGAGTTAAGCAACTGAAAAATCGACATGAATCGTGTTGTAAAGTAGACCACGTACGCAAATGATAAGACCACAGCAGCTGAAACGCTACAGTTCAGTTGAATTTTATTTCAACACCACACACCTTTACAAAGTGAATTCAGGGGTAAATGTAAACATAGACATAGGTTACGAATGTAAAAGTTACATTACAACTCATTGTAAATAGGACATATGTACTACAACAGATCAGCAGATTACAAGTACACATTGCGATTATAACACAATGCACAACATTATGTAAACTTTTTAGTAAAAGGCCTGTTTAAACATAAAAGTGTTAAGGTCTTTCCTAAGAAGGCCAGAATCGCATTGCGTTCTCAGATGTAATGGAAGCGAGTTCCAAAGCGAGGGTCCTACGCATAATAAAGTTCGTCGGCCGAAGCATTCCAGGTTAATCCTAGGAACGACAATGAGAGCCTGGTCAGCGGAAGGCAGACTTCGATCAGGAACTTAAGGGGTCATCCATAATTATCATCATTTTCACAAGCGTACAAACCGTACGCGGGGGGAGGGGGTATGACTTGAACGTACGCTTTTTTAATGTTGAAAAATAATGAAAACAAACGAAGTGCCCACTTATCGCTCGCTCGCTCATCCTCAAACAAGGGAGAGGTAAAGACCGCAAAAACGACCACTGGCGCCCTCTTTCGAATACAAATGAAAAACGAAGCAAGAAAAGATGGCGATGGAGGGGAAGTGGTTTGATTTGTTTTCTTTGGAAAAAAGTGAAAAGAGTGTTGTAGATCAAATTTCACAGTGCTCATCAGTTGTTGTGAAGAATCCTAAAAACTCATACGACATTTTTATTAATGCGTATTCGTAATGTAACTCGCATGTAGAACGTGCGAAGCGTGTGAAAGATGGCCAGGCTGAGTGGCGAAAACACAAAGTCAAAGTCGACGGTCAAACTAAGATCGACCATCAGCGTCATGGCAACTGTGAAACATTGTGTCATAATGTTCAACATTTACATTTGTACCCTTTCAAGGGGGAGGGGGGTCAGAAAAAGTGTATGTTTTGTACACTTGTGAAAATGATGATAATTATGGATGACCCCTTAGCTGTTACACGATCAGCGAGATAGCGTGGCCTGTCAGCGTGCATGGCGCCTTGCATCAACGTCAACTGTTTAAACTGAATTCGCTGCGTCACAGGTAGTTTGTTTCGTGGATCTAAAAATGGAAAACTGTGCATTCAAGCTGTACCTATTGTCAACAACTCCTGCTTCATATTGTCCGGCCTTCGATCGCCAGGATCGTTGACCTCCATGTGTTTAGTAGCGACGATCTTATCAGTTTGCGAAATCGAAACCAAATAGTCATTTAGCATTCCCTGATTTCACTACTAACATCCTTTTGACGGTCACTGACATGGTGCTGATTATTCTGTCGCACTTTAAGGTAAAATATCGGATTTTTGTTATCAAGATAAACATCTACACTGAGCCAAAACACACCACAACGGAGCACAGGACACATAGAGATTCAGTAAAAAGAAAAATAGAGAAAAGAAATTTCAGTCGTTTGGTAGCGCCACTGTAACACTTAGTGTCATCCGTGATACGTGACGACTGAAAACAATCACAACGTAATCTATAACGCATATGTATTGGGACTTGGCGAAATTGTGTGGCCTCCCCGTAACGTATGAACACTCGAAAAGGTCTTAGTAGAAGAACAAGTACTGTTCTTAATTTCATCGACCGGAAATACGTTAATAGTATTATGGGATAAATAGGTTTGACTGTACAAAAGCGGCCGCAGTTCGTCGTGCCGCTAAGTAACTGTAACTGCGCGCGGATGAATCTGAAACGAGCATCTAATTGACGAGAGAGTTTTAATCTACGTCAGCGTAATGTTTTTATTCTATTACCGCCAGCTGGCCAACATTAAAACAAGGTTTTTCTTGTCACATAAAAACTGTAGCCACAGTCAAGATTTGTGTGTTTAGTTCCCAGAAATATATGTTTATTCAATGTGAATTTTTTGTAAACCGAGTTTTCTACTAAGTACTGCGGCATAAGATATTGATTTTCGACATCAATGACTTAACATTTACTTAAGTTTTTGAGATCTTTGTTTATAAGACACTGGATGCATCTTATGATATCTGCTGGGTTGAGAAGGACAGAACGATATATATATATATATATATATATATATATATATATATATATATATATATATATATATATATATATATATATATATATATATATATATATATATGGTATAAGCCACAAAGAGTGTCTTGTGTTTTCAGTATTCGGACTGTCTCTCCTAGGTCTGTTCAAACAATGGACATATTATCATTTTGATCTGGGGGCGTAGTAGCAATAGCATATCACGAACAAACACGCCTCTGCGCTAACAAACACGCATCTGTGCCAACAAACACGCCTCTGCGCTAACAAACACGCTTCTGTGCTAAAAAACACGGCTCTGCGCTAACAAACACGCCTCTGTGCTAACAAACACGCCTCTGCGCTAACAAACACGCCTCTGCGCTAACAAACACGCTTCTGTGCTAACAAACACGCCTCTGTGCTAACAAACACGCCTCTGTGCCAACAAACACGCCTCTGTGCTAACAAACACGCCTCTGTGCTAACAAACACGCCTCTGTGCCAACAAACACGCCTCTGTGCTAACAAACACGCCTCTGTGCTAACAAACACGCCCCTGTGCTAACAAACACGCCTCTGTGCCAAAAAACACGCCTCTGTGCTAACAAACACGCCTCTGTGCTAACAAACACGCCTCTGTGCCAACAAACACGCCTCTGTGCTAACAACACGCCTCTGTGCCAACAAACACGCCTCTGTGCTAACAAACACGCCTCTGTGCTAACCAACACGCCTCTGTGCTAACAAAAACGCCTCCTCTGTGCTAACAAACACGCCTCTGTGCTAACAAACACGCCTCTGTGCTAACAAATACGCCTCTGTGTCAACAGACGAGACACGGTCGTTGGCGTGGTAAACAGCGTCACTTACGGTCACTATTAGGCCACTGGGTCCACAGGTGTCCAGGTGCAACCACGGATAATCAACTGACGACGTGTGACCGGGCTAAGAGCTTCTCCACCAGTCCTGTCGCCTGCGGCCTGTGCATCACTCGCAATTGCGGTCGCTGCGTTTGATGCTCAACCGTCGAGTTCTAACTCAGTTCTGACTAAACATTGTTAACGCTATACTGTCGTAATGTTCGCATATATATATATATATATATATATATATATATATATATATATATATATATATATATATATATATATAAATATATATATATATATATATATATATATATATATATATATATATATATATATATATATATATACGTATGCATGTATGTATGTATGCATGCATGCATGCATATGACATGCCAAATGTAAATACATTTTTAATTAGTACCATACAAACTTAAATATACTTGATGCAACAAAAATGACATTTCAAGCAAAGAATATCTAGATTGCATTTTCTCTGCAAACGTATTTGTTGGCGTAAGAAAGACGGCGTGGGAACCGTGTTTCCGTGACTAGCAAATATGATACGTTTATTGCCGCTACTTCAAGAAACTGCGTCATGCTGGAACACCTGACATTTGACAGATGTGTTCCGATGACGGAGACCAGCGCGTATTGTTTAATACAATTACCAATGAAGAAACGTAACGAGGGTCAAGAGTTTGACGTATCGTCAACGTTTCTCCCGCGTAATCACCTCTGATTAAACATAAATTCGACGTTTAAATGTCGTTTGTCACGTCTGTATTAAGCCGCTATGATACTGTCAGCGCCTCAGCGTCGCCGGCCTAATGTTGCACGCAACGATATTTACTTGATTTAAGAAGCGTAATAGCTGATGAGTTCTTCTGACGCCACCTGCCGGCGCGAGTGTTGATTCAGACAATTCCACGAATGTCAATCAGTTTGAATGCTATCGTCAGTGATGTCGATTCCAGGACCGTTTAGTTTTTTGTTGGTAATTGTTCATCTTACTATATCAGATGGACTTCTTCATTACATATAAAGTACCACAGAAATAGACGGCGCAATGACGTTGCCGTGTTATTTCCTGATGGATTGGGGAGTAAATTACTACCGGAGGTGATATTTAAAGGTAACGTTTGTCGTTTTGGTAACAAATGACGAAATATTCTTTGTGTGATTAACAGTTCAATTATCATAAGTCCAAACAGATAATCACAAAGGTCTACACAACTTATTAGTTATTGTGTGATACATGGCCGGGTTATACACGTAACAGTTTTGGTTATCACATTATATCTGATCACGGCACGTCATGCTCACTTTGATCAAATGCGCCGCTAAAACCCATCATTATCTTATCAATATAATAGTGAAATCGAACGCTATAACACGCAGAAAAGCGACATAGTACACTGTGATAACACTCACTTTTAAACAATTTGCTTTTATGTAGTACTCTCAATTTCATTTGCATTATGATCATCATTTAAACGTCCACATAGTTTTCGCTCGGTCTGCAAAAACACGAAACATATTTATTACAATATATAATAATAATAATAATAACCTAATTATTATCGCACATTGAAATGACAATGGTATTTTGTTTAATAATATTCTTAATAATACTATAGACATCGTCATCGTATATCGTTTCACATCTGTTATATTCATATTTAATGTCTATCATTTCCGAGCAAACATTCACATTAGCCATAGTTGCATTTAACAAGCAAATAATAGATTAAACTTACTCCAATGCTGATATCTAAATATCGTGTCGAAGTGTCGAAGTGTCTAAGTGTGCCGCCATTTTAAAGAGACGAGCGCGACTTGATAGTCATGAAAGACAACTCTTCAGGTGAAGACAACGTCCAATGCCACACCGCGCTGTAGGGCCGCCAGGGCAGCGCTGCAGTGGATCCGACATCCCAAGCAATGGATGACACAGGTCCGGAGTCTCGGCGTACTTAACGAATCCATCTGGAGTTTGGAACCTTGTCTGTGTAGCAATAAAGCAAATATATGTACGGAAAAAAGACAGCCAAGGGAGTTGTGGATAAGGCAGAGGGAGAGGGGGGGGGGAGGGAGAGAGGGAGAGAGGGAGAGAGGGAGAGAGAGGGAGAGAGGGGGGAGACGGAGAGAGGGAGAGAGGGAGAGAAGGAGAGAGGGAGAGAGGGAGAGAGGGAGAGAGGGAGAGAGGGAGAGAGGGAGAGAGGGAGAGAGGGAGAGAGAGGGGGAAACTGAGAGAGGGAGAGATGGAGAGAGGGGGAGAGGGTGAGAAGGAGAGATGGAGAGATGGGAGAGGGAGAGAGTGAGGGAGGGAGAGAGGGAGAGCGGGAGAGAGGGAGAGAGGGAGAGAGGGAGAGAGGGAGAGAGGGAGAGAGGGAGAGAGGGAGAGAGGGAGAGAGGGAGAGAGGGAGAGAGGGAGAGAGGGAGAGAGGGAGAGAGGGAGAGAGGGAGAGAGGGAGAGAGGGAGAGAGGGAGAGAGGGAGAGAGGGAGAGAGGGAGAGAGGGAGAGAGGGAGAGAGGGAGAGAGGGAGAGAGGGAGAGAGGGAGAGAGGGAGAGAGGGAGAGAGGGAGAGAGGGAGAGAGGGAGACAGGGAGACAGGGAGACAGGGAGACAGGGAGAGAGGGACAGAGGGAGAGAGGGAGAGAGAGAATTTAATTATTGCCTTGATCTGTCAAGACTCACAAAGTCGATTTTCTGCAAATTACATTCTCCTATTTACCCAATATCTACTATTAAGATGCGCATCCCATGCAAATGCCAACAATGATCTTCAAAATGTTGAAGTTTATTGGATGACCGGAACGTGATTTAGTTTTTTCTGCATTTTCCTGGGAATCCCAAAATATTTATATTTCTACCATGACAACGTCTTGATAGCATCAGCTATAACATCGTCGATGTAACGTTATGCTATTAACTATATGTTCAATTAAACATAATACTGTGTAATGCAACATTTCAGCCATTATATTTATGTGTTATTGTGAACATTTATCAGATAATGGCTAATAAGTCGCCAGAGGGCACTTCAATTTGACGTCAGTAGCAACCGAAAGAGAAACAGGTCGATTAGAAAAGAAGAAAGATAAACACACTTTTAAATCAGTCACACTTAGCATCCCTTCGTGCATCGAAACAGGACGTCACAACCTCGCGAAGAATAATGTTATTATCATATCAACTTTCAAACATGAACCGTTAATAAGCAACGACGTGACGTATGGTTTGCAATCGTAAACTACAGCGCGTATGACTGTGTATAATTAGACGCGCCGATGTTGAAACCGTGTCAAGTGCCACGTCTTGTTTGTTTGTCTTCTTACCGTTTAAGCCACAATCAACTTGCTGAATATTCTGGCGTCTGTACACGGGATTGTGCACTGAATTCCAGTCTAGTAAAAATAGAGAAGAATAATGAACACGATATATTAAAACGGACCTTGTGAAAACCAGAGTGAGGTGGAAATAAATAAGTATATAAATAAATGCAAACACATTTGTGATGACTAAAATATTGGCAAGGGACTGATTGATTAGCGGGATGATCGCAATATAATCCCGTCTTCAGACTAGGTCTCAACTACCCCTTGGCCGGCAGTTCCATTCGGTTGTAGTTCGTGGCAGACGTGATAACGCTGTGTACCGCGTCCTGCAATCTTGCTCGGCGACATATTGCTTCTTATTATGATGGCTCTGTCTCAGGTAGGCTGCGTTTGAGCAGGTGCCATCATTCCGGGGTTGCATTACCCGGACAAAGCATATGGGAGCTCGTCACGAAATGTTACGCGGCTCGTCTCGTGAGCGGCGAATAAATCGCGCCCGTTTACTAAATCAATCGGCGTCCATTGCGGCGATGTGTAAGGCGAATCTGCGCAGTGACGTCACCCGCCTCGCTGCCGCGGTGGGGGCCGATTCGGGCATAAATAATACATATTTAGCAGTGGGTGATTGGTGGGGTCTCCCCTGAAAGCGAAAGTGGTTTTATCCACCGTGTGTGGCCGTGCAGTGCCACATGTGATCCGTGCAGTTGGAGGCTGGGTCTGATACTGATGGAGAGACTAGATACAGAAGTAGCGACACTAGCGCCCCCGGTGTTTGTCGTAGACGGTCGTGATTAAAGGCGTAGCGCGGGACAGAAGGAGACACTCGGTCGTCGGATTGTCACAGGCTGCGACGTGCGACACCAGTGAACTAGCGCAGAGGGTCAGTCGGTCGGACACTTGGCACATTGCCGCTGACGGACGGACGGACAGACGGAGATATCGTAAGCTGTATACCAGCACACTGGACTGTATGAATGAGTTCTCCAACGGCGTCCATTTGTACGAGCAGGTAGGTGAGTATGTGCGTTGAAGGAGTTAGTTGTCACGGCTGACGGTTCCTCTTGTTTGAAACGTAAGTTCAGTGTCATAGTTGTCTTGACGTTGAAGGAGTTAGTTGTCACGGCTGACAGTTCCGCTTGTTTGAAATGTAAGTTCAGTGTCATAGTTGTCTTGACATTGAAGGAGTTAGTTGTCACGGCTGACTGTTCCGTTTGTTTAAAACATAAGTTCAGTGTCATAGTTGTCTTGACGTTGAAGGAGTTAGTTGTCGCGGCTGACGGTTTCGCTTGTTTGAAGCGTAAGTTCAGTGTCATAGTTGTCTTGACGTTGAAGGAGTTAGTTGTCGCGGCTGACGGTTTCGCTTGTTTGAAGCGTAAGTTCAGTGTCATAGTTGTCTTGACGTTGAAGGAGTTAGTTGTCACGGCTGACAGTTCCGTTTGTTTGAAACTTGAGTTAAATACCAGAGTTATCTTGGAGTGAGTTTACTATCTGGCGCTAATGGTTTGGCTTCGCTTCACGTCTTCTAGGAATCTACCACGGGACGGTCTCTCTTTATAAAAGTATTGTTGATCACATCTGATTGTTTAGGATGTGTGTCATGACGTCATACTTACGATTTAGGCCAACTTGTGACATGCAAAGTTATTCCTGGCTCTATTGAGTATATACACGTTCGTACACATGCGTGAACGCACGCATGCACGCACGCCCACACACATGTGCACTCACACACGCACGCAGTCACGCGATCTGGGGCTCAACCTACACCTAGACCGTCGATCGATCCTGAAGCGGACATGCAGCTATCACCGTGAACCGGCTTACTCTTGCAGTTATCGTCAAAACATAACAATCCCAAAGGCAAGAACAGAAATAAGCCGGGCTTTTCTTGAATCTATTTTGTTTCTAAACATAACCACGTAACTTGTATTTATGTAGTAGATAATGCATCGCTTCCATTCATTTAACGGTGTATGCGCATTGGACAATCCCTGATATCTGATATCTGGTCTGTCCTATTTCTGTACACAGCTTCTTCTGATATTCTATTTCTCAAACGTATTTAAAGCTGTGGAGTTCTTTATTTTTGAGCACTTGTGTTCTGCACAAAGATAACATTTGCGGGCGAATCATCAGCAACTGGTATTACCGTCAAAACAATCATAATAACATATTTATTATGTAACGTCATGACGATTGTATGCTTAATGTCTTTGTTTTCCTTTTGTCTGACCAATCGATGGACGGGTTGTCGACTTCTGCAAGGGTTTTTAATCTACCTCCCACAGATAACAAGGAGGAATGTTGCCCACCTCACAATGTTTTTCAATATATAAAAGGAGTTTGTTATGCCAGGTTACCTGGATACAGTTTTATTACCTTTAAGTATGTATTTTATTAAAAATGAGATTACTCAAGAATACAAACTACACGAATAAGAAAATAATGCATTACTGTTTTATTACTGAGTAATATGATAATATGAGTGCATTTTTGTGATACAAACACGATATTAACATTTGATTACGATCCATGTAATAATTAGTGATCAATGCGTGAATATTTTCTAGAACTCATCTTGTTCAATGCATAACGTTCCGTCCCGCTTGCGGACAGATGAGTGGGAATTTTCCAACTTCAAATGTATTTGCCCATTTGTATAAATGCCACGGCGATAAGGAATAATGACATGTTTAATGGTTTACTTAAGAATTGCAAGTTTCATGGGAGAAGCGTTATGATTGTCAATGTTTCTGAGTTTATTAAACGCATTAAAAAAAACACTTCTGAATGGCTCTTCAATATCGACTGCTCCTTTTGTTAGTGTGGTTACTGGGGCAACGATATTTCTGCCGGCGACCCACCAGCTGCCGAGTGCCTCGCAGCAACTGAGTGAATGAGAGACCACAGGTGGGCGGGTCGATGTGTTAGTGACAGTGTTGTTTGTTCACGTCATCATTAAACAAACAATGTGTGGACGGACGCGTAGATTGTTGTTGTGTTTACGGAATCGCTCTTTGATGTTGGACGCGTTGATTCAGTTGTCACACGTCCACGTGGTTGTCACACGTCCACGTGGTTGTCACACGTCCATGTCGTTGTCACACGTCCACGTGGTTGTCACCCGTCCACGTGGTTGTCACACGTCCACGTGGTTGTCACACGTCCACGTGGTTGTCACCCGTCCACGTGGTTGTCACACGTCCACGTGGTTGTCACACGTCCATGTCGTTGTCACACGTCCATGTCGTTGTCACACGTCCACGTGGTTGTCACACGTCCACGTGGTTGTCACACGTCCACGTGGTTGTCACCCGTCCACGTGGTTGTCACACGTCCATGTCGTTGTCACACGTCCATGTCGTTGTCACACGTCCACGTGGTTGTCACACGTCCACGTGGTTGTCACACGTCCACGTGGTTGTCACCCGTCCACGTGGTTGTCACACGTCCACGTGGTTGTCACACGTCCATGTCGTTGTCACACGTCCATGTCGTTGTCACACGTCCATGTCGTTGTCACACGTCCACGTCGTTGTCACACGTCCACGTGGTTGTCACACGTCCATGTCGTTTAACAATGATATTTAACAATGCCAATAAACTAGTTCGACTCGTCTAAATTCTGCACTTCTCGTAAAGAAGGCAAGTTTCCGAGACAAACAGCCCTGGCTTGTGACGACGCTTGGACCTATTAGATAATCTAGTGACCGGGTGGCTCCGTATAAAACTCACCCTTCTTATCAATTAAAATAACTCGTCTAATTCTCCGTCATTCGGTCAACCGGGTCTTTGGCAATGTCCTCGCTCATCCCCTCCTCAGAGATTTCATTCCTTATTTTGGCGTTATCCAATCGCATTGCTTGCATCCGGAATAAGGCCTTTTAAGTGATAAATCGATCGGTCGATATACCGGGGGTTAGATCTATTGTGCGTAATAGCGCAGCGGCGCAGTAAGTGAAGCTTCAAACTCTCAACTAAGAGAACCTGGTTTCGAATCATGTGCTGCTGTATCAATCCGTAGGCAACTTTTTGTCACTCTTTATTACTCTAATTCACTCAGCTATATGAATGAGTTCCTGTGTGTATAAATTGGTGGATATTTGTGTAGGAATAGTCTTGTAGCGGAATGCTTCCTAGAGAAGTCGATACGGTGTTCGATTGAACAGGTCTGCCAGGGAGTAAAGCCTAAAGCGCTTTGAGCAGTCCTAAGTCTGCTCTATATCAGAATATAGTTTTTGTTAATGACCCGAGTGGTCCCGTCATTCGATGTGGCGGTAAGTTGGCGGTCTGACCCACATGACGTCAGTGGTATATGTCGACCACTTACCGCTCAGAACTCTACAATGAATCTTTAACCAGCGACGCTTCATGCTACTCAGGAAGTGTTGACCGACAATCGAATTTTGATTAGTTCTTTCTCAAGAAAGCCAGGATCACGACGGTGTGTGCCTGACGAAAATCAACCTGAAAGGTTGGTGACGTTACCAAGACACACAGGTGCTGCGAATATTTCTAAATGCTACAGTAATAGTTTCTGTCAAGAGATTTGTTGCCGGATCGTTCAGTCATTGTGAACGAGCAAGTTAGCCACAATAAATAACCTATTCCATGATTACGCCGACCCACGTATGGTTATTATTCAAACCAAACATTGTTCCTTTGATGACGTAATTTTGTGACTTTATAAACGTCCCTTTTGTCTCTTGCAATGAAATAACAACTGTTTACATACAAGGAATTGTTGGTTTGACAAAACTATGCCGTGCTATAGCTGCTGGTGGTAACTATAACTGTGGTACCATAACGTGACATTCTCGGTGCGTTACTCTTCTTAAAATCACCTGTGACAACGAAAAGATCTACTCGAAACTCTTCCAGTGCGCGGAGCTCTGTACGATGGATGTGCCAACCTGTAACGAGTTTATGTAAGTCGTTACGTCGCGTACGCTTTTTTTTGAACTGTGGTAGATTAACAGGCGCAGCCACAATGCACGCGACCTAGCGTCAGACTAGCGTCGTCAATTTAATATAGCCCCATCAACAGCGCCAGTAACTGGATTACTTTCGGAGTACTAGATCATGTTTTATGCAGAACGCTTAGCCGATAACATGATTATACATTATACTTTGCTGCTAAGGGGTTTCACTAAATGTAACGTTATGAAACCGTGTATAACATGACGGCAGACAGAACGTGTTTATTTTACGTGCCAGTAACGTATAAGATACGTTTCGTTTACCAATAAAGTCATTACATAAACGAATCACCCAAGGATTTGCCGAACCTACACCACATTAATATAACCTTCACCCGTGCACAGGTTTGGATTTGTGACCTTTTATGACGCTCGGAAGATATCATTTGCTGTCTTGAATGATTTTATAACTATAAAATACGCATAGAAACGCGTTTCGTAAATCTGCGTGCATCTATAGCATACATTCATGAAGGAATGTCCGAAATCAGAGGCCCATTTCACTAACGGTGGTAAGAGCTACTAAGTCTTTAACATTTATTTTGCTGCTTACCTGTGATCTTGAATACCCGAAATTAATTATTTATGTAAGCAAATCTATAATTAAAACTTAGCGGTAACGTAGATTTTAACGCCGTATTGGCCTAATACTTAAGTCGACTGAAGGTGTCGAGACTTAGCGGTTTATAGTTGCATAACAGGATATACCGTTTTTCTGGCTTCAGCTTAAGTGCGCTGAAAACAGGTGTTACTTGTCAAACGGGAATTAAAACATACTACTTAGGAATAAGTAAGTAAGTAAGTACTTAGTAAGTAAGTACTTACGTCAGGCAGTGTTTAACGTTGCTTGCGGATTACGACATGTGACGCTTCATGGTCTATTTTCAGTTGAAGGTCATCCGAAAGCCATCCGAAGGTCAACGAGTGAACGTCAGATCAAAGCGTAGTCGTCATGTTACTGGACACCAAGTTGATGGTTCTCTTCTGTTCCTGCGTCGTTTTTATGTCGCAGTCTGTCAAGACAGCAGCCTACAGAGTCGACAGGTCGGTGTCCGCAGTTGTCGCGTAAATGACGTTAAAATGTGTAAACTCTAGTTGTCAGGAAATACGGATCGCAAAAAATTATAAAATAATGTAATAATGAGCCATTAGATGTTGACGACATTTCATGTTTGTTGTTGTAATATTTACAATTGGTGTATTTTGACTTAGTCAATCAGTGTCTGTTGTCACGGCTCAGTGTCTGTTGTCACGGCTCAGTGTCTGTTGTCACGGCTCAGTGTCTGTTGTCACGGCTCAGTGTCTGGTGTCACGGCTCAGTGTCTGGTGTCACGGCTCAGTGTCTGGTGTCACGGCTCAGTGTCTGTTGTCACGGCTCAGTGTCTGGTGTCACGGCTCAGTGTCTGTTGTCACGGCTCAGTGTCTGTTGTCACGGCTCAGTGTCTGTTGTCACGGCTCAGTGTCTGTTGTCACGGCTCAGTGTCTGGTGTCACGACTCAGTGTCTGTTGTCAGGGCTCAGTGTCTGGTGTCACGGCTCAGTGTCTGTTGTCACGGCTCAGTGTCTGTTGTCACGGCTCAGTGTCTGTTGTCACGGCTCAGTGTCTGTTGTCACGGCTCAGTGTCTGGTGTCACGGCTCAGTGTCTGGTGTCACGGCTCAGTGTCTGGCGTCACGGCTCAGTGTCTGGCGTCACGGCTCAGTGTATGGTGTCATGGCTCAGTGTCTGGTGTCACGGCTCAGTGTCTTGTGTAACGGTTCAGTGTCTGGCGTCACGGCTCAGTATCTGGTGTCACGGCTCAGTATCTGGTGTCACGGCTCACTGTCTGTGTCACGGCTCAGTGTCTGTTGTCACGGCTCAGTGTTTTGTGACACGGCTCAGTGTCTGTTGCCACGGCTCAGTGTCTGGTGTCACGGCTCAGTGTCTTGTGTAACGGCTCAGTGTCTGGTGTCACGGCTCAGTGTCTGTTGCCACGGCTCAGTGTCTGTTGCCACGGCTCAGTGTCCTGTGTAACGGCTCAGTGTCTGGTGTCACGGCTCAGTGTCTGTTGCCACGGCTCAGTGTCTGGTGTCACGGCTCAGTGTCTGGTGTCACGGTTCAGTGTCTGTTGCCACGGCTCAGTGTCTGTTGCCACGGCTCAGTGTCTGGTGTCACGGCTCAGTATCTGGTGTCATGGCTCAGTGTCTGTTGCCACGGCTCAGTGTCTGGTGTCATGGCTCAGTATCTGGTGTCACGGTTCAGTGTCTGGTGTCACGGCTCAGTGTCTGGTGTCATGGCTCAGTGTCTGTTGCCACGGCTCAGTGTCTGGTGTCATGGCTCAGTATCTGGTGTCACGGTTCAGTGTCTGGTGTCATGGCTCAGTGTCTGTTGCCACGGCTCAGTGTCTGTTGTCACGGCTCAGTGTCTGGTGTCACGGCTCAGTGTCTGTTGTCACGGCTCAGTGTCTGTTGTCACGGCTCAGTGTCTGGTGTCACGGCTCAGTGTCTGTTGTCACGGCTCAGTGTCTGTTGTCACGGCTCAGTGTCTGTTGTCACGGCTCAGTGTCTGTTGTCACGGCTCAGTGTCTGGTGTCACGACTCAGTGTCTGTTGTCAGGGCTCAGTGTCTGGTGTCACGGCTCAGTGTCTGTTGTCACGGCTCAGTGTCTGTTGTCACGGCTCAGTGTCTGTTGTCACGGCTCAGTGTCTGTTGTCACGGCTCAGTGTCTGGTGTCACGGCTCAGTGTCTGGTGTCACGGCTCAGTGTCTGGCGTCACGGCTCAGTGTCTGGCGTCACGGCTCAGTGTCTGGTGTCACGGCTCAGTGTCTGGCGTCACGGCTCAGTGTCTGGCGTCACGGCTCAGTGTATGGTGTCATGGCTCAGTGTCTGGTGTCACGGCTCAGTGTCTTGTGTAACGGTTCAGTGTCTGGCGTCACGGCTCAGTATCTGGTGTCACGGCTCAGTATCTGGTGTCACGGCTCACTGTCTGTGTCACGGCTCAGTGTCTGTTGTCACGGCTCAGTGTTTTGTGACACGGCTCAGTGTCTGTTGCCACGGCTCAGTGTCTGGTGTCACGGCTCAGTGTCTTGTGTAACGGCTCAGTGTCTGGTGTCACGGCTCAGTGTCTGTTGCCACGGCTCAGTGTCTGTTGCCACGGCTCAGTGTCCTGTGTAACGGCTCAGTGTCTGGTGTCACGGCTCAGTGTCTGTTGCCACGGCTCAGTGTCTGGTGTCACGGCTCAGTGTCTGGTGTCACGGTTCAGTGTCTGTTGCCACGGCTCAGTGTCTGTTGCCACGGCTCAGTGTCTGGTGTCACGGCTCAGTATCTGGTGTCATGGCTCAGTGTCTGTTGCCACGGCTCAGTGTCTGGTGTCATGGCTCAGTATCTGGTGTCACGGTTCAGTGTCTGGTGTCACGGCTCAGTGTCTGGTGTCATGGCTCAGTGTCTGTTGCCACGGCTCAGTGTCTGGTGTCATGGCTCAGTATCTGGTGTCACGGTTCAGTGTCTGGTGTCATGGCTCAGTGTCTGTTGCCACGGCTCAGTGTCTGTTGTCACGGCTCAGTGTCTGGTGTCACGGCTCAGTGTCTGTTGTCACGGCTCAGTGTCTGTTGTCACGGCTCAGTGTCTGGTGTCACGGCTCAGTGTCTGGTGTCACGGCTCAGTGTCTGGTATCACGGCTCAGTGGCTGGTGTCACGGCTCAGTGTCTGTTGTCACGCCTCAATGTCTGAGACGATGTTGTCACTTGCAGGTCGAGCAGCAGAGACCTCAACGACCCCTTACTGACGCTCGCTCTCCTCGAGAAGTTGATCGACGACATCGAGATGCAGCCGACGGCGCGAGCGTACGTATTACGTATTACGTATTACGTATTACGTATTACGTATTACGTATTACGTATTACGTATTACGTATTACGTATTACGTATTACATAATTGTATTATTACCGTGTGAATGTTTCATGACGTACGCAAACTGTGGTCCGATTCCTTTCCGTACGTATCAGGCATTTGACCGCGATACGAAACTAATTCAATGAAAACATCGACTTGTGTCACTGTTTATGAATTATTTCCGACCGACCGACCGACCGACCGACCGACCGACCGACCGACCGACCGACCGACCGACCGACCGACCGACCGACCGACCGACCGACCGACCGACCGACCGACCGACCGACCGACCGACCGACCGACCGACCGACCGACCGACCGACCGACCGACCGACCGACCGACCGACCGACCGACCGACCGACCGACCGACCGACCGACCGACCGACCGACCGACCGACCGACCGACCGACCGACCGACCGACCGACCGACCGACCGACCGACCGACCGACCGACCGACCGACCGACCGACCGACCGACCGACCGACCGACCGACCGACCGACCGACCGACCGACCGACCGACCGACCGACCGACCGACCGACCGACCGACCGACCGACCGACCGACCGACCGACCGACCGACCGACCGACCGACCGACCGACCGACCGACCGACCGACCGACCGACCGACCGACCGACCGACCGACCGACCGACCGACCGACCGACCGACCGACCGACCGACCGACCGACCGACCGACCGACCGACCGACCGACCGACCGACCGACCGACCGACCGACCGACCGACCGACCGACCGACCGACCGACCGACCGACCGACCGACCGACCGACCGACCGACCGACCGACCGACCGACCGACCGACCGACCGACCGACCGACCGACCGATACTTTCATAACTTTCAATGTTTTCTCTAACTGGCAACTTCGTGTGTAACCCAACTTTGCTGTTCGATACCTTGTACCTACCAATGTCTGTGATAACGGAGTTTGGTTTTCATCGTTGTGATGTTTGATGACATGTTGTTTTCCACATTGACAGAGTAAAACGGAGATACGATGCTGGCTACGGAGGAAGATACGGCGCCGCCTCGCGGGTTGGAGCAAAACTAATGGGTAATTAACAATGAAATCATACACGGACAAATAACCGAACTTAGATTCACGTAAACTGAGTGTGTAAAAAGGTCATATTTATATATCGAGCACTATTCCAATTTGCGTAAATATATTTCGTGTACATGTCAAGTATCAACCTCAAATCATAGTCATAATATTGGGTGTTTATTTATTACAATAGGGTATTACTTGGAATATTAAGGTGTTAAAATGTTGGAAAAAATTATGATACTGGCAAAGGCAACGTGATTGACAACAATAACGATGACATACAATAGACAAGGGCGATGGCAGTAGACCTAGTGCGCAGACTCAACGTCGCAGACACGCATGTCCTTACGGAAACTTGTGGAACTACAACGTGAGCAACCACTCAGATGTGCACGTTGCAACTCACGCTCACGCGTCCTGACGTCTCACGTCTCTCACCATCTTGCTTAAAGTGTCCTTTCTTCCTCCACCCCGCCTTCCCCATCACTCTTCAAACTCAGGAACAATAGTTGCCGCAAACTACCACCGCGGAGATTGTACGAGACTTCTGCCCGGCATGGCGACGTCATTTAACTCGTTATGTCGACCTTCCACATGGGTGTAACATCGCTTTTTCTTTGAAAACAAGTTTTCTGGACCTGTAGTCAAACAAATACGACTCGGATACAAAGAAGCAACACAGGAATAGTTAGCGAATAATGCCGCGTTCGAACTTTTATTTCATGAACCGATCACGAAGGTTAAACAGTTTTCCGAGGCAGGTAATGTGTATCACGCGGTGCTGCAATGGCTGTCGTAAGCTGAAGACACGCCGTGTCATTGTAGACATTACCAAACAGCCTACCCAGGCGTACATAACTGCTTCACTTGGCAACACGATCAAATAAGTTACGAATCATTAACGCTGTATCATGACACTTTAAATGCAATTACGCGTTTAGTGTTAGTACCAAATTTCATTTCATAATTGTCAGCAGTGTCGACTTTGAAAAAGAACTGACGTGTGTATTATGCTTAGCAACAGATTTGCATCATCCGAGTTGTATACCATCGAGGCACCCGCACAATGTGTCGATATGTGGGTTTAACGCCACTTCCATGTCGTCCTGGGAAGACCGTGCAGGCAATGGCCAACTGCGTTATGATCTTTTTTTAATCGTTTTTCGATCATTGTTTTCTGCGTAAAGGTAACTTTAAATGCGATAGGACGGCGTCAGTTTGAACAAAACAAACACAATTGTTGCGTTCTCTAAGCTAAGGAGGAAGTCGAACCAGCTCTGCCATATCACCTTGTACCTTGGCTCTACCACATCGCCCAGTACCTTGGCTCTCTCATAACACCCAGTTCATAGGCTTTATCAGATCACCGAATACATTGGCTCTATCACATCACCCAGTACATTGGCTCTATCAGATCATCCAGTACCTTGGTTCTATCACATCACCCAGTACCTTGGCTCTATCACATCACCCAGTACCTTGGTTCTATCACATCACCCAGTACCTTGGTTCTATCACATCACCCAGTACCTTGGTTCTATCACATCACCCAGTACCTTGGTTCTATCACATCACCCAGTACCTTGGCTCTATCACATCACCCAGTACCTTGGTTCTATCACATCACCCAGTACCTTGGTTCTATCACATCACCCAGTACCTTGGCTCTATCACATCACCCAGTACCTTGGCTCTATCACATCACCCAGTACCTTGGTTTTATCACATCACCCAGTACCTTGGTTCTATCACATCACCCAGTACCTTGGCTCTATCACATCACCCAGTACCTTGGTTCTATCACATCACCCAGTACCTTGGTTCTATCACATCACCCAGTACCTTGGTTTTATCACATCACCCAGTACCTTGGTTCTATCACATCACCCAGTACCTTGGCTCTATCACATCACCCAGTACCTTGGTTCTATCACATCACCCAGTACCTTGGTTCTATCACATCACCCAGTACCTTGGCTCTATCACATCACCCAGTACCTTGGCTCTATCACATCACCCAGTACCTTGGCTTTATCACATCACCCAGTACCTTGGCTCTATCATATCACCCAGTACCTTGGCTCTATCATATCACCCAGCACCTTGGCTCTATCATATCACCCAGTACCTTGGCTCTATCATATCACCCAGTACCTTGGCTCTATCATATCACCCAGTACCTTGGCTCTATCACATCACCCAGTACCTTGGCTCTATCACATCACCCAGTACCTTGGTTCTATCACATCACCCAGTACCTTGGTTTTATCACATCACCCAGTACCTTGGTTCTATCACATCACCCAGTACCTTGGCTCTATCACATCACCCAGTACCTTGGTTCTATCACATCACCCAGTACCTTGGTTCTATCACATCACCCAGTACCTTGGCTCTATCACACCACCCAGTACCTTGGCTCTATCACATCACCCAGTACCTTGGCTCTATCACATCACCCAATACCTTGGCTCTATCATATCACCCAGTACCTTGGCTCTATCACATCACCCAGTACCTTGGCTCTATCATATCACCCAGTACCTTGGCTCTATCATATCACCCAGTACCTTGGCTCTATCATATCACCCAGTACCTTGGCTCTATCACATCACCCAGTACCTTGGCTCTATCACATCACCCAGTACCTTGGCTCTATCACATCACCCAGTACCTTGGTTCTATCATATCACCCAGTACCTTGGCTCTATCATATCACCCAGTACCTTGGCTCTATCACATCACCCAGTACCTTGGCTCTATCATATCACCCAGTACCTTGGCTCTATCATATCACCCAGTACCTTGGTTGTAGCACATCGTCTGTCGTGTTGAGCTGTTTAGGACGCTTTAGCACTGTTATCTGTCAACAGCCACAGCCGCATAACTTGGAATTAATTAAAGCGTATCATTCAATGCGTACGTAGTATAAATGATTTGTGCCGTTATGACAACAACGACGGATCTAATTTTTTTAAACTCCAATATCGTATGCATGCGATCTTATGAAAAGTGGCTGATGACCATTTAGTTCGGTTTCGAAACCATCATATCACGAAGTTTCGCAGTACACTATAGTTCGAATACATCATCACACGATACCCACCCAACTCATGCGACGTAGAATAAATGGGAACACTTGAACTTATTAAACGTGTTACAATCAGCTAAAATCAATTAAGCTATACCTTTACAACCTTTCCGCCTCCGCAGCCATACTCTAGGCCGAAATAATCGGCCGCCATTAATCGTGCTACTCGGCCACTGCTTTGCGCAACATCTGGCGGAGTAGTTCAAATAACCGACCGCCATTAGTTGTATTACCGCTTTATAGGACTGAGGCGGCAAGCAGGTCTTGGTCGTACCACTCGATGTACTAACGATTGTCACTGATTGACGACGTAAATACAAGATTTAACTAGATTTAACAAGATTGCCACCTAGAGAATCAACTCTAGATGGCAGGTGGACAAGGAAGCCGTTTGGCTTATTGAGAGTCCAACCTAGCTATCTAAATATACCCTGCCCTTCTTAGGTATATGTCGATTTAATTTTTAAATATATTAACAGTACTAGGACCGACACAATCAGCTGATAATATGTTCAATTCATTTACTGTTTTTTGTGTGTGAAAATGAAAATGTTCTAAAATCTAGTCTACACTGCTTCTTCGCTATGATGTAACTCCATGTCCTCTAGTCCTTCTCTCTTCATTAACCGATAAATATTTTGGTAAATATTTTCATACCCATTCAATATTTTAAGTACAGACGTAATCGCAGTGCTTCTGTTTCAGCGCTCAAGCAGGCGGCCGACTGGAACGGCCCCGGGCGGAAGAGACGTAGCGTGCGCGCGGCGACGAGGACACAGCAGTAAGGGAGGCCCGAGAGGAAGAAGATGCATCGCTCTGCGTCCGTACGACCGGCTAATTACGTCCAGGTGGATGACGCAGAAGGACAGACAAATCAAAACGACATAAAATAAATGATGATGAAATGACAGTCGGTAACACTACGTGAGACCACGACGACAGATCGTAGAGGAAACACGTCCACGTAGACGGCGGACGGGTGTCGGCGTGTATTGGCTACACCGAGGTTTCAACGGTCCGTCATCGGTCCGTCACCGGTCTGTCGTCGGTCTGTCGTCGGTCCGTCGTCGGTCCGGTGTCGGTCCGTAGTCGGTCCGTTATCGGGTGTGGACCTCCGTTGCTTCATCAGTTCATGGCTCACAGCATGGACAAAGAAAAGTGGCGTATACTTGTCTTTTCACGAAAGACACCAGCCCGTGTCGTACACGACCACATGCGTCGCCGGTCGTGTCATAGTCACGCGAGAAGTAGCGAGAAGTGAAATGGTTGACTTAACTAACATTTTGTTTTAATGAAACACTAAAAAAATCGGAAATCAGTTGCGCATAACCAGGATCCTTCACCATATTACAACAATACGGGTCATATTTTAAATATCAACAGCATAATGCAGAATACGTTTTACACTGATCAAATAGAGATTTAACATTTGCTAAATTCCATCTTTACTTAATACCACCTGGGTCCTTCGTATTGTGCCAATAAAACACATTCTCCTTTGTCGTGTCTTGAGTGGTGTTGCGATCGGGAAGTCCTTTTGAGGAGGGAGAGAGGGATAGAGGGATAGAAGGGAAGAGAGGGAGAGATGGAGAGAGGGACATATATATATATATATATATATATATATATATATATATATATATATATATATATATATATATATATATGTGTGTGTGTGTGTGTGTGTGTGTGTGTGTGTGTGTGTGTGTGTGTGTGTGTGGCGTGGTATACATAGATATGAAAAGGGGTTTGTGTAATATATTATTGAGTTCATATATGACTGTCAAACAGATATGTTGTCTTCAGTTAAGTTTCAGCATATCTGAAACAGAAACAATCGAAAGTTGCAAAAATGTAACGAATACAAAAGTTGATTTTACTGCGTAATTCACGATAGCTGATGAACACAAGAATGGAACGTCTGTCTTGGTTTTTATTATTTTCTATTTACTACTTAACATTTCTTATCAATATGAAACAAGTTTTATTCCTAATTTCATCGCCTTCTTCAGCATAAAAACAAGTATATGTTTAAATGACAATTTACAGGACATAGACCGTTCGTTTTCAGGATGCTGTTATGACTACGAACCGTGCTTGGAATGCAAACCGTTTGAGATAGTTCTTGCTTACTTTGTTTGTTTCAATGACAACAATTATGTCACACAACTGTTTGCTTAATATCCAAGTATCTCTTCTGCATCAGGCTACGTTTAACTGCCAACTGGCATCATTTGTTTTAATGATGCACGTGAAAATTGGACTGCGCATCACACGCAGTCTGTTTGCATTTGATATTGCCAACGGAGACAGAATACTATTATAATCAGTATTGCTAACGGAGTCATGTGCGTCAGCTGGACAATGTGATAGTACGATGACCACGTTGACGAGTTTGATTAATTATTAACTAATAGACCCGCGTCATCCACTTAAGTTCAAGCGTGTACTAAATAGCTGGAAGCAATTCTTTGTTCGCGTGCGATCTGACAGAATGGCCTTCGTTTATAATATTCATTACCATTAGTCGAGTCGACCCGCGCGGACTGTCCTCGAAAATGTTTGACGTACAAACCTTTGCGGCGACGTTAATTTGTGGCAATCTAAACCGATATTTGACTGGCGCATTTCCGTTAAATCCCACGCTACGTCGCCTCCATTCCGTCATGTACGGCGGCAATTGGGCGGATGGATTACGGGAACACCACAGCGCGAGTTTGAAAAAAGGTCTCTTAACATCGCCAATTTGAGGTACCACACCGCAAGCTGGTAGCCGCAGAATTAAAGAGCGTCGGCGGAATGAATGAAATGGTTCTCGCTGCCGTTCTGTAGTTGCCGCTTTCACGTGCTTTTTCTGCAGAAGCTTATGACGTATTTCCTTCGGCCGACGACAAGAATTGTTGGTTCTCACCACGATTGTCTTACGTCAAGATGATAGCGATACGTGGGCGCACGATACCGCACAGGCAAATGGACCACCTACCTATATCTTCAGTTGGTGTCGATCTGCAGAGATGTTGATTTTAATCTGTAATTTAGGGTCTGATGTTGTTATGTGAATTTGCCAATAAATATTTCTTAATTATGAAATCTGCTAATAAGTCTTTCTTAATTATGAAATCATTACAACAAAATTATAACATATATATATATATACATATATATATGTGTGTATACATACACGTAAATGTATATATATATATAAGTATTATATATATACACATAAATGTATATATATATATATATATATATATATATATATATATATATATATAAATAATTATAATATATATATATATATATATATATATATATAATAAATGTTTGTACATGTTTATGTGCATGTATGTATGTATGTATGTATGTATGTATGTATGTATGTATGTATGTAAGCATGCATGCATGTATGTATGTATGTATGTATGTATGTATGTATGTATATATGTATGTCAGTTTGTTTGTATGTGTGTAGCAACATACAAACAAACTGACACACATACATACATACATACATACATACATACATACATACATACATACATGCATTCAAACTCACGCATCTCTATTTCATTCCTGGAATAAATATACATTAATAAATACATAAATACAGCGAACTAGAATTTGGACAAAGGCAGTAATGATGAAGCGCTGCTTTCGCTAAATGAAGCCTGGCTATTTCAAAATACGAGGAATTTCCGCGAATAACCGTCAGATGTTCATAATGGTAAATTATTAAATAGAGTCAACGTCCGTTTCCTGACTTCGGCAGAATTCACCTTTTACATGACGTAAGCGGTCAAAAAGGTCGAAATTAAACTCGGTTAATTTGTGCATTGTGTAATGTCAACGGCGTCATATTCGTCAACCGTCATTTGTTGCTGTTTTAGATAACCACTTTTAAAGGGAGACATTCATGATTGTTGAAGTAAATAACATATATCAGGTGTATTGACGTGTAAGAACGCTGTTGTTATTGTGAATTGAAACTTTATTTTGGTAAATATTTAAAATACGGACAATACCTGTGACAAATAGTAGATAATACATGTCACAATTTGTTGTTGTCTTAAAGGTTACTTATCTTGGTTTTTTTCTATTGCTGTATCAATGACTGACTGACTGACTGACTGTCTGTCTGACTGACTGACTGACTGACTGACTGACTGACTGACTGACTGACTGACTGACTGACTGACTGACTGACTGACTGACTGACTGACTGACTGACTGACTGACTGACTGACTGACTGACTGACTGACTGACTGACTGACTGACTGACTGACTGACTGACTGACTGACTGACTGACTGACTGACTGACTGACTGACTGACTGACTGACTGACTGACTGACTGACTGACTGACTGACTGACTGACTGACTGACTGACTGACTGACTGACTGACTGACTGACTGACTGACTGACTGACTGACTGACTGACTGACTGACTGACTGACTGACTGACTGACTGACTGACTGACTGACTGACTGACTGACTGACTGACTGACTGACTGACTGACTGACTGACTGACTGACTCTCTCTTTCTCTCTCTCTCTCTGTATATATATATATATATATATATATATATATATATATATATATATATATATATCACATTCTCTCTGTGTCCCTATCTCTCACTACCTCTCTTCCCCCCTTTCTGTCGTTCTCCTCAATCAGTTTCCCACCTCCCGTCATTCCCACCTTTGTCCTGATGTTCCATCAAGTGTAACCTACCTGCACATTCCAGGCATCGATCGCCTACTTAGTTGCTGCTCGTTTGACTTGTCACTCCTACACTTCCGGTTACGCTTATGTTACATTTCCGGTGATTGTGCGCGCGTTAATTAAGTACACGACATAGATACAATCATTGCTGCCTTCAACGCCGTAGCGATCTACCGATTAAACGCCCTTAATCTGCACCCTTTCTAGCGAAGCGACATTAACCTTAAGACAGCGTTTTCTGCGAACGACAATTATTAGATTCCTCGTTGACAAACGTCAGAATCGGAAATAAACGCTTGTCGCAGCTGGCCGTCGTCTCGAGTTATCGATATCCTTGCATTCGTCAGACCGAGGGTGATGTCACGCAATGGTCACGGGACATATGGACCCGTTAATCGTCGGCGGATCAGAACTTGGCCGTTATGAATAGACACGTGTCATGTTAAGCACAGACATCGGTCGTCACCGCGCTGGGGTCCGGTGGGCTTACGTGACCATTTCCGGACGATTTCACCGCGGTTCTAAATCGTCCTGGGCGCCTTCGGCAATAATAAACATCGGCGCATCGATCGAGTAATGCTCAAAACGAAGTTACGAATAACCGGGGAATATGCCGACGCTTGGCCCATTAGCGAAGGTCATTTGGCCTGGCAGCGGAGCAATTGGTCAACGTCTGTATTTGGCGCTGAAAGCGAAAAGGTCACTTTTGGCAGTCTGCGTCGCTGTGTAAACACAGACCGCGTGTAGCAGGCGGCGCCATGACAGCGCACTGGGGCGGCCACGTGAGTGCGTTCAAACAACTAGGTATTTACGGCAATTAAACACTGTGTCTATGTGTCTATCGTTTATGTTATAAGCTATGCTAATATGTTAAACTGTACTGCTTTTTTCACAACAGTTTCGCTTGGCTCAGACAGCGGGCGGCGTAATGTTGGTCACTGACCTACGGCTATGTTTTGGTATCTGGGTCAGTGGTTCTGGTACGCCCGCGGCATGACGGGAATAACCGTCACGTGATCATTCAAGTCACGAGGGACGCTCAATCCAAGAGATATGAACTACACCAAACACACTCGAGCCTGGTTAGGATTCTGAACGCAGAACATGGTACTCGCTTGACCGCAACAATCTGTGATGATGTCGCCGCGATAGAACAAATAAACTATTGTTGTAGTTGATAGCTAATGATCTAGCGATATCTACACGTTTAGTATCACGGATGACATTTTGTAAAACCAAAAACACTACATTAGATAGTACAAACATATGCAAAATAAAATAAATAATACATATCTGAGTATTATATATATATATATAAATATAATTATATAAAATCATATATATAATATAAGTATATATATATGTATATATATATATATATATATATATATATATATATATATATATATATATATATATATATATATATATAATTACATATGTTCTGTACAATATTTTATGATATATATATATATATAATTACATATGTTCTGTATATGATATATATATATATATATATATATATATGTATATATATATATATATATATATATATATATATATATATATATTGCAAAACGCGTTTTTGCAAGGTGTCCACGAATACTATATATTTATACGTATATATATATATATATACATATATCATACACATAACATATGTCATTATATATGATATATAATATATATAATTCTATATAATATAATTCTATATAATATAATTCTATATATATAATTATATTATATATAATTATATATAATTATATATATATATATATATATATATATATATATATATATATATTACATGTTACATAGTTTATGGATATAATATATATATATATATATAGCTGTTAAACATGTATATGTATATATATATATATATTTACAAAAACACATACTCATTTCGTATACAGACTGCGCTCATAAAATATAATAATAATAATAATAATAATTGCAATAATGAAAATAATAATATAGCGAAAACAAACGAACTTCACCTACATTATATATATATATATATATATATATATATATACATATATATATATATATATATATATATATATATACATATATATATATATATATATATATATATATATATATATATATATATATATATATAATGTAGGTGAAGTTTGTTTTCGCTATATTATTATTTTCATTATTGCAATTATTATTATTATTATTATTATATATTATGAGCGCAGTCTGTATACGAAATGAGTATGTGTTTTTGTAAATATATATATATATATATATACATATACATATACATATACATATACATATACATATACATATACATATACATATACATATACATATACATATACATATACATATACATATACATATACATATACATATACATATACATATACATATACATATACATATACATATACATATACATATACATATTTAACAGCTATATGTAATATATAATTGCAATAATTATAATAACAATATAATAATAATAATAATAATAAAGCTTTATTGCCATATTCAACGTGTAAAAGTTACATGATAAATTGGAATGTAGTCTGGCGTTGACTTACATAGTGCCTAAATATACAGTAAAATAGAACACGGCAAACAAATATAAAATATAGATATAAAATATACATTGTACATGATATGTTCTTTAAAATAAAATAAAAACATATTTTAATAAAAAAAAATATTTTAATATAGTAAATAACTAAAGACAACATTAAAATAATAGATTATCTATTTAACAATAATTGTGGTGTAAATTAGTTAATAAAATAAATAAATAAATAATTAAAAAAATATCCTTTAAAATAGACATACACTATAAGAGGACTAAAATATCATTTTAAAATTATATTTACAATTACAATTGAATTACAATTGAATGCGTCCAATTTTGTTTAAAAATATATATTTATACAATTATTAAGTTAAGCTAACATTTCAGGAGAAGATAAGATTGTTGCTCAGCACCACCGATCCGCCACTGAGAATAGGTACACCCACACCCCACACGCGTACAGCTCAGCCACACCAACCAGCACCAGAAAAATAACAATTCCGCCAGAGAGGCGAAAACAGCCAAGTTTCCAGGGTCTTTACAGCTACGTTCTATATTTCACTCCTGATAAGGCTGCTACGGCACTCGGGTAAAAACTGTTTCTAAAGCGATTTGTTTTCGTACGGATGCACCTATAGCGTTTCCCTGAAGGTAATAATTCGAACAGATGATGGGCGGGGTGAGTTTGGTCTGAGATAATTTTGCCTGCTCTTTTTTTGGACCTGTCTTTATATATGGCTGTTAGAGAGGTGAGTTCACTACCGACAATTTTGGAAGCTGTTTTCACCACTCTGTCAAGCCTGCCTACCTACCTACATTATTCTCATAATGTATGTGTTAAACCCAAAATTTATTATATGTTTACCCCCTAGACAACCTCTCGCGTACCCCCTAGATAACCCCTTGCATACCCCCTAGACAACCTCTCGCGTACCCCCTATACAACCTCTCGCTTACCCCCTAGAAAACCTTTCGCGTACCCCCTAGATAACCCCTTGCATACCCCCTAGACAACCTCTCGCATAACCTCTAGACAACCTCTCGCGTACCCCCTAGACAACCTCTCGCTTACCCCCTAGAAAACCTCTCACGTACTCCCTAGATAACCCTTTGCGTACCCCCTAGACAACCTCTCGCGTACCCCCTAGTCAACCTCTCGCGTACCCCCTAGATAACCCCTTGCGTACCCCCTAGACAACCTCTCGCTTACCCCGTAGTCAACCTCTCGCGTACCCCCTAAATAGCCCCTTGCGTACCCCCTAGACAACCTCTCGCGTACCCCCTAGATAACCTCTCGCGTAACCCCTAGATAACCTCTCGCGTACCCCCTAGATAACCTCTCGTGTACCCCCTAGATAACCTCTCGCGTACCCCCTAGATAACCTCTCGCGTAACCCCTAAGCCACCTCTCGCGTACATCCGCTGGTATACATCGTTTGGTCGGACGATCAGGAGAGTAGATTCCGCTCCGCGGCCGTTATCTGTCAGTGATGGATCGAGTCTTTAAGTCTGCTAATCTGCCAAACGAACCGTCATTAACGATCTGTCAACAATAGTTTTCAGCTCACTAAAACCACCCATGTTGATGTATCTATATACGAAACGACAGTGTCCGTTTGTGCAAATGTTTCAGCCGCCGTTGACTACAGAATGTTGCACGGTGAAGCTGATGGTATGTGGATTAAATGTTGATCGGATTAAATTTAATGTTAACCGTTCATAATACGGGTATATGTGATGTAACATTTCTAAATCACTTGTTGAGGAAGAGAAAGCTAGACACACACCTAGAACGAGACAGAAGTGCAGCGGTCGAGAAGGAATGAGCTTCCTCGATCTACACTATCAGTTTGGTCAGGAAACGGACTAGTCTCTGATTAGAGACACCTGTTGTGTAGCCGAGTCTCTGAGAATATGTCTCCACGCGACCAGCTGGCCGTCGTGGGGGGTGTGAATGCAAAACTACTCTGAGAAATTGACCGACACGAGTTAAGTACTGGTCGTCGTTGTGACATCGAGAGTCACCTTCGATGTCTGGCCGACCGACCTACTTGGACTGGACAAGTTTAGTTCCGCAAGTAAAGCAGGTTTGGATTGCATCCAACAAAGCACAGCATAAATAAATCGACCACCTGTCATTTACCGGCCGGTAAACACACTCTGTACATAGTGTAGACGTACACAGCGCTCTCCTTGGACGGTCACGTGCGAACACGCGTGTAGAGGAGCGCACGTTATGACAGTCTTTTGTGACGTCATCGACTGTTACTCCAAAGAACAGATTCGGTGACTAAACGCCTAAAAGCTTTCGCGGTTGAAAAAGAGCGACAATGACACATCTGACAGTAGACAAGGAACAAGAAAATAGTATGAGGAGGGTTGGCCTGAACAGCTACGGATGGGTGACGTTCACTAAAGAGAGGGGGAATGAAAGGAACCCGCCCCCACATAGCCCCCCACATCGCAAGGGAGGAAGAATAAAAAGGCGAAAATAGTTAGGCTCACATGTTTGTATCAAACGTATGTGCTACACCTCCCAGAAGCGCCTACTGGCCGGTCAACAGTGCATCGACCCACCAAGAACGTCTCCACGCACCAAACGAGAGGTTTTTAACGCAGCGTGATATCAGGGTAGACATTAGGTGTACCTATAGGGCCTACTACATTATGCAATATTACGGAGCTGGAATATAATTGAATAACCTAATGCATTGACAACATAGTGTACGGGATGAGTGAAAATTATAGACGTTTTACAATTATTATTTTTATTATTAATTGCACCATCCGACAATAACTTCCATTCATCTTTATTCTACTATTGTTAGAGGTGATTAATTGAAGACATTCTTTGTGTAATATGTGCTCTCTTTGAGCCACCAATAACCAGACTACAGCAACCATGTTTGAATCACTGCACAGCGCAATAATATATGACACTAATGCACCACCGAGTTCAGCATGCAATCTGTTAATTAAATGTATTAATTACAAAATCAAATATAGACAACACATTTAATTAACTTCCTCAAACGCATTGATTATACTGCTTATCTGAGGAACATTTGGGATTCGTTGTCATTTGAATCTTTCAAATATTTTCGAATTCATCATATCTGGGGAACATTTGGGATTCGTTGTCATTTGAATCTTTCAAATATTTTCGAATTCATATTTGTGATTTGTACGCTTATATTAATTTAGCTTGTGGATTTCTGTAATAACTACAATGTATCCACTAGATGGCGCCTGTGGTGCCAGTGCCTTTGTTGAGTACCCTTTAGTCTATAGGCCGTGGCTATTTGACCGGATACGGTCGAATAGCATCTGGAACTATTCTTCCGGATATGGACAAATAACTCATGTTTGCGATTACGGCATTTGACCGGATAAATACGGACATTAAGCATACGCCATTTGACCGGTTAAATACGCACACTGAGCATACACTATTTGACCGGATAAATACGGACATTAAGCATACGCTATTTGACCGAATAAATTGAGCATACGCTATTTGACCGGATAAATACGGACATTGAGCATACGCTATTTGACCGGATAAATACGGACATTGAGCATACGCTATTTGACCGGATAAATACGGACATTGAGCATACGCTATTCGCACCGATCTCATACTAATAGCCTACATTCTGCAGTATTCACTTTCACTACGGCCCGTCGCGTGGTATCATACACACTTAACTTCAAAACCTGACGAGATGGCGAAATTTCGAGTTCAGCGTTGGGCAAGAATACTTGCATTCCCCTGAGTTATGTTGGTGTCAAGTGTTGTCAAGGAATAGAGGCCTTTTTCTAAATGTTGGTGTTACTAGTTTAAGAAGCGATAGCTGTTGCTCTCGCCGTGTAGAGGATATTGGTAACTCTGATTGTAGAAGCATCAACCAATGAAGCGTAAGTATTTTCTAATGATCATTGTCACGTTAGACA
>OZ024857.1:55468592-55538592 GCA_964017155.1 Oasisia sp. SBJ-2009
GATTGGGTGCGGCATGCTTAGGCCTACATTCACTGTTTTTAATTCGCCCATGACGCAAGTGTTTTGTCTCATCGGAAATACATCGGTAATAGAAAAAAATGGCACCTGATGGGTAGACTTTGTCGTCTGACTGATCTAACACATATGGTCAGGCTATCAGCATGACCTTTTGGTGTACGAACTTTTCTGTTGTTTTCATTGCAACTCCATTTCGGCTTTTCCACATCCTTCTACTCCCTGTTTTTTTTTTTATATAATGAGCGTGCATAATACATACACAGTAGATCAAAGTGAAAAACATATAACACCGCTAAGGCATAATCTTTGATTGGATTATTAAGTGAAAATTTGGTTGTTTTGCTTCAGGGACGAACACTCAGACATCTACAAAGCATAACATGAAGTTGAAAAAACGTGTACTAACATAAGTATACAACAGTGACGTTTTGATTCATACCAGTGTTAAATTAGAAGGAAATATAGTTTAATTCTGCCAGCATCTAAAAACCTGTCTCTCTAAAGCTGTCTATATTCCTTAGATTCCTAGCAGCTTCGTCCATCCATCCATCTGTCGACGACTCGCGCATTGTTTTAAGATGACGAGAGTTCTTAATCCCTTGGTTTTGTCGCGCCACTGAGCTCGATCTTCGAGGATATTGGCGCATAAGAAGTCATCATCAATATGATTATTATTATAACTGATTGCCTTAACCTGCACATAATACAAATGAAACAATGTACAATTGCGTGGATATCACCTCGTAGCAAATAAGACACTTCAGCAAAACCTTCTAAAGTTGAATGACTTTTTCATTTGCCAAACGTTTATTTTTATAATGTAGTCATTAATAAATAAACAAACTGATAGTCCATTGTAATGCGTAGAAGAATGCGATCACGATAAAAAGAAAAACAATTGAAAATCAATACACATTGTCTGATTGCGATATTAAATTACGAGATAACTTGAGTCACGTTTCCAACTGTTGGGTTCAAGTGTTTAAAACAAGACATGGTTATTACAAAGAAGTGGTAATTAGGCACCGTTTGCGTCAGAGTCGTGTATATATATACGTGGCCAGTCTACATGGACAGCGTTATCGGGGCATCATCACGATGTATGTTCTCAGAGTATGCTTGGCCTTGCTGGTGGTGTGCGTGGTGCTGGCGGCTGGCCGGGGTCGGGGACGTCCACGACGGGGGTCGGGACCTCCTCTCCCGTCCCCGGCCCACTTCGGTCACTTCGGCGGGAGCATCGACACCGAAATGGCCCAGAACGACGACGGCAACAGTGGACTCTTGAGAATACCGGGGTTCCCGTACTATGGCAGAACATACAACTGTCTCTATGTAAGTACACTTTAACACGAGTAGCAGCGACTTAACTAGTTATATTCGTAATGATATTAAGCGATGAGTAATTCTAGAGTGTGTTGTTTTTGAGAATACAACAACTTAGCAACAACAAATGCTTATTTGTTTATGAGTATAGTTGTGCAATAAAACGCTATGGCGTTCTTTTGAGTACCACGCACCAACATGATTGTGTTTTGGGTCTTTGTCTGTCGTCTCCAAGGCGACTAGTTCCGTTTGTCTTTTTTGTGTGTTTTCGTTCGTATCGTTGGATGATTGGCTATTGATATAGCAACAATACGATCACTGTCAGATAATTCGTCCCTTTCCATGACTTTCCACTACTTCGATGCGTTTAACGTGAAACAACAATTAAAAATTAAAACTTTTGAAGTTGGTATGTAACAAGGGAGAAGCTTATCATGTTATAGTAATTGAATACTTTGTGATTGTGGGGCTAAGTAAGTTTATAAATATTACTATTAATGTAGAGCGTCGTGGCTCAAGGGCAGGGTGTCGGACTCACGACTACGAGGACCCGGGTTCGAATCCTGGGTTGCGGTGTTAAAACCTTGGGTAAATGTTTTCACTCTACATTGCTCCAGTTCACTCAGCTGTATAAATGAGTACCTGGCTATAGACAAGTGGTGGATATGTGTACGAGCAGCATTCGCACATTAATTGTAGCATATGGCTGGATGCTTCCCAGAGAAGTTGAGAGGGTGTGTGATTGAACAGGTCTGCCAGGGAAGTAATGTGTAAAGCGCTTTGAGCAATCCTGAGGATTGGATACTGCGCTATATAAGAACTTATCTTTACCTTTATTAAGTTTAATGTTAAAATGCAATAGCTAGAGCTATTTTGCTGCTCGGTTAAATCATGTTAATAAGCAGAGTTTTCTCTTTCCATCTATTAATTATTTTACATGCAATTTATGTTCTTGAAATATTTAATTGTTTTCTCATTTGCATTTTTGCCGAAACGTTGTGCGTTCATAAACTATTCAAAACAAAATATAAATATTTATAATTCACGTCTTGTTGCCATCTCTGTCAACAAGTTAAATCAATTAACAGTACGTACTGAATGTGCGTTGTTATTGTTGGAAATAAAATACAATTCAACTCCATAAATTAAAACAGTGAAAACAGATCAGCGGACAAAAAGCAAGCAAACAATATTCTCACAAAAATGGCGGTCTGGTCAGTTAGTATTTATTTCACATTTTTGTGTGCATTAGTGTTGTCAACATCATTGTCTCTTAGTATTTTCAGTGTTTAGTAGGAAACTGTGCATTGGTGACTACTACTGTCAAATCAGCACTATTGGTTTTCATGGAATGCATCGTCAATTCGTAGATCTTAGCCAATGATTCGCTGAAGCGGCCACACCCAAGTAGAGGCGAGCGACCATCGACAGCTAGGTTGCGATATTATCGGAATGATCGAATATTAGTGTATTATACAATAATAATAATAATTGTAACACTTCTGTAGCACATATAGCCTTGAAAATAAATTCGCTTATGAAAAGTGGCTAACAGTTTCAGGAGATATTATTGTAATAGAGAGTTGATTCCAGATCGTTTGCGCAGCTACAGAGAAAGCCCGTTTGTCAATATTGAGCTTAGTTTTAGGTACAAAAAGGTGTATGGAAACGGATGAGCGAAGGGTCCTAGATATATCAGTGAAGTATAGAAGATTAACTAACTTTATTATCCACATAATGGGGATACACTTTGAACAGAGGAGGGTGCATAAGTATGTCGGTTGTTGAGTATCCACTTTAAATTTAATTCGACATACAACTGGAATCCAATGCAACTGTTTAAAGGACAAAAAAATGCTACGGCTTCGTGTCATATACCTAATAGAGTTTATACAAAGTAACAATTTCCACATATACTCAATTTTTTAACGTCAGCGGTTTACTCAGAATGTGACTTTAAAGTCTAAAATTCTAACGAAATCCACGATGGTCTAGACGCCGCCATAGGTGAAGGGTTAATTTGGCTTGGCCATTCAGCGCGCGGCATTCTATATCTCGGTCAGCTTCCGGCGATACTGTTAAGGGTCAACAACTTCGAGTCTTCGACAGTTCGTTCAGTTGGCGTGACATCTAGCAGCTGATTATAGACGTATATCTAAATCTGTGGTTAAATCTATGGTAAACTTGAGTTATTATGCCTTCGTGTTCGGCATACGGTTGCAATAATAGTTGAAACAACCGGTAGTATTGAAGCAATGGATTCACGTTGGTGATTTGCGGGCGTACTGTTTGGCACTTTGCTCGGTCCATTTTGAGGAGAAATGCTTTGATGTAGACATGTATCATCAGTTGATGGGATGATTTCAGCGATAACAATAATAGACAACTATATATTTACCGTCATCAGCATGTTACGCGCGTTGCCGAGTTGCAGCCATTTCATGACAACAGCCAAACCCTATGCAGGGAATCTACGTGGAGAGCGCCTCGATCACCGTCGTGACGTCATTCTTCGTCTAAGATGGGGTAGCGCATAGAATTTGGATGGCTGGGTGTAAACAAATATTTTTCTGGTAAACCGCTGGCGTTACAAAATTGAGTATATGTGGAAATTGTTACTTTATATTAACTCTATTAGGTGTATGCCACGTAAAAGTTAACTTTGTTTGTCCTTTAAGTAGCCGTAATGATGGTAATATATGCAATAATGCATAATGCCCATAGATAATGGGGTGATTGAAGGACTTCTACAGAGAAGACTTTGGAACCCAGAAATGTCTCTCCACCACACATTTGTATTATCGTGTAGCCTGAACCGTGGGGAGTGACGTCGGCAAGACAGGATTCAGTAGCCACCCTCGTTAACTCGGTTTCGGTTATTGCCCAAATATTAATGTATGTACATAGATGTTATTAAATCAAAACGAGCAACATATTTATGACGACCGTATCTTAGATTGGTAACAATAATTCTGCAATTGTGCGTGAGGCTTCCTTCCATAGACACGCATGAACTATATAACTGAGATGTGCGGATTTTTCAGGTCAACACAAACGGGTTGATATCATTCAATGCACCGAACTCCATCTTCACCCCAATATGGTTCCCTCAGACACGTGACATCTTGATCGCCCCCTACTGGGCGGACGCCAACACCAGGCTTAGTGAAGGTCGTGTGTATTACAGGTGGGTGCTTCAAATCGCGTCGCGTCGCATCGCGTCGCGTCGCGTGCGTCGCGTCGCGTCGCGTCGCAAATGTTGAGTAAAATGTTTTCAAGTTACATGCAGAGATTAAAGTGGAGATATATCACCATTTTGTTTACAAGGATATGACTGTAGATCATAGGGTAACACACGTATCAGCAAAGGATTGTAGTAAAGTAAGTAAAGGAATAACGTAAGTAGTAAACTAACATTTAACCTGAATACTTTTGAACACTGGGAAGGGTTGATAGTCAAAGTACAGGGTAATCATTTATTTAATGTATTTGCTATTGGAAATATAAACTTAAAACACGTACATAGATGAATGTATACCAATTATTTCGAGATCAGATAACTGTAATAATAATATTATTGTTGTGGACTAACCCAAACCCTAACTTACTTAAACTAAATGAAAATGAAATTTTTAGTAGCTCCTTTGACTCTTTAATATTGCATAATATGTTTCTTAAATAACCTTACCTACTAGACTTACTAGAACAACATGAACTCTGATAGATAAGTTATGTCGCACACTTCATAAATCAATATTAGAAAAGCGCGTAGGGATATTAATTAAACGATTTTCCGATCACCAACCGTATTTTATGATTATCACGGTAAAATTGCATTCCATTCCTAAATACGTAACAGTTAATACAGTAAATGTAGATTTATAAGTGTCATGAATTAAGTAAAACCAGGTAACATTTATGACAAATTAAATAAAAATCCAACTGCTGATCCAATTCGTAACTATACTATAATATATGAAGACATTTGACGTGTTAAAACTAAACATATGCAAAACAAATTAGTAACATTTAAGTGTGTGTGTGCACGCGTGTGTGTGTGCGTGTGTGTGTGCATGCGTGTGTGAGTGCGCGCGTGTGCGTGTGGGTGTGTGTGTGCGTATGTGTGCGTGTGTGTGTGCGCGTGGGTTTGCGTGTGGGTGTGTGTGTGCGTGCGTGTGGGTATCTGTGTGTGTGTGTGTGTATACGCGCGCGTATATATATATATATATATATATATATATATATATGTATATATATATATATATATATATATATATATATATATATATATTTGTGTGTGTGTGTGCGCGTGGGTTTGCGTGTGGGTGTGTGTGCGTGCGTGTGTGTATCTGTGTGTGTGTGCGCGCGCGCGTATATATATATATATATATATATATATATATATATATTTGTGTGTGTGTGTGTGTGTGTGTGTGTGTGCGTGGGTGTGGGTGTGGGTGTTTGTGGGTGGGTGTGTGCGTGCGTGTGTGTGCGCGTATATATAATATAATATAATGTATATTATATATAATTATATATTGATTATATATATATATATATATATATATATATATATATATATATATATATATATATATATATATATATATATAATGAAGAGCACCAGACCCTCGCAGAGTTTGGTGGAACAGATACAAGTGTGTGTGTGTGTGTGTGTGTGTGTGTGTGTGTGTGTGTGTGTGTGTGTGTGTGTGTGTGTGTGTGTGTGTTTATGAGTGTGTGTTTGTGTGTGCGCGCGTGTGTGTGCGTGTGTGTGCGTGTGTGTGTGCGTGTGCGTGTGTGTGCGTGTGTGTGTTCGTGTGTGGGTGTGTATGTGTGTTCATGTATACTTACGCAATCAATACATCACCCGTACAGGGCGTCGAGGTCAGCCAAGTGCATCACTAGGCTGTCTAAGATCGTGCAGAAGGCTTTCAAAAACAGCTTCCAGGCCTGCTGGCTCTTCTTCGCGACTTGGCATCGAGTGACCTTCTACAGACGTGGCCCTCTTCCTCCGTTTTGCAGACCTCCTGTACGTATACTTATTCGAAGACTAGCACACACGTACCAACATGGTTTTGTAAATTTACTGCAATTGTTCGCATATTTTCCGTAAGACGTTCGCACACGTCCGCACATAATTATACTGTACAACTAACGCACATTTGACATGTATATTATGTGTAGATAGTATATTATGGCACTATCGCACATGTAAGTACATTATAACTGTATTACACAAAATACGTGCATTTATGTGGATGACAAAATATGCTTTCGCCATGAGTTATGTGAATGCATTAAATGCGTAATGTAGTGGTTGTTATAATAAAAAATATGTTTGTTTAATTAATAGCATGGCAGTGCGCAGAGGACAATGCGGTGATCATAAAAAATAACGTATTCAAATTCTTATTCGTGAAAAATTCTATATCGTAATTATACTTAACATTTTGCATGACAAATCAGAACAATAATAACTGCAATTAGAAACATTCGCAAAGTGGAGTAAAATGTAATTATGTCCACTACAGGTGAACACGTTCCAAACGATCCTGGTTACAAATGGACGTGAGTCGTACGTCTTCTTCAACTATGGGGACATAGCGTGGACAACTGGGGAATCGAGCGGTGGAGACGAACACGGGTTGGGAGGAACTCCAGCAGAGGTACTGCAATAATCTCGAAGTTGTCTGTAAACAGGGACTAATCTAGGAAAACAGAATTCATTGCCCACAACATGAATATGACCTCCTGTCTTGGAATGAGTGACACTGTTGGTGAAACAAGACACCACGACGACGAGTGTTTCAGCTTGGGCCTACGGTACGCCGCAGAAACACAACGTAGCCTATACCTGTATTTCTAACTACTAACAATACACGGTCCACTTCGACGGAAGGCTCTGCAGGTTGCCTTGGTGAATGGGGACAAATCATACCAGAAGGTACTGACGTCTGAAGGCGTCTGTAAACCTGCTCTCTCTCTAAAACCTACACATTCACACGGCGAACATGTTGTATGTAGAGTTTAATTTTGCTCGGAACATTAATAGCTAATGTATGCCGTGTTTGTACAACGATTGTTAACATGTGTGAAACAATCTGCGTTTAGAGTAAAGGGGGCTTAGATAGTCTCATTTAGCCGACACTCGATCGGCTGCGTAATTTCGCCGTGAATAGAGTCTCGCCATTTAGCCGGCTTTTGAATATTATCCGTGTGAGGGGCTAAAAAGTGCTGTCACCTTACGGCGGTAGTATTTCTGCCATACTACCCACTTCATAAACAACTGCAAGTGGATATTTCTGTTTGTGTGATTATAAGTTTAATGTTGAACACTTTTAATAGTATTATATTATCTTATAAAAGTATATCATTATTTTAGTGTTCATTTCATAGTAACCCTGAGAGCCAATCAGCGTCTCTGCCCCATTCAGGGGTAGGGCCGCTCTGGTGGGCACACCGGCAGAGCATAATCTACCAGGTGAATATGTTAGAGGGTAAAACATGCTGCTAGCTCACGGAGCCTGAGTAATCGAGGCTAGGCATAAGACTGAAATAGTGTAATTGGTAATGTTTTTGCTAAACTTTTGTTGTTTAAAATACCTTTCACTGAAATTGCTTTGGATGATACGTGGATGTGGTTCGTGTAGAAACAACATATATCAGCCAAAAAGGGGCTACAGCCCTTGGCTGCTGGACTAGTGGAAATTACTGTTTATTCGAATGTACGACAAAACCTCGTGGGCTACATGTATATCACCAAAGCTTAATCAACCATTCGTCGCCACTGTTTATATACAATTTTCAGAGACGATCACTAAATAAACATAAGACATGTAATTACGGTTAGCAAACAAACAGAAAAAACTACGACATTTACGGCTTTTGTCGTAAGATCTGTGTTTTGTTAGTTGCTTAATTTAACTTGCATTTAGGTTTACGTTCTTCGGGCAAATCTAAGCATCCTTGTCACTAAGAACACATTTTCCGAAAGCTCGTGTTTCCTGTCTGGCAGGTGGGTTTCAACGCAGGCGACGGAATTCGTTACTACGCGCAGTTCGGCTCTCTCACCCCGGACATCGTCGACATCAGGACGAAGACCAACTGCAACACACGCGGTCAGTTCGTGTTCCGAGTCGACGGAAAAGAAATCTTGTCTCCACAGCCCACGCGTTATGGCTGCTTCAGGGGCGATGCGTCTCGAAGTCGGCCTGCGATGAGAGGAAAACCAACTGGCAAGAACCCAGAAGCACCGGCGGTATAGAGTCCGTTACATCGGCGAGCACAGATAAATGCCAGTTGCGCTACGCTGGTGCCTGTGGAAGATTCCGTTCCATCATTGACGTTACATGCATTGTTTCTCTACGCAATGTTTTCGAGACGTGTTGTTTAAATGCGAAAGTAATACTAAGCGACAGTGGGCATGATTTCATTTCAGACTGGATCGGTATTGTTATTAAATAAAGCATTTGGCAGCAATAATGTTTGCATCTCATAGTTTGTATTGAGATTATATATATATATATATATATATATATATATATATATATATATATATATATATATTGATAAATTGCCAAGAAAACGACATATTTACACACACGCACGCACGCACGCACGCACGCGCGCACGCAAGCACACATACACACACACTCACACATACAAACACACACACACACACACACACACACACACACACACACACATACACACACATATATATATTTATATATATTCTTTTATATATAAATATATATATATATATAAACACAAACATATATATATATATATATATATATATATATATATATATATATATATATATATATATATATATATATATATATATATATACTAAACATTACCAGCATACCCAATGCTACTTATACAGTTTTGGTATCAGCAACACATCTACATTTTGGTTATACTTGTTGAAGATACTTAGAGCATTTTTACATAACTATTTTATCACATAAATAAGAATACACAGCTTAAAAACACGATTTTTGGTTTATTTTGTTTTACTTCATTAGTAGCTGTGGAGGGAAAGTATGTGAAATAACTTTGTGCAACACTTTCTACACATGTGTCGAAATGGATGAATTCAAGATATACAGATTTGCTTAATTAGACAGTGGTCTATACAATGACTTTATTAAAGGGCACAAAAGTCAACGATGTGGTGTTATGCACTGAAAATAGTTAACACAAACTAGTCAGTAATAATGTTTCGCGGCAGTGGTTTATTCAGAAAGTGTCGTAGAGTTGACATTCTAGCGAAACCAGTGGATTAATTGGAATTGACAGTCACAGGCGCAGTGTAACAATATTTAACAAGATTTAACACGATTGTCACCTAGAGAATCAACCCAAGATCTGTCACTCAACTGACATTCTAGCGAAACCAGTGGATTCATTGGAATTGACAGTCACAGGCGCAGTGTAACAATATTTAACAATATTTAACACGCTTGTCACCTAGAGAATCAACCCAAGATCTGTCACTCAACTGCAGGTCATAGTGTTGCTGTCATAGGAGCCTGCCCCGTCTATCGTTCGTCGAACGCGAGTGAGGGGGAAGGCTGGGAAGGGGTGGTGCAGAAGTAAGGCGGGTATTCTCAGCCCCACAAATGAATTAATTTGAACAATTATAATTATATATATATATATATATATATATATATATATATATATATATATATATATATATATATATATATATATAATACATATTTTAATTTATTGTCAATGAGGTACATGACATGGTTTTCTGGTTAGGGTTTGCTCCCTTAGCCTTCGGTTCTGTCAAGAACCTGTATCACAAGGCAGTAGTTTACAACTCTGCATGGCAGGGGCGTCAATCTCCCTTAGGTAGGAATTGCAATCCCTGAGGTACTGCAACACTTGCATACCAATGGTATTGTCTCCTCCGTGCTTCCATACTTCTGCCCCATTGGATCCATTATGTCCTAGAAAAGACCAGCTCAGGTTTTAATGCAATGATCCGGAGACGGGAGAGAGAAACATCGGATCAATCGGGTTGAATGAATAACCTCTGTAGTTGTGTGTGATAAATTCAACAAACAAACTGATACGCCGGATATAGTAATGGACACGATCACTTTGTATATGGTCAGCCTTATTTGTATTGGATATATTTGGCTATATAGACCTATAGACAATAAACGTATATAGGGTGGATTGAAAGTAATTGTCCTCCTAGACCTTTGCATTGTAGCGTGCATGTCTGTATTCGAATATCGAAGCGGAATTGCCGCCACCGCACATATGTTCTGTATTAAATATCGTGAAGTTGTAGATGTCGCCGCGAACAGGTATCAAATGGACAATCCACCCCTACCCTCTTCTTCCGATGTATATGAGCTTATCCGACGACAACGAAATCGTTAACGTCTTCGCGAACTCCCCCCGCGACAGAGTTGACTGACCGCTGTCCATCTGCGGCTGATCTGTCGTTTAAATGTACCGCTGGTGCGTTGAGAAGTCTGTTCATCTCAAAGGATTTTTTGAAATGTTAACACAGTTGTTTTCTCACTCAAGCTCACCTTTTTAGAGCGCGGGTGGTGTAGTAGTTACCACATCCGCTTGTCGCGCCGGTGGCGCGGGTTCGATCCTCGGTACCGGCAGTTGTGATATATTAAATATTAAATAGAACCAGATTTTGACATCAAATTTTGATGTAACAATCTGGCTCTCAACACTGGGGAGTGTGTATCCCTCGTGAATCGGAGAATCACGTTAATGTCGGTCCCGTCTCAATTTGGGACGTAAAAGAACCACTGAGGACGACAAGCACCCTGGCAGTGACCATCCTCAGTGCCAGCATAGAAAGATCGGCTAGTCTGACTAGTTAAATGAGACCTCATAAGATCATACGTTGTAACCACAACATATACAGACTAGTCAGTTAAAAGAACATTGCCGAGTACACACACACGCACACGCACACGCACACGCACACGCACACGCACACGCACACGCACACGCACACGCACACGCACACACACACACACACACACACACACACACACACACACACACACACACACACACACTTCTTCTTCGCTGTCCATCGTGTCCGATGATGACATAAATGTAGGGTTTCGTCCATGACGTGCTTTGCTCGTTGGTGAGATAATAGTCCAATTTGTGATTTAAAGCCTCTGCCGCAGTTGACACAGAAGATGATAGGAACAGAAGCATCAGGAAAGCCATGGCGGAGATTGTGATCATGTTGGTATTTTTATGATATCTTTTCTTCAATGTGGCTTTTTCCTTTATGAATGGCCTGCCTCCACTGTTGTCGATCTTGTGCAAGAGTCTCCCAATGGTCTACAGTGATGTGTGTAGCCTTTAGGTGTCGTTTGACTACATCTTTGTATCGTAGACGTTGTTCACCACGAAGACGTTTCCCTTTGGCTAATTCACCATAGAATACAGCCTTTGGTAATCTGCTGTCATTCATACGGATGAGCGTGAGCGACGAAATCCACATTGGCTTTCTGGGAGGATCACCTCTGCAATGTTCTATAGTCTTTTCAGAAGGATTTTTGCCAGAATTGTCCCCGCAGTTGAGAGTAGCGAAATACCTCGATAGTTTCCACAGTCACTACGGTCACCCTTCTTTGTGTATATTATTGCAATTATCAGGGCATCTTTAAATGGCTGTGGTAGTTCTTTAGCTGTCCAACAAATGCGGTAGAATTTCAACAGTTGAGCAAGAAGAGCTGTACCTCCATGTTTAAAGATTTCAGCAGACCTGTATGCCATCTAGTCCTTGTGTTTTTCCTGATTTTATAGATTTGATGGCAGCTAAGATTTCCTCTAATGTTGGTGGGTTTGCCATGTATTCCTGGACTGGATATTGATCTACTGACGCAAGTGCTTCTTCTCTAACAGTTGCTGGGCAATTCAGTAGGTCACTGAAATATTCCCTCCACTTAGACACAATAGGGATTAGCTGATGATCCACACACACACGCACGCACGCACGCACGCACGCACGCACGCACGCACGCACGCACGCACGCACGCACGCACGCACGCACGCACGCACGCACGCACGCACGCACGCACGCACGCACGCACGCACGCACGCACGCTCGCACGCACGCACGCACGCACAGACAGACAGACAGACAAACAAACAGACACTGTCTAGCGTTATCACGTTTGGCTAACAGGCTACCGTATCAGGAGACGCTTAGCTAAGAGACGCTAAGCTGTTTTGGCGACCAATAATTCGGTGGCGCCATCTTGCGTTGACGAGTCTTCTAACCGTAGAACGAATGGCGGTCGTGAATTAAAAAAACAGTGCACGTAAATAGAATTGAAACATGGCGGCTGTTCAGGCGTTTATCGTCGAGCATCCTTACGTCGCCGGCTCTCTGGCATTGGTTGGCGTTGCCATCATTCTTATGCGGCGTATGGTTCCGAAGTCAGGTCCCAATCCGTTTAGGAAAGATGTCAGTCGAGCGTCGCGTCCGGTTGTTATAGACAAGCCGGCCAGAAACAAAGTTCTCAAACAAGGTCAGTCTGACTCTGAATTTTAAATTCGATGTTGTCTCACTCGTAGCATATACACAGTACAGTAACAGTAAGTAGCATATGCCACATCACATGTGTCTTTGTCACAATGACATGTTCAGTGATGTTGGTATTCGTGGCCGTGGGTAAAATTTAGCTTATCTACATAAATCATAATAATACATCATTCGTGACAATCATGATCATGCCACCGAAATAGACACAGCGCGAAGTTCAGTTTAACTTCTGACAAAAAACAACTGTGATGCTTGCGGTCAGACTCAGAGTGTGTCTGATAACAGTACTCTGCACAGGCCTGCAGAACACAACTCTTAGATAAATTGGCAGTGCAACCACGATGGCAATGCTAATATACACAAGTCGATCAGGACCAGTGATGGAATATTTATCCTTAGGCTTAGATAAGTACACCAGAAAAAAATTCAAATACGCTCAATCTCCTTCAAGATCAAGTTATATCACAAAATAGAGTTTATTGTGAAGTTTAAAACACTTTTTGAATTTGTTTGATATCTTTATTATTTCTGAAGTAACTCCACTTTTTGTGCTCATAAAAAGGGCAATTTTTTTCTTGCGACCAGGAAGCTGGAGCACTGTGTTTGAGTATATAGGAAAATGGTAATATAATTGCTTCTACTGAAGATATTGGGGTGAAATAATAAGTTATGTGATCTAGAAAAAACATGTGACTATGATTTGACCTTGACCCAATTATTTGACCTTCACTGCATATTTGACCTTATTGAGTATAATTAATTAAAATAGGACTTCTATCAGTTCTATGCCACATTATCACATTGGTAATTTTAATGAGTTGACCAATTATTAACATTTGACCTAATTACTAGGATTAATTACATAAAACGGGGGAATAACTAGTAAAAAGGTCAGTCATACATGGGGTTGACCACTTTTTAATTTATAATTATATATTATGAGTGAATATACTGATTCTCATTTTGTAAAATATGAAGTTTGTTGATGACCTAATTAGTTGACCTATATTTACCATTTGACCTATTTATTAGGATTAATTACATAAAATGGGTGAAAATAATTAATAAACTGTACATGGGATCGAATATTTATTTTCACCCGTTTTATGTATTTAATCCTAACAAAAAATATATAGGTCAACTAATTAGGTCATCAACAAACTTCATATTTTACAAGACAAGAATCAGTATATTCATTCATAATATATATATAATTATAAATAAAAGTAGTCAACCCCATGTATAGTTTAATTGACCTTTTTTACTAATTATATTCACCTGTTTTATTTTATTAATCATAGTAATTAGGCCACGTGTTAATTATAAGTCAACTAATTATGCCATTCTAATTATGCCATAATTCTTATGATTGATTATACTAATTGCACTTTGTAAACTATGCACAATAATGCTACATATATCATTTTAAAGCTAATATATCGTACTAGACTAGCTACCACCTTTCGTAGACTAGCTTGTAAGTGTTACATGTGTTTATTTTGCAAGTAAAGAAAACATCAAACCTCACATACCTGCACACAAAAGCGATCAAAGTTGAGTAGTCGACATAACTAAAATGGTTCCAGATGTAAAAGATTTATCCATTGGTCGATTCCACCATCAGGAAGCACCGTTTTCCTAATAAATATGCAGCGGCAAAGCAAATAGCGCAGCCACGTAATTTCTGATGCCGGCTGACATGGGAAGACATCTTGATGACAACTTTTGGAATGGAAATGACCGCCAGATTTCAATACAAATGTTTATGTCCCAAGTTTACTTATGCACCCAAGTGACTTATTTCTCAAAAATTGTGGACAATATGTCCCCCCAAAATGATAATAACTAACATTTTAAATGAACAAGTGACTTGAAATATTTAACAGAGTGCCAACATTAATACTAGTATCCACTCATCTATGTTAAAACTTAAATGCAAAACAAAACATATAAAAAATAAAAAATCGTGGGTTGTTCTTTTACCCGTCCAAATGATTGGTGGACGGTCTAAGTCTAATGAATCCAGATTTATGGATGATGGATGATATTTAAATATGAGGGGCATTCCATGTCAAATTTACATGACCGTGTTCGATATTGATGACATTTTGTGTGTTGGTTTATGATCATTAGTCTATGCATCCCACCAATTTTAGGTCAATCTGAATTAGTACATGTTCACACATAGAGGGCATCAAACTTTGAGCCTTGATACCTGACAACCTTCCAGGTGTCATAACTCCACTTCTAGTTGACCTACAGATGTGATGTTAGTGTCATCTTAAAGCTAATATAATTGTCTACCTATTTAGACAACAATTCAAATACCATAATTTTTTAACATATTTTTATAAAAATAGTTTAACCTTTGACCGGACCTAGCAAAAAAACATAACCTCTGATTTCGCTGATTTTTTTATGTTGAAGCATACATATATGGCAAGAAGGTTTATCGTGCACAATTGAATACTTCAAGAGTTATGAATTTAAAAAACATTTCTTGAACCGCATTAATGCTGAAAATAACATAGGCCAGTAACTACTTGTAGTCATAATGCTTTGAAGTACCACAAACACATAAGACCTGTTGTAATCACCATGCATTACACTAAGTGTAATCTGTTTTTCAACTATGTTATTTACTGAACAGGATTTTCCAGTAAAGCTGTGCCCCAGGATCTGGATGCGATTGTGATTGGGAGTGGGATTGGAGGGCTGACAGCTGCCGCGGTGCTCTCTAAGGTTGGGAAGAAGGTGCTAGTCTTGGAACAACATGACCAGGCCGGGGGGTGTTGCCACACCTTCGAGGAGATGGGGTATGAGTTCGATCCAGGTAAGAATTGCCTATGGTCTAGATATTACACATAAGCCTAAATACTATTAGTGTATTAGTATTTTGACGGTTGTACACGGGTATATCCCTAGAAATAGAATGTGGGCAATTGTGGTTTGGATAGGAAGAATCCTGTTCAAATGGCGATTGCAAACTTACAAGTGGTGTACAATGCTGTATTTATAAGGTTATAAGCAATATCAATTTGTCTTCTTACTAGTACTATACTAGTACATGTTGTTCAAATGCTCTTCCTGCATGTTTCCATTTTGCTTGCTTTTAGTCCTTTGGGCCAAAGGTCCATTTTGATATACACTGTCCGTTGTACATCGTTAGTTCCCATATCAGAAAGTCAGAAACTGTTAAAGGTCTATTTTTATAGTTTGGCACAGATGTACCTTAGGACATTCCTACTATGCACAAGAATTTTTTATTTGATTGGATCGTACCAAAGGCCCCAAAACTGACATGTATTGTGTACTACCTATATACCATAAGATATGTTTCTAAGTGCACTCCAGGGCCTCCCAAACAGCTTTTGTCTGACTGGGAGTGGGGTTAGTTGTCTCGCTTAAATGGTGTGTGGTTAGCTGTCATGTTTATATGAGTGGGGTTAGCTCTCATGCTTTATATGGAGTCGGGTTAACTGTCATGCTTAAATAAAGTGTGGTTAGCTGTCATGCATATATGGAGTGGGGTTAGCTCTCACAATTGTATGGAGTGGGATTATCTCTCACACTTGTAAGGATTGTGATTAACTCTCAAGCTTATATGGAGTGGGGTTAACTGTCACAATTAAATGGAGTATGGTTAGCTGTCACGCTTATATAAAGTGGCTTAGCTCTCACGCTTATATGGAGTGGTGTTAAATGTCACGTTTATATGGAGTGGGATTTGCTCTCACACTTGTATGGAGTGGGATTAGCTCTCACACTTGTATGGATTGGGATTAGCTCTCACATTTGTATGGATTGGGATTAGCTCTCACATTTGTATAAATTGGGATTAGCCCTCACACTTGTATGGAGTGGGAATAGCTCTCACACTTGTATGGAGTGGGATTAGCTCTCACACTTGTATGGAGTGGGATTAGCTCTCACACTTGTATGGAATGGGATTAGCTCTCACACTTGTATGGAGTGGGATTAGCTCTCACACTTGTATGGAGTGGGATTAGCTCTCACACTTGTATGGAGTGGGATTAGCTCTCACACTTGTATGGAATGGGATTAGCTCTCACACTTGTATGGAGTGGGATTTGCTCTCACACTTGTATGGAGTGGGATTAGCTCTTATACTTGTATGGAGTGGGGCTAGCTCTCACACTCGTATAGAGTGGGGTTAGCTCTCACACTTTTATGGATTGGGATTAGCTCTTACACTTGTATGGAGTGGGATTAGCTCTCACACTTGTATGGAGTGGGATTAGCTCTTACACTTGTATGGAGTGGGATTAGCTCTCACATTTGTATGGAGTGGGATTAGATCTCACTCTTGTATGGATTGGGATTAGCTCTTACACTTGTATGGAGTGGGATTAGCTCTCACACTTGTATGGATTGGTGTTAGCTCTCACACTTGCATGGATTGGGATTATAGCTCTTACATTTGTATAAATTGGGATTAGCTCTCACACTTGTATGGAGTGGGATTAGCTCTCACACTTGTATGGAGTGGGATTAGCTATCACACTTGTATGGAGTGGGATTTGCTCTCACACTTGTATGGATTGGGATTACCTCTCCCACTTGTATGTATTGGGATTAGCTCTCAAACTTGTATGGCTTGGGATTTGCTCTCACACTTGCATGCAGTGGGATTAGCTCTCACACTGGTATGTATTGGGATTAGCTCTCACACTTGTATGGCTTGGGATTTGTTCTCACACTTGTATAAATTGGGATTAGCTCACACACTTGTATGGATTAGGATTAGCTCTCACACTTGTATGGATTTGGATTAGCTCTCACACTTGTATGGATTGGGATTAGCTCTCACACTTGTGTTAATTGGGATTAGCTCCCACTCTTGTATGGATTGGGATTAGCTCTCACACTTGCATGCAGTGGGATTAGCTCTCACACTGGTATGGATTGGGACTAGCTCCCACACTTGTATGGAGTGGGATTAGCTCTCACACTTGTATGGAGTGGGATTAGCTCTCACACTTGTATGGAGTGGGATTATCTCTCACACTTGTATGGAGTGGGATTAGCTCTCACACTTGTATGGAGTGGGATTATCTCTCACACTTGTATGGAGTGGGACTAGCTCTCACACTTGTATGGAGTGTGATTTGCTCTCACACTTGTATGAATTGGGATTTGCTCTCACACTTGTATGGAGTGGGATTAGCTCTCACACTTGTATGGTTTGGGATTAGCTCTTACATTTGTATAAATTGGGATTAGCTATCACACTTGTATGGATTGGGTTTAGTTCTCACACTTGTATGGATTGGGATTAGCTCTCACACTTGTATGGTTTGGGATTAGCTCTTACATTTGTATAGATTGGGATTAGCTCTCACACTTGTATGGATTGGGATTAGCTCTCACACTTGTATGTAGTGGGGTTAGCTGTTACGCTTAAATGCAGTGGGGTTAACTGGATTAGCACTCAGGGTCTCAAGTTTGAGTACACCTGAGCATAACTTTTTGTAGAGACCCATCCACCCGTCATTTGGATGGGCAAAAACGAATATGGATGGGTAGGAACATGTGTGGACGGGTGGTGGATGGGTAAAACAATGAAGGAGCAAAAATGGTCTTCCAAAACCATACATATTGTTAGTTATGTCTTGAAAATGAGAGTAAATGATGTCATTTGTGTGTTATTGTAACCTATTTCAGGTCATCAGGCATCTTTGAAAGTTCGTAAACTGGCTTAACAGTTAACATCCATGTGTCCACCAAAACATGTGAGACTTGCAATAATGTTTGCCTGCATAAAGCCCTGCTGGGAGACAATACACCTGTACCTGTATATTGGAGACTGCCTCAGTGACCCCTACTCTGGAGGCTAGGTGTCCTGCCAGGAACCATGGTTAATTGATAATTGACTATATTTCTTTATTTGAAACTGCCCAGCAGCCACACACTGAAGGCAAAGTGACCTGCCATGAATGCAATGCACACCTAATTGTTCTTCCATTTGGTAATCCATTGGCAGCTGCTAATGCAGATTTTAATTTAACTGTTTCTTCAAAACTATTGATTTTCTGTATATGTAAGTTGGGTTTATTTTGATGCTTATTTAATTCTGTTTAAAATGCTGTGACTGGTGTATTGTCACCTGTAGGTGACAAACGTGTAACACTGATATTCTGAACAACTAGAATTAAATATGAAATACTTTATTGATATCAACACACTGATTCAACTGCATTCTGATCGCTGGAGTGGAAGTAGATAACTCCAGCTTGACCAAAACTGTTAATGACCAGTTCTGTTGCTGCATTCACACAAGTTGGCTGTGTCTCTGATCATCTCATATGAATAACCAGAGCAATGCCAGTTAAGTATTTATGGTAGAGACTAGGCAGTGACTATGATTCACCAAAACGCATTTCATTCAGAATTACAAACTCAGTATAACTTACAGTCCAAAGGAGTTCAGGGTGTCTTGTCCCATTAAAAAACCTGTTTATATGAATGATGGATATTGCTAGTTCTTCGAGTATCACAGAAACACCACAAGAGGATGTGATTATATTTTAACTAGCATTAACAAATCCATCTGTACTGTAAAATGGAAAAGAAACTGAAAGTGCCTACAGGTGTTGAACAGAAAATGGAATGTTGCAGTATTGTGATGGGAACTATATGTTGCAGGCATTCACTACATTGGGGACATGACCAACACTCGCATGGTGGGTTGTCTGTTCAGCCAACTGACCGAGGGTCAAGTGGAATGGTCACCTCTCGAACAGGAACTGGACATTGTGCGTATTCATTCATATTATGCATAACATGAGTGGCTGTTACCTGAAACGCAAAGTAACTGAAGCATGGTAGGTTGACAGTATTATTGGCTGAGATTAATATGTTGGTCAATAGGGTGGTGGCTTGAAATTCCCTGTTGAATGATGTAATAAATTGGGCAGTTTCGTTCGCGCCACATGTCTGTTTTGATAGAGGCCATTTGTCTCTTCTACCTAGAGTCTATGCCAGAGGAAGTAAATGATCCCATATCCGGTCAAGGAAAGTGTCTTGGTCAGTGGGAATTATTTTAGTTTAAAAACAACAATATGTAATGTTAATGGTGATAACTGACGTGTAACTAGCAGATGTTTAATATGAACACTATTTCGGTTTTGTGAGTTTTGAATGTTGTTTTTCACATCCTCATATTGTTTGTCATTCTTGCAGCTGGCTCTTGGTGAACCAGGGAAACAAAGGTTCTTCCCATTTGTCGGAGGAAGTCGGGAAACATGGAAACAGGGACTTCTGAAGAACTTCCCCAGGGAAGAAGCTGCTTTGGACAAATACATAGCCAAGTTGAAGGTGACTATTGAACTCAATGCTACATATATTTTAAGTTCATTATTACTTATAATGGACAATTTATCTCTGGTTCAGAGGAATACATTTTCATTGCAGATTTGCAGGATGTAGACGGTCAGTTGGGAACTGACCATATTTAATGATGACACTGCAGGATAGTGAAATATCACTTTTGCGCGGTATGTTCTTGAAGACTCGATATGTGCAATGTGGTATCAAAATATCATCCAAGAGATTTTGGGCTTGAATACTTTTATTGCAGTTTTGAACCTTGGGCAAGTTTGCTCTAAGTGGCTGTGGTTCAGTCAGCTGTATGAATGAGTGCCTACTGATAGACTGTGATGGATATTTGTGTGCAAATTGTCAACACGTAGTATTTGCATGGAAACGATCGTGTCTGTGATGGTATTTCGTTGAGCAGGTCTGCCAAGGAGTAAAGTGTAAAATGCTTGGAGCAGTACTGTGGACTGCATGCTACACTACATAAGAACATACCCTTTATTTTCACAACACACAACCACCAAAATATTCCAATTAAAACTGCATTGAATAAGAGTTGTGTTTTGTCCATGCAGGCTGCTGGTGCGAGTATTGCCAGTCTGTTCATCTTGAAACTCATGCCAAAGCCACTGGTAAGGTTTGTCATCAGCACTGGTCTCATTAACCTGTTCACGTCCTACTTCAAGTACGCCAGCCTTAGTCTACAGGACGTTTTGGACGAGGTGACTGACAACAAAGACCTGCAGGCGGCCCTCGCATTCAATCTCGGGGACTACGGTAAATTGTCTTTATTTGTTTGTGAGTTGGGATGATTAGTGATTATGTGGCCTTGTATTATCACAGCGGCAATTGTAGGGTTTACATAGGCCTAGAATTAGAAATCCTTGAACAACCTTGAATTAGACCTGTCCCATTCCAAGGCCTTGATGTCCTTGGATTCTGACCTGCATCCATGATTATTCGCTGCTTCTTTCTTCTTTTCAGCCATTAATAACCACCGGTCATCTTACTGACCATTATTGGTTTTTCAGAGTTGTCCTTCTCTAGAATTAGTTAGTCCACTGCAGGTTACACATTTGCCACCTGTGTGGGATCTTTTACTTCCCTTGGCATATACTCCAGATAGAAGGAACCACTGGCTTTTAGTGTCTATGGTAGCCAAAGCATTCCTTGCTAATCTCAGCCTGAGACCCAGGAGGTCTTATCTGCTTATTTTGCACAACTCATGGCCCTGTTGTTGGCCTTTGTGCATCAGTATAGCCCCCCCTCTGGGTGGGGAGCTATGCTCTGGCACATCAGCTTATCTGCGTGTAATGCATAAGTGTCCCCTAAATATAAGGATGTAAACATATGACTAATGGTACACCAATTATGGTCAGTGACTGTAACCAATTAGAAAAGAACAGACATGGTAATTGATAACAAAAATCCAGATTTTTGTGCATAGTACAATAAACTAGTCATTGTGATAAATAACTAACATAAGGAGGATTATTATTAGCAGAATCAGACGTCTTACTAGGACATTTTCAAGGCCTCACAACGAGAGAGGGAACATTAAACCATCTGTTTTGCAGGCACAAGTCCGTCAAAGAGCACCTTCTTCATGCATGCTCTACTCACCAACCATTACACCTTCGGTGCATTCTACCCACGCGGTGGAGCCAGTGAGATCCCCTTCCACATCATCCCGGTGATAGAGAAGTCTGGGGGCCGTGTCCTGGTCAGGGCCAATGTGTCACACATCATTACTGATGAGAATGGTCGAGCCATCGGTGAGGACAAAAGTCTTGTTCGGTAGCATTGTGAAAAATTGACATTTCCAGCTGTAAGTTATTATGACTTAAAATTACTTTACAATCCGTGTTAATATTTGTGGAATATTTTAGAAAAATGTTGACATTGTAAGGTAAAAAAGAGTGTGGTTTGTGAGTACATATACGCACAAACATAACACATTTACAAACATATACATACACACATTGATTAGGTATATAAATAAAATGTTGTAAATTAGTATATCAATCACCTCATGCCTGTAACAACCTTTCTGTATACATGTATATTAGATGGTTTGTTTACTTTTTATTAGTGTGAATATTTTACGTTTCGCCCAATTCACAACATATACAAGTTGTGGTTTAGTTGCATGTTGTCATCACTGATTATGTAATATTCTTGTCCAGGCGTTCACGTAGATAAAGCCGAGGACGTCAACATCTTTGCTCCATTGATCATCTCAGACGCTGGAGTTATGAACACCCTTCAGACTCTCTTGCCGAAGCAAGTGGCCGTCAAGTCGAGTAGGTGACATCTCTTGAGTTAGCTGTCACTGAAGCTATGAAAGTATCAAATGCATTAGCTGTGATGGTGCTTAGCTACAATATTTTCACAAATGGCATGTTTGTTACAATTTGTTTACTTACTATATTTGTCCGAAGGAAGACTACATGTATGCTCAGTGTATGTGGTTTGGATATTCTATGATATGCCTCTTTTGTTTTCCAATATCTTTCTTGTTATATATTGCATTGTTTTGTTGTCCTACATTATGCAACTTTTTCAATCTAGACCAGTTTCTTACATCTATCACCTGTTGGTCCGTGTTTTAATTTATATTAGGTCATTTTATGTCTTCATTAGTTCTGTATTGTTGTAGTATAATTTAACTTACTTTGGAGCTTATTTGTCGATGATGAGTACAACGTTTTGACCCGTCATCTATGGGCCTTGTTCACGTACTGGTATCACGTGTGTTGCCTCAGATGTCGGCGGGATAATTTGGTTGTAGATGCCAGGCAGATGGTATCCCTAGCCTCCTTCACTTTTCTCTTGTGCCAGTTGGATTCACGGGTCAGTACTTTAGTGTTCTTCATGGACACTGAGTGTCCTATGGCCCGACAATGATCTCCTACTCCTGTTGGTTTATCATCATCGACAAATAAGGTCCAAAGTAAGTTAAATTATACTACAATAAACCGTTCTTGGAGCCATGAACAATATATTCAATATAGTTCTGTATTGCTTTAATAAACAATGTCACCAATGTATTACAGTTAAAGACACTATTATACACAAGTATACCAACACAGCATTAGTCAGTGTTGATTCATTCTAGGTATTTACAAGTACCTGGGTGACGAGCTTCAGGGTGGAGGCACCGTCGTGCAAGTGTTTGTGGGTCTGAAGGGAACCCCGGAGGACCTAGGTGTGAAGGCACAGAACATCTGGGCCTACACTCAGTGAGTCGCCGCCTCCCTCAGTTGTTTCCCATTGTATAATTAACATTTTAATGGATCCAATCATTTCAGCCATGTACAAACTCCCTTGGATCAAATTGTGTTCATCTGGGTAACGTGAAATTTAGTTTACGTAATCACTGACACGAATAACTATTGTGCCTGTGGTCAACGTGAAGTTGGTGTAAACCAAGTCAAAACAAGAAAACTTAAATAAATTAGCTATCCAGTGCAATGCATATGTAATTTTTGCTGTTCATTCTTCAGTATACATTTACAGATTATATTGAACCACCAGTGGCAGTGACTAGAGCTGCACTTTCGAATAAGAGAACGAGGGTTCGAATCCTATGGTACCATGTCTAACTTTGGGCAAGTTAATTCACTCTACATTGCTCCACTTCACTCAGCTGTATGAAAGAATACTAGTAGTCTTCATACATTAATTACAACATGGCTGAATGCTTCCCAGAGAAGGCGAGACGGCGTCTGCCAGAAAGTGAAGTGTGAAGCATTTTGATCAGTCATGAGGATTGGACTATATAAAACCATTCCTTTACCATCAGCGTCCACAATACGTTAAGCAGTCGCAAAATAGCAATATTGGTATCAACGTGCAGTGATATGTTCTTCCCTGTAGGTGGCATCAGTGTAGTAGTTTTTTCGCTGTGATACGTAGCGCTAACTAAACCGTCACAAGCAATGTATTATACTGATGCAGTTTTTACAAAGGTCAACGTTTGGATGTTATATTGTGTTGAAAGATATTGAATTAATATTTTATTATGTTGCAAAGTATTTGCGTTTGAAATGCAACCAAAATGTGCGAATGTTATTGAACATGTTGAGTTGAAAAACAGCTCTCAAACCTGGGATGAGCCCATTCATAAAGAGGCTTCGTCGATGGCATAGACATATCGTAAAATGTACGTGTCTGATCACGTTTCTTCAGCAACGACCTTGACAAGCTGTTTGACACGCTGTCCACGCAGTCAGCCAGTGAGGCTCTGTCATCAACTATTTCCAACACCTTCGTCTCCTTCCCCACGGCCAAAGACCCAACCCGCAAGGAGCGTTTCCCAGGTAGGACTCTATTTTCATTGGCCCACGGTGCAGTGCTAGTCTGAACCTCCTCACTGCTGTAACAGTAGTTCCCGTGTCTCTAATACGTATTCAGGTTGCATTGTATCTTGCATTCTGCTAGTACTGTTAGAAGGTAGAGTGTACTTTATAACTCGTACGTAGTGCGAGGTGGTCATTGTATGGGCTACGAGTCTACCTGTTACCATTGGTTTTTAGAAAATAAACTACGGGGGCAAATGTGTGACTTGTCGTGGACTCACATAATGGTGGTCTCTGTCACTGGCTCCAGCTCCCTGCTGTGGCTCCAACCATGCCCTGGAGAAACGTTAGTGGTCACTGTGTTGGTGGTTATAGTATTGGCAGTCAGTGTTGGCGGTCAGTGTTGGTGGTCACTGTACTGTGTTGGTGGTCACTGTAGTGTGTTGGTGGTCACTGTAGTGTGTTGGTGGTCACTACTGTGTTGGTGGTCACTGTACTGTGTTGGTGGTCACTGTAGTGTGTTGGTGGTCACTGTAGTGTGTTAGTGGTCACTACTGTGTTGGTGGTCACTGTACCGTGTTGGTGGTCACTGTAGTGTGTTGGTGGTCACTGTAGTGTGTTGGTGGTCACAACTGTGTTGGTGGTCACTGTACTGTGTTGGTGGTCACTGTAGTGTGTTGGTGGTCACTGTAGTGTGTTAGTGGTCACTACTGTGTTGGTGGTCACTGTACTGTGTTGGTGGTCACTGTAGTGTGTTGATGGTCACTGTACTGTGTTCGTGATCACTATACTGTGTTGGTGGTCACTGTACTGTGTTCGTGATCACTGTACTGTGTTGGTGATCACTGTACTGTGTTGGGGGTCACTGTACTGTGTTGGTGGTCACTGTACTGTGTTGGTGGTCACTGTGTTGGTGGTCACTGTACTGTGTTGGTGGTCACTGTGTTGGTGGTCAGTGTACTGTGTTGGTGATCACTGTACTGTGTTGGTGGTCACTGTGCTGTGTTGGTGGTCACTGTACTGTGTTGGTGGTCACTGTGTTGGTGGTCAGTGTACTGTGTTGGTGATCACTGTGCTGTGTTGGTGGTCACTGTACTGTGTTGGTGGTCACTGTGTTGGTGGTCAGTGTACTGTGTTGGTGGTCACTGTACTGTGTTGGTGGTCACTGTGCTGTGTTGGTGGTCACTGTGTTGGTGGTCAGTGTACTGTGTTGGTGATCACTGTACTGTGTTGGTGGTCACTGTGCTGTGTTGGTGGTCACTGTACTGTGTTGGTGGTCACTGTGTTGGTGGTCACTGTACTGTGTTGGTGATCACTGTGCTGTGTTGGTGGTCACTGTACTGTGTTGGTGGTCACTGTGTTGGTGGTCAGTGTACTGTGTTGGTGATCACTGTGCTGTGTTGGTGGTCACTGTACTGTGTTGGTGGTCACTGTACTGTGTTGGTGGTCACTGTGCTGTGTTGGTGGTCACTGTGTTGGTGGTCAGTGTACTGTGTTGGTGATCACTGTACTGTGTTGGTGGTCACTGTGCTGTGTTGGTGGTCACTGTACTGTGTTGGTGGTCACTGTGTTGGTGGTCAGTGTACTGTGTTGGTGATCACTGTACTGCGTTGGTGGTCACTGTGTTGGTGGTCAGTGTACTGTGTTGGTGATCACTGTGCTGTGTTGGTGGTCACTGTACTGTGTTGGTGGTCACTGTGTTGGTGGTCAGTGTACTGTGTTGGTGATCACTGTACTGTGTTGGTGGTCACTGTACTGTGTTCGTGATCACAGTACTGTGTTGGTGGTCACTGTGCTGTGTTGGTGGTCACTGTACTGTGTTGGTGATCACTGTGCTGTGTTGGTGGTCACTGTACTGTGTTGGTGATCACTGTACTTTATTGGTGGTCACTGTACTGTGTTCGTGATCACTGTACTGTGTTGGTGGTCACTGTACTGTATTGGTGATCACTGTGCTGTGTTGGTGGTCACTGTACTGTGTTGGTGATCACTATACTGTGTTCATGATCACTGTACTGTGTTGGTGGTCACTGTGCTGTGTTGGTGGTCACTGTACTGTGTTGGTGGTCACTGTGCTGTGTTAGTGGTCACTGTACAGTGTTGGTGATCACTGTGCTGTGTTGGTGGTCACTGTACTGTGTTCGTGATCACTGAACTGTGTTGGTGATCACTGTACTGTGTTGGTGGTCACTGTACTGTGTTGGTGATCACTCTGCTGTGTTGGTGGTCACTGTACTGTGTTGGTGATCACTGTACTTTGTTGGTGGTCACTGTACTGTGTTCGTGATCACTGTACTGTGCTGGTGGTCACTGTACTGTGTTGGTGATCACTGTACTGTGTTCGTGATCACTGTACTGTGTTGGTGATCACTGTACTGTGTTCGTGATCACTGTACTGTGTTTGTGGTCACTGTGCTGTGTTGGTGGTCACTGTACTGTGTCGGTGGTCACAGTGCTATGTTCGTGATCACTGTACTGTGTTGGTGATCACTGTACTGTGTTCGTGATCACTGTACTGTGTTGGTGGTCACTGTGCTGTGTTGGTGGTCACTGTACTGTGTTGGTGGTCACTGTGCTGTGTTGGTGGTCACTGTACTGTGTCGGTGTTCACTGTGCTGTGTTCGTGATCACTGTACTGTGTTGGTGATCACTGTACTGTGTTGGTGGTCACTGTGCTGTGTTGGTGGTCACTGTAGTGTGTTCGTGATCACTGAACTGTGTTCGTGATCACTGTACTGTGTTGGTGATCACTGAACTGTGTTGGTGGTCACTGTACTGTGTTCATGATCACTGTACTGTGTTGGTGGTCACTGTGCTGTGTTGGTGGTCACTGTACTGTGTTGGTGGTCACTGTGCTGTGTTGGTGGTCACTGTACTGTGTTGGTGATCACTGTGCTGTGTTGGTGGTCACTGTACTGTGTTCGCGATCACTGAACTGTGTTGGTGATCACTGTACTGTGTTGGTGATCTCCGAACTGTGTTGGTGGTCACTGTACTGTGTTCGTGATCACTGTACTGTGTTGGTGGTCACACTGTGCTGTGTTGGTGGTCATTGTACTGTGTTGGTGATCATTGTGCTGTGTTGGTGGTCACTGTACTGTGTTGGTGATCACTGTACTTTGTTGGTGGTCACTGTACTGTGTTCGTGATCACTGTACTGTGTTGGTGGTCACTGTGCTGTGTTGGTGGTCACTGTACAGTGTTGGTGATCACTGTGCTGTGTTGGTGGTCACTGTACTGTGTTGGTGATCACTGTACTATGTTGGTGATCACTGTACTGTGTTGGTGGTCACTGTGCTGTGTTGGTGGTCAGTGTACTGTGTTGGTGGTCACTGAGCTGTGTTGGTGGTCACGGTACTGTGTCGGTGGTCACTGTGCTGTGTTCGTGATCACTGTACTGTGTTGGTGATCACTGTGCTGTGTTGGTGGTCACTGTACTGTGGTGGTGGTCACTGTACTGTGTTGGTGATCACTGTACTGTGTCCGTGATCACTGTATTGTGTTGGTGGTCACTGTGCTGTGTTGGTAGTCACTGTACTGTGATGGTGATCACTATGCTGTGTTGGTGGTCACTGTACTGTGTTTGTGATCACTGTACTGTGTTCGTGATCACTGTACTGTGTTGGTGGTCACTATGTTGTGTTGGTGGTCAATGTACTGTGTTGGTGGTCACTGTTCTGTGTTGGTGGTCACTGTACTGTGTTGGTGATCACTGTGCTGTGTTGGTGGTCACTGTACTGTGTTGGTGATCACTGTACTGTGTTAGTGATCACTGTACTGTGTTGGTGGTGACTGTGCTGTGTTGGTGGTCACTGTACTGTGTTGGTGGTCACTGTGCTGTGTTGGTGGTCACTGAACTGTGTTCGTGATCACTGTTCTGTGTTGGTGGTGACTGTGCTGTGTTGGTGGTCACTGTACTGTGTTGGTGGTCACTGTGCTGTGTTGGTGGTCACTGAACTGTGTTGGTGGTCACTGTGCTATGTTGGTAATCACTGCATTGTGTTTGTGATCACTGTGCTGTGTTGGTGGTCACTGTACTGTGTTGGTGGTCACTGTACTGTGTTGGTGGTCACTGTACTGTGTTGTGGTCACTGTACTGTGTTGGTGGTCACTGTACTGTGTTGGTGGTCACTGTACTGTGTTGGTGGTCACTGTACTGTGTTGGTGGTCACTGTACTGTGTTGGTGGTCACTGTACTGTGTTGGTGGTCACTGTACTGTGTTGGTGGTCACTGTACTGTGTTGGTGGTCACTGTACTGTGTTTGTGGTGACTGTGCTGTGTTGGTGGTCACTGTACTGTGTTGGTGGTCACTGTGCTGTGTTGGTGGTCACTGAACTGTTTTGGTGGTCACTGTGCTGTGTTGGTAATCACTGTACTGTGTTTGTGATCACTGTGCTGTGTTGGTGGTCACTGTACTGTGTTGGTGGTCACTGTACTGTGTTGGTGGTCACTGTGTATGTGGTCACTGTGTATGTTGTTGCAGGTAAGTGTGCCTGCACTGTCGTGACGTTCGCCAAGTGGGAGTGGTTCTCGGACTGGGCGGACAGGAGTCAGATCAAGCGGGGGGCCGAGTACGAGAACCTGAAGAAACAGTTCGGTGAACAGATCTGGTCGCAGGTGCTGGCGCTGTACCCCCAGCTCAAGGACAAGGTGGGTGTGGCCCCCTCCCCGGGGTAATTCTCTCATATTCACCCAAGAACAGAACTCGGGAAGCAGTTACCTAATAACGAGGTCCATCAATCCACAAAAATGGATTCCGGAAGTTTTTTAATACATTATATTCCATTGGAATAGTTTTAATTAATGTAGGTTTTAAGACATGCGTGGTGATATTTATGTAATAAACATAAGTTCCACGTATACATGTTTTTAATTGATGCACTTGTTAAGATAAGTAACAGGAGATATATTGGAGTACAGTGGTAGTTGCAATGGCCAGAGTGCACTTTTACATAATTCACCATTGTGTACTTGGGTAGATAAACAACATGGGTTATCTCACAGTCACAGTGCAGGTGGTAATACTTGGCTGAGGTCAGGCGCATCATTTTGTTTGTAAAGTAGGCAAACAATTGAACAACAATTGAATGGAATGACCCGTAATCTCTATAGAACTTGTTATGAATAGTGTTAATTTACATGATTAATTAAAAAGTGCTTTTTTTAGTGCCACACTACCGGCACATATCTAAAATTATGATAATCCCAAATGTGGGGTGTTTTGCCACATGTTGTTGACCTTGTGACCCCACATGAAAACAGCAACATTCTGGATGGATCCATTGAGATGCCCCTTGTAGACACAGGAAACACAGGAAAAATGAGTGTTGTTTTGAAGATATGAGAATAAAAAAAATGACATTTAAGAAAGAACCTCTACCTATTCCTGGTTAAACCTATTTGCATGTAGATGCAGTTATATTTACAGAATCCCTAATGTATAAACCAATACTTTTCTAAAGATAACATCTGGCTCAATTTATGTCACTAAGTTTTTATTTAGTGACATAAATTGTGCATAATATTGTTTTATTGTGGCATGTTTTTAGTGAAGACTATTAAGTAGGGTCCTACTCTGGTCACAAGTGTCTAAATTATAGTTCATTATTATAAATTCAGGGAACAGCAGTACTTGTATGTGACACCTTTAATTGACACCAACTCATATACTGTGCTAACAGTGATCAGTAGTCTTACACTTAACTTGCCTAAATTATTATGGCCTTTACCAAATGGTTATTACTCTCTGCTTAAACCTCAAAGGCATGTACAATGTACAAAGCAAAAAGTATGGAGTGACTTAATAGCTTAAACTGGTCTAAAATACAATACAAAAATACTATCTGACTTCTTTGTACCGGAAGTGATAATGAATGACATCCCTAACATGAAAAAGTAGTAAAAACAGTTATGAAAACGCCCCAATTAATGATTTAGGTAAGTGTAAGATTACCCAGTGATCAACGTGACTGACTTGGTGTGTGGCAGGTGGAGTACTTCAGTGTGGGCAGTCCCGTCTCGGCAAAGCACTACCTGGGCAGTGTCAAGGGAGCGTCCTATGGACTTGACCACTGTCGCGCCAGATTTGCTTCACCCAACGTTGTCGTTGACCTGCGTCCAGACATTGGGATCCCCGGCCTATTCCTTACAGGTAGGGAGTTGGGGTGAAAATATGTACATCTCACCATGCTTCTCAGCAATATATACATTGCTTGTGATGCATGTTCAAATAAACACATTCACAGGGGAAAACAATACCGCAATATTACCTATAATCACAGTATTTCCAGAGACAGCTTTTTTAATATTGAAATTTTTTTAAATGTGGTTTTGAGGAACATTACTTCAGTATTTTCACTAATGATATTGTAATGAACATGAGAGAGGTATCTCATTTTAGAATGACAAATTAACGACACCGAGCACCTGCCATTTGTTTAATAAATTTAATATGTATGTAGGGAAGATATTTGGAAATCTTATAAAGAGGACTGCATCATTTTAAGGTGTTCTAGTCTAGAAGTGAATGATGAAGAATTCTGTCATTTGAAAGAGGCTGTGTCTAGGTTACATATATAATGGAGACATTTTATTAATATTAATAGTTATGTATGTGAATAAACCACAATATATGAACACAGCTAACCTAAGTGAAGCCCCAAAATGTCAAGAACTCTGTATCCATCTTCCAACTTAGATATAATGGCTGTCAGATTCAGATATGTGGAGCAATTTAACCATGTTAAGAGTGATTTCGCAATTTTATAAGTACTTATGTTTTATATCTTTATGTCTGAACAATGTTAATGGGATTGTTTGACATAAAATGTTCTTATTATATACATAACTAAGAAATGGTAAAAAGTTGGCTGAGACGATTAAAGAAGATACATATTATTGTATGACTTAGTGCTGACTTGTATATCCACAGGCCAGGATATCGCGACTGCTGGCCTGGCAGGAGGCATGCTGGGAGGTTTGGCTTGCGTCTCTCAGATCCTCAATCGCAACCTCTTTGGTGACGTCCAAAAACTAGCAAAGAGCATCGCCAAGAACCAGTAAGAGGTGACACAGGGGACCTCTCACAAACTATTTGACGTTGGTTGACTGGTGTGACCTGTTAGATGTTTAAATATTATTTGGTGGGGAATTATAGAATGGTACTGGTGAGATATTGAAGTTTAAGCGATTTTTGTATACAGAAGATATAATAAATTTGCTTATATGTTATCACATAAGTAGCACAATATGACAAAGGTTACCGTGGTTACATTCAGAAACGGTGAGAAGAGACACAGTCACGTGGCAATGACTACCATGAAATGGTAGATCGGACACTGGTCAGTAACTGTTGTTAATGCAGTGTGTGACGTGAGTTTTGCTGAAGAAAGTACTTCTGCACAAATACCATGTGCATGTATTTGCCTCCAACATCTGACGTCATTAAATAATTGTTGTGCTTTATTAAAACCATGTAAGTAAGGTATACTGGAATTTTTTTTTTTCATACTCCCAAGTTTTAACTGTTACTGAGAGTAACAGTAGGTACTTTGTGTTGAAGTGTTTATTTGTACTTATGACATATTCGAGTATGGTAGGATTAACACATGTTTTATAAATGCTGATTCGTTGTTGAAACCTGTCACAGAATGATCATTGGTGATTAGTGCGAAGATTCTACTTTGAAACATTGCTTGTTGTCGTATTATAGAATGTGTCCGGTGGCATCATTTTACACAATTTTATATACACAAGATATCAGTTTGCTTATATGTTATACACATAGCAATTCAATTGCTCTTTGTTAAGTTGTTACAGTTTCTTGTTAATTTGAGTACTTGCAAAGTCTATTTTACAGGTAACTCCGATGATGGTTTATAGAGTAGCAACTGAAAGTTGTGTATATTTCGCATTTTGATCAGTAGCCCGTGTCATTTCCTCCAGACTAATTCAACACCAGTGTGAAGTAGCAGGCAGCACATTTATATTCACATCTGATACATTCATTGATTTACATTGCTTGAAATAATAAAAACATTCTCACATCAAACCGGGCACATAATGAAATTGCATGCACTTTAAAGAGATGTGTATTCTAGTATTTGTTATTTGCTGGGTTTGTTAATCACAGAAACTTTCTGGATCCATTTCACTATGTCACAATTTGTGTGAACCAACCAACTTCACATGGCAACTGTAGTAGATTTGTTTTGTTTACAATTTAATATTTCATTATGTAATATTCAGATTACCAGCACTGTTTTTGGCTTATTAAATACTAACATATTAAAACATATTGGCTGTTTACAGCTACTATGTTTGGTTTTTGGTTGAACATTTTGGTATATCATTAGTGTGACATTCAATTGTTCAGCTTATGAATAAAATGTAAGACATTTCTTGGTATCAGTTTTAATGAAAGGTATTGACATTATTTATGTTGTTACAGTTTATAGACAGGTGCTAAGTGTTGTTAATATCTATAGATACTTCTACATGAAATACATTTTGTAGTTTTTCATTTTGCTGATAACTTTTCCTTACGATTCTGTTTCTATATTATGAAAGTGTTTGTTTGTGTGATTGTAACCCAGTGCTTCTCCAACAGTTGGATGTTTCGGTTTGAAATTTTGACTCGACAGGAAAATACTAAAATTAATTTAAAATGCTTCTGAAACATTTTCAAAATAAAAAGGCAACATGTGAACACAAAACTCAGGAATATGACAAGTCAAAACATCATCCAGAAATATATTAAAAAAGGAGATGAATTGGACACACCACTAACAGCTACAAGTCAAAGAACGACAGAAGAAACAGCAAACGACCCAGTGTGTTAGAAGCATTTATGTGCTCTCCTTGGAGCCAAGACAAATAAGTAAACAGCTGCACATTCTGCGCAATTTAACATGCAATTCTGAGGTAGTAATGAGGTGAAAGTTCACACAAGTAATATCTGTCATATTAAAATACACCACCGTCCTCGTGACCATTAGTTGACCACAGCTGTCTCCGGCCTCTTGACCGTGTGGTCAGTTTCAAGGTCATTCACACCTGTCCTTACATATACATTCTCACTTCCTGGCACGTTATTGTCATCACTGTTGTCAATGACAACCAACTTCTCAGTCGACGACGATCTTGGCTTCTTCACCAGTATTCCTAAACTGTCCTGGTCTCCAAAATCTAAATCTTCAAAATCATCGTCGTCGTCACTGACAGCAATGGCTTTCCTCTTCTGTTTGTGATGTTTGTGTTCTTTCTCAGTGTCTGTGTCATTGTGTGAGGTGGATGGCATGATATGCGTTGTGAACTTTGAGTTTTCGTGGTTGATCACACACAACAAGTTTGCTGAATCGACTGAGGTAGAGGTCGCTGGCTTTGCCGTTTTGGATACGGCAAAGTTCATGTCGATATTGTAGCTGCTGGACTCAAGCAGAGCTGCCGCCGGACCTACAGATAGACTGTATTGTGTAGACTACAGCCTTGAGCAAGTTAGCTATTTATAATTATATCTGACAAGATTCGATATTAGTAAACCCAATGACTCTTTTCATTCGAAGTTTGTGACATATTAATAACATGTACCTGGTACGAGGTAGGTATTAACAGTCACACATGTGCGACATTCTGGTACTTTTTATGTACGACGCATGTCGATGTGCGTGACACATATATCTCTACTCAACCAGCCGCGCAGTTCAACAATGTCATTCTCTGGTTTTCATACCAAATATTACAAGCCTGCTGCCTCCGTATTCTACACAATTATTGTCGAATTATTGTCGGAAACTGCACAAAATTCATATTCTTATTCCCATGCACAGGCCACTAACGACAAATCAGTAATGCTGATCTTCACAGTACTATGTTCGACGACAACAATTCTGTTCAAAATGTTGGGACACTGCGATTTTTAAATCTAAAACTTATCAACAGCGACCTTTCCGTTGAAACAATTTAACACAGTGTGTTACACGTCAGTAGTCTCGTTTGTCTTTATTCAGAAGCTTGCCTGACAAAAACAGCTCTCAGAACACGATGCGAGAGAAGTGGTGCAACCCATATAAATGTTGGAAAAAACCTTTGATTTTCATATGGCAGTTTACCATGACTGGTATTGTATGTCTACCTTTTAGCATTACCCGTTTCTCATTTCCAGTTGTAGTGCGCTCTGTTTGGTGTAATGGCAATGAAACAACTGTTTTGAGTTGTTGTAAGTTTGCGTATGCGAGAATGTGTCTTGCAATCGCGCAGATAAGATGGTGTTTACGTATATCAATGTTAAGATACATCCCGCGGTGTAATGTCAATGTAATACAAGTTGCATTTCATGTGCGTTATTTCAGCATGATATTGTGACATTAATTATTTTTGAAATACTACAGTAAATGTATCCAAATGATCCTCGTGCAACAGAAGCTCGGTCGCAATGTGATGATGTTATGTTGCATATTATGTTACTGGAATAGTTGGCTGCTTTACGCTTATCCCACCCAATTGACATCTTAATACAAGTAGAGCACATTCGGTAAACAAACATAAAACTGGGATACCTCCCTAGATCCCAAGAGAGCACCACCTGAATGGGTTACGAAGAAACGATTCGAAGTGTAAACCGTCTTCATTAAAGTTGCATTCTGACTTTCGCCATGTTTAAAATACAATTTCCCAGTAAACCAGCATTCCCCATACACTATATATTGTTTTCCTCAACTACCTATCAACTTATTTTCACATAATATGCCATTTTAAGATAAAAAGCAGCAAAAGACGAAACATTATTCCGGTGAGCCTCACCAGTTAGAATTCTCTGATTGGTTTAGACCTCGATGAAGGGAATTCCAGTGAAAAGCGCTGTCAGGACACTACACTAGGGCCACACTAAAAGGCGGATCACAATTGGCAGACCGCACGTAAACGACATACCACATTCACAAAGATGCCACCGCTCGATACGCTCCATATTTACGGCATGTCCAGTTGCCCACATACAAACTATCGCTGGCTATGCGCCTGTACGGTCAATGGCTAATTGAGGATGATTTAAATAACTAGGGTATTGTTGCCTAGTGGCGCCTCTAGCGACTAACGTGGATACGTGGAACCGCCTTTTAGTTTGCCCCATCGTTTACTTACGTTGACCGGAGAGTTCCGATGGTAAAAATAGTTCGACTTTTGGGAAACTCCAGAGCCGTTGTTTGTTGCAAACTTATATTTGATCAAATAACGCATAAAACCACAAAGTGAAACATGTGGTAGGAAGTATACTAATAAGCAAATATCGGTCATGGTGTACATTGACTTTTCTAAAATGCGTTAAAAAGGGGAAATTATGTCAGAATGCAACTTTAATAGGTGATATCAACTGTGTAGCGTGAAAACTAGCCAGATCAAGCGTCTACCTGAAACGTTTCGATTGTTCTCTCGCATTTGTGAGAACTGTAACATTAAAATTATCGTCCACTCGCCGTTGTTATGATACACACTCCTATCTATGTTATGCTATTCTTAAATCTCCCGGTGATCAGAGTATCTTATCAACTGTATCACCACGGCTTGATCGGCCAGTGATGCTGCCAGAAGTCGGCAACCTCGGACAGATCTGCATGTTCACCAGGCGAAGACACCTGAAACAAAAACAATAAAAAGAGCGTTACGATATGGTAACTAAAGACGTTGAAACCAGTAAGCTCAGTTCTTAGACACGCCGGCATTATATCACTCCAATAGTGTCAAAGGCATAAACCCCACAGCGATGCAGTCGAGATTACTCTAAATAAACGCATCTCTTGCCAGCGTTTGGCTACGCGGCGAAAAAATGGCGCCAAACCGGAAGACGACGACACACCTACTGTGACGTCACGACAATATGTTTCTGGCGACGTCGCATTTCCAACATGGCGGCATCGTTGATCTTAGCCTCGATTACCCAGGCTCCGTGACGTGGCAGCAAAATTGGCGACTGCGGCATAACGCCAAAGTAGTAATCTAGGTGCTTATCGTGGTAAGCCTGGAGCGGAGCGGTGAAATTCCACCGGTCAAGTGGCGCCCTCTGGCGGATAGGTCGTGTACTAGTGACGCCATCTGGCATATATACCATGCACTAGTGGCGCCGCCTGGTGGGAAATTCACGAACTAATACTACGTAAATTCGTGCGTCTTATTTTTTAAAGTAGCGCACCCTGGTGGATAGGTCGTGTATTACTGTCCCCCCCCCTACGGACAATTCACGAACTAATACTGTCCAAATTCCTGTGTCTTATTTTTTAAGATTACGTCAAAATGGCGTTAGGGGTCATGTAGCGTCCCCTCGCGGATAGGTGACGAACTACAAACTAGGTGAAAGAACAAGTGGAGCCATCTGACGGATATGTATTCGGCTAATCGATCACGTGACTTAATAGTATAGCCGTCAACTGTTGTACTTTGTGAGTCCACTAAAATCAAATAGGGTTTTAATATTGTTTTAATAAAGAAGCTTTATGAAAAACCGAATACGTCTTTGTGTCATGACATGGAGCGAAGAAATGTAAACGGTTATAAAGTATTGTATTAAACTATACCAATACAGAGCTTAACACAGCACCTGATGGTAGACCTGTCGCCGGTTCTACTATAGGTTGTTAGGCAACCAGCGGGAAATAAAAAACAATGTAATACACTGTATCTGTCACGTAGTGGCCGTACGTTCACAAGTCTCAACACGTTTATCACCATCTCTCTGCATGTCCAGTATGTAGGACAGACAGATCAAGTTCTGCACGTAGAAAACTAACATATGTCGTGCAATGCGCATGCGTATTGTCCAGTATGCAGGTCACATTTCTTCCAACAATACAAAATTGTAGCTCACACGTCGCCACCATGTCCAGTATGCAGCACACTCCGGTCACGTTCTGCACGTAGGCAACTTACATATGTCGTTGCGCAACCAATAAACACGACGGTAGGAGAGTTTTATGTCATGCGCAAACCATAACGTCCGTTAAAATGACGCTTCCTACCATGTGCAAAACAAAACTTCCGTAAAAATGTAGAAAAACTAGGGCCATTTAAAGTTTCTACGCAATAATCCTGCCAACTTTTCTTATTTCACTGAGCCAGTGTACTCACCTCGTTGCATTTCGTAGCGTTTCACCGTTTCGTTGCGTTACACAGGTGGTGTTTTCACAAATTTAACTAAGTTGTTCTTGTAACTTGTAGTAAAATAGTATATTTTTCTATTCTACGCCATCACTTTGTCATGTTTTTCATAATTTACTAACTCGGTGTGCCAACTTTGTACCATTTTACAACTTTTTTCAGCGTTTCACCGCCCTCACTTTGTCAATTGTACGTGTTTTTATTGTTTACATGCCATAACTTTGTCATGTTTTTCATATTTTACCAACTCGGTGTGCCAACTTTGTACCATTCTACAACTTTTCTCAGCGTTTCACCGCCATCACTTTGTCAATTTTACGTGTTTTTAGTGTTTACATGCCATAACTTTGTCAAGTGTTTACATTTGACCAAGTCGGTGTCACAACTTTGTACCATTTCCCAACTTTTCATCGTTTCATCGCGAGAGCTTTGTCACTTTCACGTATTTTTCTAAGTCATCTTGGTAATTTTATGACATTATGTGTCAAAGTTATGCCACTTTCTATTGTAAAACGACAACCTTGGTGGTTTTTTCTTACGTCGTAGAATTTGTTTCTATCAAAAATCTTGAAAAATCTTGGGTTGTCACGTCACTTCTTTAAAGGCTGGCACCATCTTGCGGATAACTGTGACATTATGTTACACGCTAGCGCCATCTAGAGCATAACACATTCATTCATTGGAGTAATACACACAACAAAGTTGATAACCTTGGCAAATGTTCGTGGTTTACTACGTAATTGGGCTAACTTCGTTACATTTCGTAATGTTTCACCGTTTCAGAGCGCTAGACAGGTGGTGTTTTCACACATTTAACTAAGTTAGTCTTGTAACTTGTAGTAAATACAATATGTTTCTATTATACGCTATAACTGTGTCAGGTTTTTCATATTTTACTAACTAGGTGTGCCAACTTTGTACCATTTCACAACTTTTGAACGTTTCACCGCTATGACTTTGTCAATTTTACGTATTTCCCACGTGTGCCCGCGTGTACCCGCATGTGTCCGCGTGTATTCGCATGTGTTCGCGTGTGTTCGCGCGCGCGCGCGCACGTGTGTGTGTGTGTTCGCGTGAGTGCGCATGAGTTCGCGTGTGCCCGTAAGTGTTCGCGTGTGACTGCGTGTATCCGTAAATGTTCGCATATGTTCGTACGTATCCGTAAGTGTTCGCGTGTGTTCACTTGTGTCCGTGTGTGCTAGCCTCGTCCCATTTCACCGCGTTGACTTTGTCAAGTTTTTTCAAATTTTGCTAACTCCATGTGCCAATTTTGAACCATTCCGCAACTTTTTCAACGTCTCACCGCCATCACTTAGTAAATTTTACGTGTTTTTAGTGTTTACATGCCATAACTTTGTCAAGTTTTTCATATTTTATTAACTGCATGTGCCAACTTTGTACCATTTCACAACTTTTTCAGCGTTTCACCGACATCTCTTTGTCAATTTTACGTGTTTTTAGTGTTTACATGCCATAACTTTGTCAAGTTTTTCATATTTTGCCAACTCCATGATAACAACATAACGTAACATAAAGCAATATAATAAAATAAAATAACATAAAATAATATAACACAACATAATAAAATAAAAGCAACCTAATCAAATCAAATAACGTAAAATAATACAACATAACATAAAGCAACATAATAAAATAAATAACAGAACAGAACAGAACAGAACAGAACAGAACAGAACAGAACAGAACAGAACAGAACAGAACAGAACAGAACAGAACAGAACAGAACAGAACAGAACAGAACAGAACAGAACAGAACAGAACAGAACAGAACAGAACAGAACAGAACAGAACAGAACAGAACAGAACAGAACAGAACAGAACAGAACAGAACAGAACAGAACAGAACAGAACAGAACAGAACAGAACAGAACAGAACAGAACAGAACAGAACAGAACAGAACAGAACAGAACAGAACAGAACAGAACAGAACAGAACAGAACAGAACAGAACAGAACAGAACAGAACAGAACAGAACAGAACAGAACAGAACAGAACAGAACAGAACAGAACAGAACAGAACAGAACAGAACAGAACAGAACAGAACAGAACAGAACAGAACAGAACAGAACAGAACAGAACAGAACAGAACAGAACAGAACAGAACAGAACAGAACAGAACAGAACAGAACAGAACAGAACAGAACAGAACAGAACAGAACAGAACAGAACAGAACAGAACAGAACAGAACAGAACAGAACAGAACAGAACAGAACAGAACAGAACAGAACAGAACAGAACAGAACAGAACAGAACAGAACAGAACAGAACAGAACAGAACAGAACAGAACAGAACAGAACAGAACAGAACAGAACAGAACAGAACAGAACAGAACAGAACAGAACAGAACAGAACAGAACAGAACAGAACAGAACAGAACAGAACAGAACAGAACAGAACAGAACAGAACAGAACAGAACAGAACAGAACAGAACAGAACAGAACAGAACAGAACAGAACAGAACAGAACAGAACAGAACAGAACAGAACAGAACAGAACAGAACAGAACAGAACAGAACAGAACAGAACAGAACAGAACAGAACAGAACAGAACAGAACAGAACAGAACAGAAATAATTGTGATATAATATAACATAATGTAACATAAAGCAACACAATAAAATTACATAATATAAAATAATATAACACAACATAATAAAATAAACATAAAGCAACATAATAAAATAAAATAAGATAATAAAAACTAAAGTAAAATAACATAACATGAACAAAAATAAAATAATATAACAAAACATAAAATTAAATAAGTAATATAACATAACAGAACATAACATAATGTAATATAACATAAAGAAACATAATAACATAAAATATAGAACATAACATACATCATGATAATAAAATAAAATATGTAACAGAACAGAACATAACATAACATAATATGATGTAACATAACATAACTTAGCATAAGGCAACATAATAATATTAAATAACATAAAGTAATATAACGCAACATAAAATGAAATAAGGCGAAATAAAATAAAGTAAAATAATATAACAACAGAACATAACATAACATAATATCATATACCAAAAAGTAAAATAAAGCAACATAATATAATAAAATAACATAAACTAATATAACACAACATAATAAAATAACATAACATAACATAACATAAAGCAACATAATAAAATAATTTTACAAAACAAAACAATATAAAACAGAAAGTTTGCAAACACGTTATATTTATAAAACAAACAAAAAATGTACACACAAGTTTTGTTTACAAAACAAAATACAAAACAGAAAGTTTACAAACACGTTATGTTATAAAACCACGTGATAACTTAGTCAAGTTTTTCATATTTTACTTAGTCGGTGTCCCAACTTTGTACCATTTCACAACCTTTCTCCTTTCACCGCCATGACTTTTTCACTTTGACGTATTTTTCTAAGTCATCTTGTGTCATTTGCTAACTAGGTTAGATTTCATCGACACCTATATTCTAGTCCAATATGGAATACATATGTTGTTTGAGAAGATTGTCCGAAAAGAACGGTCTACTGATATATTCATGCATTTGCACATTTTTAGTTTGTATTCATTTTTCACGTTTGCTGTATAAATTGTAATTTATTTTCATTTAAAAGGAATAGTGGAACGGTTGTCATATTAATTATATGAGTGTTTATATTTGCGGCTTGGGTAGGACTACAGTTCCTTTTGGAGGTTTATTATTCTATAATTCCTCCCACTGTAATAATAGCCCAGTTAGTGATGCACATAGCACCGGATTAACTCTGCCATGGACGGTCCCAAGCCCGGCTGAGAAAAGAGGAGGGTTGGGCAAAGGGCTAACAACCCTTTCCCGTAAAAAAAAACAGATTGTTACGAAAACATCGACCAAAGGAACTCTACTGAACTTGGGAGAGGGAGGGCCTCCTGGGGAGAGTATGACGCCATGCAGTGAAAGCCGTAAGGAAGCTACATCGCCGATACCCTTCTTATCTTCCAAGAAAATCTCGAAAATCGGAACATGGAATGTGAGAACCATGTTCGAAACAAACAAAGCAGCCCAAATAGCAAGGGAACGACGGGCCTACAACATCACAGTACTAGGGCTATGTGAAACAAGGTGGACACAGTCAGGGCAAGTCAGACTGAATACGGGAGAAATGATTCTCTATTCGGGGCATGAAGAGGAAGATGCACATCATACAGAAGGCGTGGCATTCATGTTGTCACATGAGGCACAGAATGCTCTCATTAACTGGGAAGCAGCGGGACCAAGGATCATCTGTGCCTCGTTCAAAACAAAGAAAGAAAACATCAAGCTCAACATCATTCAGTGTTACGCACCCACAAACGACAAGGACGAAGAAACAAAAGAAGACTTTTACAACAAACTGCAGACATTGTGTGACAAACTGAAGGAGAAGGACATGACAATACTCATGGGAGACTTGAACGCCAAAATCGGATCAGACAACAGCGGGTACGAAGAAGTCATGGGCAGACAGGGACTTGGCAAAATGAATGAAAATGGCGAGATGTTGGCCGACTTTTGTGCATTTAACAATATGATCATCGGAGGCAGCGTGTTCCCGCATCGCAGGATTCACAAGGCAACCTGGGTATCACCGGACCACAGGACAGAAAATCAAATAGACCATATCTGCATAGGACGAAAGTTCAGAAGATCAATGCAGGATGTGAGAGTGCAGAGAGGGGCAGATGCAGCCTCAGACCACCATCTAGTGCTGGCCAGAATGAAGATGAAACTAAAGAAGAGAGAAGTCAAGCGAAGCACCAGAACGCAGTACAATGTGGACTTCCTACAGGACAAGGTGACAAAAGAGACCTTCCGACTTACAGTCAGAAACAAATACGAAGCCCTACAAGATATCCTTGATGAAGGAAACATGGACATAGACACACAATGGCAACAGATCAAGGAGATGTGGACCAGCACATGCAGCGAAGTTCTGGGAAAGAAGAAATACCAACAAAAAGACTGGATTTCTGCAGAGACTGTCAACAAAGTGCAAGTGAGGAAGGAAAAGAAAGGTGCAGTTAACAACAGCCGAACGAGAGCAGCAAAAGCAGCAGCACAGGAAGAGTATACAGAGGCAAACAGAGCAGTCAAGAACAGCGTAAAAACAGACAAGGCAAACTTCATTGAAGACCTAGCCAAAGAAGCAGAGGATGCATCAGCCCAAGGAAACATGAAACAACTGTATGATGTAACAAGAAAATTAGCAGGAAAGTACAAGAACACAGACAGACCCATCAAAGATAAGAATGGCAATGTACTTACCAGTGATGAAGACCAGTTGAAGAGATGGAGGGAACATTTTGAAGAACTGCTAAACCGGCCACCACCTCAGAACCCTCCAGACATCGCACCAGCGGAAGAAGTACTCCAGATAAACTGCGAAAGACCAAGTAAGGCAGAAATTGAAAAAGCCATTCAGCACATGAAGAGAGGGAAAGCTTCCGGCCCAGACAAAATTCCTGCAGAGGCAATCAAGGCTGACATAGAGACCTCCACCGAGATACTGCATGACCTATTCGGGAAGATATGGGAACAAGAAGAAATACCAACGGAATGGAAAGAAGGGTACCTTGTGAAGCTCCCAAAGAAAGGCGATATGCAAGAATGTAAGAACTATAGAGGGATAATGCTCCTATCAGTACCCGGAAAGGTCCTCAACAGAATAATCTTGGACAGACTGAAAACAGGTGTAGATGCCAAGCTCAGAGACCACCAAGCTGGCTTCCGGAAAGACAGATCCTGCACCGACCAAATTGCAACACTGAGAATCATTGTCGAACAATCCATGGAATGGGACTCATCACTGTATATAAACTTCGTTGACTACGAGAAAGCATTTGATAGCCTTGACAGAGACACGCTGTGGAAACTCCTACAGCACTACGGCATACCTGAGAAATTTATATCTCTGATAAGAAGTAGTTATGAAGACATGGCATGCAGGGTCATTCATGCAGGACAACTAACGGACTCCTTCATGGTGAAGACAGGTATGAGGCAAGGATGTCTTCTGTCACCGTTCCTATTCCTGCTCGCCATAGACTGGATCATGAAAAAGACTACAAAAAATAGAAGAAATGGGATCCAGTGGACACCATGGAGCCAATTGGAGGACCTGGACTTTGCGGATGACCTCGCTCTCCTCTCACACAGCCATAAACAGATGCAGGAAAAAACAGAGCAGCTAAACACAGTGTCAACACAGCTTGGACTCAACATCAACAGAAGCAAGACAAAGACTATGAAAGCCAACACAAAGAACAACAACCCCATTACATTGAACGGAGAGCCACTGGAAGAGACAGATGCATTCACATACCTGGGCAGTACAATAAACAAAACTGGAGGGACAGAAGAAGACGTCAAAGCAAGAATCCAGAAAGCAAGAGTGGCATTCATCATGTTGAGAAAAATTTGGAGAGCAAAACGAATCAAAATTAACACCAAGCTGAGATTGTTTAACTCAAATGTGAAGGCAGTTTTGCTCTACGGAGCGGAGATATGGCGAACCACACAGAAGACACTAAAGAAAATACAGACCTTCATCAACAAATGCCTGCGCAGAATACTACACTTGAAGTGGACAGACAAGGTACCGAACACCACACTCTGGAAAACAACCAAGCAACTACCCATAGAAAATGAAATAAAGAAGAGAAAATGGAGGTGGATAGGACATACACTAAGGAAACCACCAGAATCAATCACCCGTCAAGCCATCACATGGAACCCGCCAGGGAAGAGAAGAAGAGGTAGGCCACGAAACACCTGGCAGAGAGACACAGAAAAAGATACAAAAGAGATGGGGTACACCTGGAAAGAAATGGAGAAGATGGCCACAGACAGAAAACAGTGGCGTTCCTTAGTCGATGGCCTATGCTCCGAGCGAGCGAAAAGGCATAAGTGAAAGTGAAGTGATAGCACCGGATTCTTGAAGGATTCTAAAAGAACCGGGATTCGAATCCTGTGCCCCACTGTAATACGTTGGACCAATCATTTCACTCTACCTTGCTCAAGTTCACTCTTCTGAATATGTATTTACTAGTAGTCTTCGCGCATTAATTGCTAAGTGTCGAAAGCTTTCCAGCGAAGCCGATATGGTGTTGAATTGAACAGGTCTGCCAGGAAGTAAAGTATAAAGCGGGTACTTCGCTAGATAAGAACTTAGTTCTAACTTTACTATGTCCTAGTTCACCTGAGTCTCACATTATCGCCCACTCTACGTCGTCTCTGTCCAGGTCTGTGCTGCTATCACCTACAAAGCGAATATGGCGTTGGTGTTCGTTCTACTGTTGTGTCTGGCATCGCACGTCGACTGCTGCTTTCGATACGGAGGAGGTAATCGGATGCCGTAACGTCATCGACAAATGTTGACGTCTGTGGCTGATATTAGGCAGACAATCACCGGTCTCGTCGATGGACCGCGTGACTTTAAATTATCAACAGTTACCGATTTATGTAAAACAGATAATTATGTCTATGTTAAAAACAAGAAGAAGATAAAAGTTGACATTTCAGGAATGACCTATATTGTGTTAGTTCAATATATTTATATTCGTATATATATATTTTATATATATATATATATATATATATATATATATATATATATATATATATATATATATATATATATATATATATATATGTGTGTGTACATATATATATATATATATATATATATATATACCATATATATATACATATATATATATATATATATATATATATATATATATATATATATATATATATATATATATATATCTATATATATATATATACGCACGAAATATTGCTGTCCCCAAAAAGGTAATTATCAAAATTAAGACGTGAAATAAAATTACATCGATTTATAACCACTGAACAAATTCAAGCCTGACACCACCCAGTCCTCGTTAACACTCGTAAAGTAATGACGCGTAAATACGTCCGTCGCCGAAAAGGTAACTATTTCCAACAAAACTGAAGTAAACTGAATGCTACGCCTATATACAGTTACCCATACGCACACATTCTATGCAACGTAATCAAGACGTGGCGATAGTCAAAAGCTTCAAAAACATAGGCAGTTTATTTGATGAAAGCTTGTCATTCTTTGATCAAGTTAATTATGTATACAAGAGAGAGCCCAACAACGACTTTTCCTACTGAGAAAGCTGCAACATTTTGATGTTAGCCAGTATATTCTCCAACTTTGGATTAATTAGGCGAAATATAGTGTACAATGAAAAAGAACTAATAATACCACTGTACAAAACAATAGTTAGGCCTCATTTAGAATATTGCATACAGGCATGGAGGCCATATCGCAAGAAGGATATTGATATACTAGAAAGAGTACAAAGAAGAGCAACCAAAATGATACAAAAACTCAGGAATATTAGTTATGAAATGCGTCTAAAAGAATGTGGATTAACAACACTAGAAACCAGGAGACTGCGAGGAGATCAGATAGAAGTTTTTAAAATATTGAATGGGTATGAAAATATTGACAGTCAAGGAAGAGAGAAGGACTAGAGGACATGGAGTTACATTAGCAAAGAAGCAATGTAGATTAGATATTAGAACATTTTCATTTTCACAAAGAACAGTAAATGAATGGAACAGATTATCGGCTGATTGTGTAAGTGCTAGTAGTGTTAATATGTTCAAAAATAAAATTGACATGTACCTAAGAAGGGCGGGGTACATTTAGATAGATAGGTTGGACTCTCGATAAGCCAAAGGGCTTCCTTGTCCACCTGCCATCTTGAGTTGATTCTCTAGGTGGCAATCTTGTTAAACTTGGGTAAAGGGGTTTAATATAGAGCATTGTATCTTTTAACACAACTACATGTATGGCAATGCCAGTAGCAAGAATAAAACAAAGCTTGCCCGTGTTGTCAACATGGCTAGCAAGTTGATTGGTAACTAAGGGAAACACATGTGCATTATATACTGCTACAAAACGAAAATCAGTCAAATACTGTACGATCCTGCCCATCCTGTGAATGAAGCTTTTTTGAGAAACTTCAACCAGTGAGACGTCTAATGGTTCCATTAGCTAGAACGAACCTTTTATAGAAATCGACTATTCCCGCTGCCATTTTAATGATGAATGCTAAATGAGAATGTACGGTGAACAACGTAATGCCAAGACTTGTCAGCATACATATTGATGAATTGTGTTGTCTACATCTCGAGCATCGAGTTGTAAGCCTACCAGCCGGAATTGCAAGAAGCATTGTTTTCGTACGCCAGAATTGCCAGACGTCGGCGTTTTGTCGACGTCCGAGAAGAAAGGTTTGTTCGAACTGATGATTATTACATACATTATGGCTCATGTAATGTCTTCTAGCGATGGTGTTTTATTGCGGCTAGATTGGTTGCACTGCATTTATTGTGTTTTGTAGCCAACTGCGTCTTTCCATTCATCTATCGGGGTAGGGAATACAACAGGTGTATTGATAAGCACCCTGAGACCGACTCACTCGGCAAGGTGTGGTGCGCTACGACATCCAACTACGATATATACAAGCAGTGGACTAAGTGTACGTGTAATAAAGCTTTCCGTTTGTATTGTTCTTCCGAAACAATATCTACTGATATGTCGTTATGATGGGCTCTGAGCGATTGTCCTTCATTGACCAAGTTCAATATGTTTCTTTTCATACAAGACAACAAAAATATTTCCTACCTGTTGTGGCAGTCATATAGTAACATAAACGAAGATTTGTGGTGGCCTCGGTGCCTCAATAGTAAACGCATGTCATGTAAGGGGTGTGTGTGTGGGTGCGTTTGTGTTTGAGTGTTTGTGTATATGTGTGTTTGTGTATGTTTGAGTGTGAGTTTATGTGTGTGTGTGTGTGTGTGTGTGTGTGTGTGTGTGTGTGTGTGTGTGTGTTTATGTGTGTATGTGTGTGTTTATAAGTATATATATATATATATATATATATATATATATATATATATATATATATATATATATATATATATATATATATATATATATATATATATATACAGTGCTGTAACAAGTACTCCAGAAAAGTAACTAAGTAAAAGTAAAAGTAATCTCCCAAAAAACTATTTAAGTAAAAGTAAAAGTACCCCCGAAAAAAACTACTTAAGTAAAAGTACCGCTCCACAAAACTACTTAAGTAAAAAGTACAAAAGTATTCGGTCAGTGGCAATATATATATATATATTTATATATATAATATTATATATATATATATAATATTTTCTTCATCATCATCATATATATATATATATATATATATATATATATATATCAGGGTTGTTTGATTTAAATCATTTGATTTATATGAATCTGCTTGGCTGGGTAGAATGCTTTGTATGCCTCATGCATCTATAGGTCTCAGTATATAACCCCACACCCATAATAAGTGATTGGTCAAGGGAGATCAATTTGAATGAACAGGAAGCCTGGTATCATAAAAAGGGCTCTATAGGCAACTGTTATGCAATATAAGGAGACTTAAGCTGATGGGGAGTAGGACTGCTCCCCAGTTGAAACATCTCCCCAGCTGGAGGGTATGGGAGGGGTATTGATGAACAAAGGCTACCAGGGGCAGTAGGCCATTGCAGCCCACAACAGTGCCATGGCTATGCAAAACAAGCAGATAAGGCAACCTGGGTCTCAGGCTGAGACAGGGCTTTATGCAGGACCAAAGTATTGCCAGTCACACATGTGAGATCTAGAATAATAACCTGGCTCTCAGTCGCTGAACGCGCATAAAGATTCAAAACTAAAATCAATACGCTCATTATTGGTACAACTTCCCTCGTCTTTCAGTTATCGTTAAAATACCGATTTATAACGCGCATTTACCACGCCAAAACGACTACGAGTACGACTCACCGTTTTATACACGGTTGATGAATTCATAAGTTTATGCATCAGTAGCATGTTTTGCATGGCTAAGTGTTACGCCTAATATTTGCGACGCAATTCATCACGACATTTCAACTAAGCATTATACTGATCTTTTCTACTGAGATGCAACCTATTTATCCTATTTATCTAAACAAAAGTGTCATTGGATCTCGATTGCAATTTTCAAGTCATTGACTCGCGGCATGGTCGACGCGCCGGTTTTGCGGAAACACCGATGTGCGAAGCCAGGACTGGTAGCAGGGAAATGCGACTGATCATTGATGCCTGCACAAAACAAGCAATGCCTTGCCCCACATTTACTCTTTAATTGACCTTAATCAAACAGACCCTTCATGAGTTTTAACACCCGCTGGGACGTTTCGGAAACCAGGCGCCTATTATATAATAGTTCAGCGTGAAACACGATTGATGTCACGATGTCGGCCCGAGCGGCGAGCGCAAAGCAAACAACGACTACACAATCAGGGGTGGAGACCAATTTTTAAATTGGTGGTAGATTATAGTAACGCAAAATTTAGAAGTAAAAAAGTAAGAAAGTAAACCAAAAAGTACTTCGTTACAAGTAAAAGTAATTCCCCAAAAATGTACTTCGTCACAAATGTAATTCGTTACATCCCAGCACTGTATATATATATGTATATATATATATATATATATATATATATATATATATATATATATATATATATATATATATATATATATATATATATATATACACTTATATATGTGTGTGTGTATGTATGTGTGTGTGTGTGTGTGTGTGTGTGTGTGTGTGTGTGTGTGTGTGTATGTGTGTATGTGTATGTGTATGTGTGTGTGTGTGTGTGTGTGTGTGTGTGTGTGTGTGTGTGTGTGTGGGAGTGTGTGGGAGTGTGTGCATGTGTATGTCTATGTGTGTCTATGTGTGTCTATGTGTGTGTACTGTAAACCCCGAGTGAGATTATATAAATATTATATATATAATTAGTGAAAGAGAGAACGAAAGAAAGAGAGAAATATAGATAATAAGAGAGCGTTAGAGAGAGAGAACGAGAAGAGAATTATGTGTATACGTGAACTGTATTTAACTACTTGCAAGTAAATTGGCCAAGAAACGATTTTGCACATCAACAGTGTCAATAGTAATAGCTAAACTAATGTTAGTAGTTATATTAGCAAAACGGTTTGTGAATATATATTGTAGCCAACACCATGTGTGTTGACTTCGTGTTATGTTACTTGCAGGTATCGTGTGTAGTAGCGTGTGGTTTGGGTGTCAGCTACCTATTGACGATGGGTGCTTCGGACGATGGCTCCTAACACGATATGGTGTAAGATCACGTACTGTGGAAAGGAGCGGGGACATTTTGGTATTTGTCCAAGAGGAATAATGATACGAGTCCACTATTATTGTGAATTAATGGATAACTGCTTCGGACGGATGGAAAAGGCAACTGCCTTTATCGATTGAGCGCCATCTGGACCGGAATGGATTGCCTTGGATCAGAGTGACGTGGTCTTATACATATACAAGATATATTTCTACGTAAGAGGACAACACTTGGATTATCACTATCCCGCCCGTGATGTACCTGTTTACTTTGATGTGCACGCCAACCAACCAGCCCTCGATACGCCTCGCACCATCCGACACGCCCCTCGACAGGCCCCGTGACATACTGACATTGAGCAGTGATCAAATGCACCGAGGTTCATTGAGAGCCAATGTTTTACCCGGAAGTGACGTAACTGTTACGAAACATAGTTTTCACCTACTTCTGGCAACACAAAGAGTGGCAATTGGGATGAGTTACGAAGAAACGTTCGGGATTAAAGTAATTGGAATACACGGTGCAGGGTTTCAGTTAAAGGATATGGGAAGACCAGTTTCCTGTCGACTTTGTAAGTGTTGATCGAATTACTTTGGTATTGTACTATGATATCAGTATAAGTAACTGTGCTACACAATATCTAATTAAAAGTGCATTAAAATTGGTTTGAGTAAACCTATAAGTAACTGTGAAACGTACTTGAATAAAGAATAAACGGTAAAATAAAGTATCGTCTACGTTTTAGTTGCAATATTGTAACAGACACGGTTGACATACCATATCAGTTCAGATCGAGACAAACATGCCGCCTCAGCGGTCTAAGACCATTCGACATCCATAAAACACATTCATCCAAACAAAACATAATTCCAGCCCCTTTTTAGATATTTGTATATATATATATATATATACATATATATATATATATATATATATATATATATATATATATATATATATATATGTATATATATATATATATATATATATATATATATATGTATATATATATATATATATATATATATTGTATATATATATATATATAATGTATATATATATATATATATGTATATATATATATATATATATATATTATATATATATACATATATATATATATATATATATATATATATATATATACATACATATATATATATATATATATATATATATATATATATATATATATATATATATATATATGTATATATATATATATATATACAAATATCTAAAAAGGGGCTGGAATTATGTTTTGTTTGGATGAATGTGTTTTATGGATGTCGAATGGTCTTAGACCGCTGAGGCGGCATGTTTGTCTCGATCTGAACTGATATGGTATGTCAACCGAATAAAGAATAAACGGTAAAATAAAGACCTAAGGTCTAAGACCATTCGACATCCATAAAAAACATTCATCCAAACAAAACATAATTCCAGCCCCTTTTTAGATATATATATATATATATATATATATATATATATATATATATATATATATATATATATATATATGTACATATATATATATGTATATATATATATATATATATATATATATATATATATATATATATATACATATATATATATATATATATATATATATATATATATATACATATATATATATATATATATATATATATATATATATATATGTATATATATATATATATATATATATATATATATATATATACATATATATATATGTACATATATATATATATATATATATATATATATATATATATATATATATATATATATATATCTAAAAAGGGGCTGGAATTATGTTTTGTTTGGATGAATGTTTTTTATGGATGTCGAATGGTCTTAGACCTTAGGTCTTTATTTTACCGTTTATTCTTTTATATATATATATATATATATATATATATATATATATATATATATATATACAAATATATATACAAATACATAAAAATTGGCTTGTAACATGAAAGATAGACATTTTGCCACACCATGTCCCGTGTCACTGACCGTGCATCTGTTACGTGACCGTAATGCATGAGGAGGGGTAATTTACAGCAGGCATATGAGACCTATTACCACTCGTGGTTTGTGAAAATGCCTTGATGTACTGCATGTTTTTGTCAGTTTTAATGATATTCACCTAAAATGGAACAAGTAGTGTAATGTATCCAATGTTCACATAAATAACCTTATTAGTACAGCGTTGTGCTTAGAGAACCATAACAAGTCGTAGCCTTGCTTGCTTTCTATGAGTCAACTCTAGATTGGAACTGTATATGTGTGAGTGTGTGTGAGTATGTGTATGACGTTTTGTGTATGTGTATGTATGTGTATGTATTAAGTGTGAGCTGGTGTATATATATATATATATATATATATATATATATATATATATATATATATATATATATATATATATATATATGTATATATATATATATATATACTTATATGTATATATATTTACTTATATGTGTGTATGTGTTTGTATTTGCTGTGTATGTATGGATGGCTGTGTATGTATGTGTGAGTGATGTGTAATTATATTATAAATAGTGACATATCAATTGAGGTGGGTTTAACCAGGGCCCACGAATACGCTGGATGCCTAGGACCCACGAATGGCTTAATCTGCCATTGACTGTGAAGCAGTATGTTCTCAGTATCAAATGTATGACGCTGAATGATTGATTTAGCACATGGACGTATACATACGTTAACAATCATAATTATAACGATGATATTGAGGTAAATCCGGATTAGACAAAATGTCCATCATTTTGCTAACCACGGCTACTGCGTAAACCGTTATTGGTATAATATTGGAATGACTTAGCAGATTCGGCTATAACCTGGTTCGGTCCTAAAGTTAGCACTAAGTGTTTTTATGCTTAACAGACTTCAAAAATGATAATTGCACAACTTGCACTAAACGAGTGATTATCATTTGTGGTGCAGCCAGAGGGGAAATATGAATTATGTTCCTATTTAATATATCAGTGTAAATGTAAAATAGTGAAATTATATCTTGAGTAACCTGGAGGGAGTTTTTCCAGGTCTAACGAAAGCGCCGGTTGCGTAGGGTCATCCAATCTCTTAATCCGCCACCGGTGGACTTCTTTAATACCTTAAAGAACAAAGGGACTAGTTGATTTTGTTCTGGTCAAACTGACCAAAGACAAGCCGACTGTGGGATGTGCCGCGCTCAAAGTGTTCCTGTCCCGTGCTTCGCTGTACTTGTGTGAGGCGGACATTTCTGCTCTTTCAGTCACAAAGATAACGTTTCGACCACGTAAGCTGTCTTAAAAAAACAAGGCGTTTTGAAGAACGTGTTAAAAATAAAACGTATTCAAAACAGAGATGAAACAGACGTTGTTTGGTGAAGACAGTAATACTTACCAACCAATGGACACTAACAGTAACACAGTCGACATCCATAACCGTTACGGACACGGTTATTTTTTATTATCCCAACAGCATTAAGAAATATAAGAAATGCGTATATACACTTACACATTTGTAGATTAATATACAGATACGTAACTATGCATAACATACAAACGTATGTAGTAGTGTCTAAATATGAAATATACAATTGAACATAATTAAAGGGGGGATGGTAGATTCTTGCTATGACTATACAAATCTTGTATATTTTAGTGACATGTGGATGGTTATCCACAATTTTGGTTTAGCAAATTCATATTTGTGTGTCAATAAGTGTACCAATTGGACATGGAAGTTGCCTATTAAGGTTACCTGTTCGTCCTCACACAAGCCACCTTGGCACAAATACCATCTGTTAATTTGTCGCATTTCCAGGAAAACGCGTTTAGTCCTTCACGAGAGCACATATCTTGAATCGCCTGTATGTTGATAGCTTGGCTTGGTAGTGACGCCCAGGTCATTGAAATGCTGCTTGAAGCGAAATTGGTCGATAACAACTGAGTCGAATATGAAGCAATACATGAATGGTCACACATCCTCGTGGTGCTAGCAATAAACATCTAGTAACTGTTAACGTCAGGTGGGTAAGTACTCACGTAGCGAGGGCTTCAGAACAGCACATCTCAGTCCAGCTTTGACTCTCGTGGGGTTACAACATCCGTCAAGACTTTCTGATCACGACTTCGCGTACCCGAAACGCTTACATTGAGAAATACGTCGAAACAAGTGAGTGAGCTGCCGGGAGTAGTGGGATGTCATTGTTGTTTCTGAACGGTTAAAGTTGAAAACAAAATGAAGGGGTTGCTACTACTTTTGTTTTCGACGTATTGCCGCACATTGGTGATAACAGCATGCACCATTGTATGTGTGTTCAAGAGGTGAAGTGTGGTACCTGCACGGTGCGTGAGACTAGTGGTGGTTGCTGATAAAGTCTGTCTTCGGTTTGGTGTATACAAAGGTCGACCGCAATTGACAGTTTAATTTCCACGGCTATTTATAATTTACAGTCTGGGATGAATAGAGTAAATTTGATTTGAATTGATTTGAATTCCTGGAAGGTCTTGACTGAAGCACATAAATGATAACGTAATGCACCCTTTTATATATATATATATATATATATATATATATATATATATATATATATATATATATATATATATAGCCATATTTATTTTAGTTTAACGAGGAACATAATTATTCTCGCAACCTTTTAGTGAAACACGTTTTGCGAACATAAGAGCAAAACGTCGTTTGCTTACTGTGGGTATATCTCATCAACATACGTATTATTGTATAATGAGGAATATATATATATATTATATATATATATATATATATATATATTCATGTACTTCCACATATATAGTGTATATTAATTGTTTAGGTGTCTTGTATAAATTGTTATTTATTTTCATTTTAAATGAGTAGTGGAACGGTTATGATAGTAATTATATCAGTGTTCATATATGCGGCTTGGATATGATTAGAGTTGCTTTAGGAGGTATCTTATCCTACAATTCTATTCTCTCCTATAAAAGCCCAGCGGCTAACGTGCATAACATCGGACTCTCGACTAAAAGGTGCTGCCATATAATACCTTGGATAAATGATTTCACTCGACATTTCTCAAGTTCACTCATCTGAAACTGTACGTACAAGTAATCTTCCTGAATTAAATGTAGTGTGAAATTTACTATGACCTAGTTTGCCTGAGTCTCACATTATCGCCCACTCTACGTCGTCTCTGTGCAGGTCTGTGTTACTGTCACCAACATGGCGAATAGGGCGTTGATGTTCGTTCTACTGCTGTGTCTGGCATCGCATGTCGACTGCTGCGGTCGAAACGTAGGAGGTAATCGGACGCCATAACGTTATTGACAAATGTTGACATCTGTGTGACAGACATTAGGTAGCCAATTGCCGGTCTAGTCGATGGAGCGCGTGACTGTCACCGATTTGTGTAACGCATACAGATATGTGTCTATGCTAATAACAAGAAGAAGATGAAAATTTTAAATTTCAGGAATGACCTATATCATGTTCATACAATATTCAATTCAATTCAATTCAATATCTTTATTTCAGACTGTCATACAGACACTGGACTGGACTGGACTGGACTGGACTGGACTGGACTGGACTGGACTGGACTGGACTGGACTGGACTGGACTGGACTGGACTGGACTGGACTGGACTGGACTGGACTGGACTGGACTGGACTGGACTGGACTGGACTGGACTGGACTGGACTGGACTGGACTGGACTGGACTGGACTGGACTGGACTGGACTGGACTGGACTGGACTGGACTGGACTGGACTGGACTGGACTGGACTGGACTGGACTGGACTGGACTGGACTGGACTGGACTGGACTGGACTGGACTGGACTGGACTGGACTGGACTGGACTGGACTGGACTGGACTGGACTGGACTGGACTGGACTGGACTGGACTGGACTGGACTGGACTGGACTGGACTGGACTGGACTGGACTGGACTGGACTGGACTGGACTGGACTGGACTGGACTGGACTGGACTGGACTGGACTGGACTGGACTGGACTGGACTGGACTGGACTGGACTGGACTGGACTGGACTGGACTGGACTGGACTGGACTGGACTGGACTGGACTGGACTGGACTGGACTGGACTGGACTGGACTGGACTGGACTGGACTGGACTGGACTGGACTGGACTGGACTGGACTGGACTGGACTGGACTGGACTGGACTGGACTGGACTGGACTGGACTGGACTGGACTGGACTGGACTGGACTGGACTGGACTGGACTGGACTGGACTGGACTGGACTGGACTGGACTGGACTGGACTGGACTGGACTGGACTGGACTGGACTGGACTGGACTGGACTGGACTGGACTGGACTGGACTGGACTGGACTGGACTGGACTGGACTGGACTGGACTGGACTGGACTGGACTGGACTGGACTGGACTGGACTGGACTGGACTGGACTGGACTGGACTGGACTGGACTGGACTGGACTGGACTGGACTGGACTGGACTGGACTGGACTGGACTGGACTGGACTGGACTGGACTGGACTGGACTGGACTGGACTGGACTGGACTGGACTGGACTGGACTGGACTGGACTGGACTGGACTGGACTGGACTGGACTGGACTGGACTGGACTGGACTGGACTGGACTGGACTGGACTGGACTGGACTGGACTGGACTGGACTGGACTGGACTGGACTGGACTGGACTGGACTGGACTGGACTGGACTGGACTGGACTGGACTGGACTGGACTGGACTGGACTGGACTGGACTGGACTGGACTGGACTGGACTGGACTGGACTGGACTGGACTGGACTGGACTGGACTGGACTGGACTGGACTGGACTGGACTGGACTGGACTGGACTGGACTGGACTGGACTGGACTGGACTGGACTGGACTGGACTGGACTGGACTGGACTGGACTGGAGTCAATGATACATTCTGTTGGCAAGATACATTTGTAAGTATTCCTATTTCCGCGTGATTCCGCATTAACGTGAATGAATAAAACAAATGCAAAACGAAGAAAGTAACCTTTTTCACGTTATTTCGACTATTTTAAAACACATTACATAGGCTTGATATGCTAATACTTACATGCGATATTATTATTTCTGGTTAAATATGTGCAAAGTGAGTCGAGAACTGAGGAGCAAATACGAAGCCTCGAGTGAAGAAGAAAAACAACAATGAGTAGAATTTGCTGTTATTTCATCCTTACATGTCAAAGTTACAAAGATAATGCATCTGGTATGCTAATTTATTGTATACATGGCATACTATATGGTATTGAAAAAAAAAAAAAAGGGTCAGGAGACAAAAACAGTAGTAGTCGGTTTGAAGGAGCTTTTATAAAATTAAATTTAAAATTATCAAACACACCATCCCAGTTAAGCTCTTCCAAACATCTTAAATAAATGCTAACAACTATTTATTGTAGTTTCCGTGATTAATAGGTTTCTCTTCGTGGCACAACCTGTATATGATGTATAGCGTTGTATAATATATATATATATATATATATATATATATACATATATATATATATATATATATATATATATATATATATATATATATATAAACATTTGTCTTGATAATGTTGTATACAATGTAATTTTACATAATTGGCAAATTCGTGTGAACTCTTTGTACTAAGCTCATCTTTAACTAAATATGGAATGCTATTTAGTAAAAGTGGTAAATTAAATAATTATGCCTAAGGCATGACTGTGTGTTCAAGTGGTTTCGGTCTGACATGAGAGATAATGTATGTCTGGTACATCGGTGAGTTCACTGACATCAAATACTTTATTTCTGGTACTGCGTATCATCAACAGTTTGTCATCACCCTGTCATCACCAGATTGTCATCACCAGTTTGTCATCACCCTGTCACCACCAGTTTGTCATCACCCTGTCCTCACCAGTTTGTCATCAACCTGTCACCATCAGTTTATCATCACCCTGTCATCACCAGTTTCTCATCACCCTCTCATCACCAGTTTCTCATCACCCTGTCGTCACCAGTTTGTCATCACTATCTCATCACCAGTTTTTCATCACCCTGTCATCACCAGTTTGTCATCACCCGCTCATCACCAGTTTGTCATCACCCTCTCATCACCCGTTTGTCATCACCCTGTCGTCACCAGATTGTCATCAACCTCTCATCACCAGTTTGTCATCACCCTGTCGTCACCAGTTTGTCATCACACTCTCATCACCAGTTTGTCATCATCCTGTCGTCACCAGTTTGTCATCACCCTGTCATCACCAGTTTGTCATCACCCTCTCATCACCAGTTTGTCATCACCCTGTCGTCACCAGTTTGTCATCACACTCTCATCACCAGTTTGTCATCACCCTGTCGTCACCAGTTTGTCATCACCCTGTCATCACCAGTTTGTCATCACCCTGTCGTCACCAGTTTGTCATCATACTCTCATCACCAGTTTGTCATCACCCTCTCATCACCCGTTTGTCATCACCCTGTCGTCACCAGTTTGTCATCAACCTCTCATCACCAGTTTGTCATCACCCTGTCATCACCAGTTTGTCATCACCCTCTCATCACCAGTTTATCATCACCCTGTCATCACACGTCCGGTAAGTGAAAAGAAAGAGTGGCTAGTCCGGTCAGTGGAGAGAAACAGTGGACAGTCTGGTCAGTGGACAGAAACAGTGGACAGTCTGGTCAATCGAGAGAAACAGTGGACAGTCTGGTCAGTGGAGAGAAACAGTGGACAGTCTTATCAGTGGACAGAAACAGTGGACAGTCTGGTCAGTGGAGAGAAACAGTGGACAACCTGATCAGTGGACAGAAACAGTGGTCAGTCTGGTCAGTGGACAGAAACAGTGGTCACTCTGGTCAGTGGACAGAAAGAGCGGCAACTGTGGTGACAAACTTTGGAAAGCCGTATATGTTTTTGGCTAGCCAGGTTTGTGTGTGTGGAACCTCGACCTTCTTGTAAAGTATTTCCAGTTTTGGAAATGTGCAAATACATTCTTAACAGTCAAAGAAGTGTTAGTCTATTGTTTATTTTTACTTTCCGACATTCACTCGAGTGGTAATAGCATAGTAGAGAGAGAGTCTGAAGTAAGTGTGTGTGTGTGTGTGTGTGTGTGTGTGTGTGTGTGTGTGTGTGTGTGCGCGTGTCCGTGTGCGTGTGCGTGTGCGTGTGCGTGTGCGTGTGCGTGTGCGTGTGCGTGTGCGCGTTGGTTTGTGTCAGTGCATGTATGCATATGTGTATGGGTGTGTGTGCATGTGGGTGTGTGCGCGCGCGTGTGTGCGTGTATATGCTGGTGTTATGTACGTGTATGCATGCATGTATGTGGTGTGTGTGTTATCGTGTGTTAAGTGTGTGTGTGCTTGTGTGCGTGTGTTTACAAACAACCTAAGATTTTTAATATATAACACTCTGAAATCATTGGGACCAATGTTGTGTACGCCGTCAGCATCAGTGACCAAAGATACAACGCCACGGTTGAATGAACAACGCTAAGTCTTCTTCTTCTTCTGCACTAGTCTGTCTTGTGTAGTGCCGTATACGGCCGCTGCGACTACAGAGGCGACCGTCGTGTACAATAGTGGTGGGGTGATTGGAAGTTTGCCAAACAAGCAAGGCTGCTGTGGGGTAATTTAGACAAAGTAGTATTATGTAAGTGACTCAGTTTATGTTTTAATGCCAGTAAACGTACAATACATGAAGTATATAAATCACATGAGACGTTCCACGAGGGACGCTATCTGGATATGTTTCTAATTTAACTAATAGGCGAGCGGCAAATCCGCAAAAAGTGCGTTATTTTAGGAGTTTAAATGCCCCCCCCCCCCTACACACACCTGAATGTTATATCATTGGAAAGCCCTGCATCTCCCCGTCATAATTAGGCCTGTACTACAGTTGCCAAGTGGTGCAGTTAGCAGTAATTCAAGGTCAAACAAGGTCACCGTCAAACGTTCAATTTTAGAAACTGCGCTCTTCAGAGCCATACATTTTTAAAAAGCACATTATCGCTGCTTTAAAACAATGTAAAGAATTTTGCTGTATCGCGGAAACATAAAACTGACGACACGCTCGAACAAGGTCACCCATAAAATGTCAGATATTACAAAGTTGACAATGCAGCGAACATCAAAAAGTTATACTGGTTGCGCATCTACTTCACTATTATGGAGATGTCATACACTGTTTGAAAGACCAATTTCACCCCGTCATAATGCGGTATGACATGACGCTGCGAGATGAAGCAGTGTGTGTGGAGCGGCGTTCAAATGTAGTCACCGTAAATCTATGATTGTTGGAAATTGCGCCATCACGCAAGCTAGTGTATGTCATTGTGTCATTCTGTGACTTTTTCATATAGATTTTAAATAATTGTATTTTTTCACTTAAAAGGACTCGAGAAAAAAACTGTTTCCAATTTTCCGTCCACTTTTTCGTGGGAAATTTCAAGATGGCCGCCACCGGTCACCAAAAGTCTTATAATCGCTATATCTTTGGCAATAAACGGTATAGAAACTTGAACTCGGAATCGTTTTACATGTTTTGGAGTATGATGAATCCAATGTAACCATTATTTTCATGAAAATAAAATGAAGTTATACCAGCATTATAGGTTTTAAAATAACAATTAAACATTAGATCCAAAATTCGTCTGCAAGATGACTCTCCTCTTCACTCTAGCCCTCTTTGTCCAGAATGTTGGTGCACGTATATTCAGCTGTTTCACACTTGCACAGTTGTTTGCACATGTGCCATCTTACCTGCATCAGGTAGGAAGTAGGGTAGGAAACAAGACCTGTTCATAGCCACATAGCACCAGATCTGACGGATACATTCCAACCCCAAAGCCACCAAGGGCGCTGATCAAATCGTCGGAAACTTTCAGGAACATCTTGAAGTATGTAGGTTTTCGCTCTCCCTGTGTTCTGTGTCCATTGATGTCTGCTCCAATAAGTGTATGCAACCCTGGTAGAGCTGATTGTCTTGTTAGGACGCATGGCATCGTAGATAGGCTTGAATTTGACAGGGCGTCACTTAGCTCCTGTACCCATCATCACAACGCTCTCTGCACTGAGTTCTGTAACTCCGCGCAACGTCAAAAAAAGTACATCTGTATCACTGAAATAAATGTGTACACTGATACCTAGATCACCCAGTGCTACAACTGCATACAGTGTTATCAATGTATCTGCACGCCTTTGTATCCTTTCTATTCAGGAATGACTTTAGATCTGGGTGGGTGTGTTATCATCGACCTTATTGCCCGGGTCAGAAGATATGCCAGCTGTTCTTTGTTGCCTCATATGATCTTTCAACGAATTGGTGCTGTAGTCATCAAAGAGTAAATATGCGGCGCAGTAGCCGAAAGGTTTGCTGTTAATTGCGCGAATAAAAAATGCTGAAAGACCTTGACAGTTATCAATGTGACCTTTGTGAACACTAAATTCATGCACAAAAGCCATGCCATCGATACTGATGATAGGTGACTCTCCGGATGCTGTGCCTTGGTGAGGTATGTTCTATCATCTATCGTAGGTTGTCTCTGGTACACTGTCATTGCTGTCGCATGAAACAAATTCTTACCCTCAGTTATGTATGTCTACCTGACCATCAGTGTTATCAACAAAAAAGCGATGCTTTTTGGCCGATGAAGACCTAAGTACACATAGTTCCCAGCGTGTTCCTCCATGTTCTGCTGCACTCCCTCGGCAGTTTGAATTACGCATTGTATGACTCTTTGTATGGAATGCCAACTTCAGACATTGAGAGGACTTCTGGAGGTGTCTGGCTTCTCCACTGATCGCAGCACTGTGACATGCCAAACATTGAGGGAGCCTGAATCTCACCCAGACGTACTCATCAACCTATCTTCTGGGCTACACAGGATGTACAACATTCGCTCATGAACACTGTATGTGCTGGAGAGAAAAGGTTGCAGAGATTTGTGCATGACACACTTGAATCAGGTTAATCATGCAGCTTCTACAGCCCCATCAAAAAGTCAGGGATGAAAACATTTGCTGACATGGCAACACATAACAAGTTCTAGTGTGGCAAGGGAGGTGTTGTGACAGCAGCTATTAGTCCGGAGATTGTGATCCGCATAGCCCTGTCGTTGGCGGGATGCAGATATGCGTTTCTATGGTCACCATTCTCGGCCATTGCTCATGCTGATGGCACAATGCGGAAAACTAACAAAGCGGAACTGGGTCATCAACTGGAAGCTCAAGTCGAGAGAGTGTCTGAACTTCCGCAAAGCACTACTTCAACAATGGTTTGGGATGCCATGGCTGTTATTCAAATGATGGGTGTACCAATTCAATTAATTTGATGCATTAGCCTTGTCATACTTCAACCAACTTCTGATAGGATTTCAAAAAACTGTCACGGTTGTGGAAGTGTTTGATAGATATGATGACGACAACTCTGTGAAAAACTGCGGAACTACACACAGAAGTATACATGTACTGGTGGACAAACAATGTCATCATCGATTTTTCAATATTCAAAATTGCACCAGACAATAATCATTATACAATTGCAATATACTCAACGCAACATCATAATGTGACTGTAAAGCGACCTTTTTGGCTTTCTTTTTTGGCAAATTATTTACTCATCACGAAGGATTGTATATTTGTAAGTCGATTTGGTGCGGCGACTACAAACATTCTACCCACGTATAATGCACTATCATCCTCGTCATCATCACGTAGAATGTCTAGGTCGCTAACTGAATGTGGATTTTAAAAGTGTTCATTGCCATGACATGTGCACAGCTCTGTGCAACACAAACTGTTCTGACTGTATGCACAGTTGTTTGTGCAGCGAATTATACTTATGCATGAGCAGATGAGACCTTCCAGGAGCTCTGACGCCATTAGACAGGAAAACGTTTTCCACTTTTTCTTTCCCACCCATGCTCCAGTGGGGACCAAATGTTTGGCTTGGTCACATGTGACGACATCCACACTTTCGTTTGCCACCGAGCCCGCCTTGCAAGTTCCTCAAAACTTGCTTTACATGGGGGAAGTTTCGCCAACGACGTGTTTTTCTTGTTGACCACCTTTAATCATAAACGGTTGAGGTTGGAGTGAGCATTCTTCTCTGAGCCATAAAATGGTCTACCTACCCCTTTTGCATCACAACGTTGAAAACTGTTTTCTTCCTATTTCCAAACAAGGAGAAATCTTAGTCATATCCTGTTAGTGACTGCATGGCAGGACCTACGTTGCAGAAATGCGTACCGACAGCCCTGCATGGGTCCTAACAAGACAAGCAGCTCTACCAGGGTTTCATACACTTATTGGAGCAGACATCACTGGACACGGAACACAGGGAAAGCTAAAACCTACATACTTCAAGATGTTCCTGAAAGTTTCCGACGATGTGATCAACATTCTGGACAAAGAGGGCCAGAGTGAAGAGGAGAGTCATCTTGCAGACGAATGTTGGATCTAACCTTTAATGGCTATTTTAACACCTATATTGCTGGTACAAATTCATTTTATTTTCATCAAAATAATGGTTGCATTGGATTCATCATACTTCAAAACATATAATACGATTCCGAGTTCAAGTTTCTATACCGTTTATTGCCAAAGATATAGCGCTTTAAGACTTTTGGTGACCGATGGCGGCCATCGTGAATTTTCCCACGAAAAAGTGGACGGAAAAAATGGAAACAGTTTTTTTTCAGTCCTTTTGGGTCAATATAAGAGAGAAAAAAAACAATTATTTAAAATCTATATAAAAAAGTCACAGATAGACACAATGACATACACTAGCTTGCGTGATGGCGCAATTTCCAACAATCATAGATTTACGGTGACTACATTTGAACGCCGCTCCACACACACTGCTTCATCTCGCAGCGTCAGGTCATACCGCATTATGACGGGGTGAAATTGGTCTTTCACACAATGTATGACATCTCCATAATCTGGAAGTAGATGCGCAAACAGTATAACCTTTTGATGTTCCCTGCATTGTCAACTTTGTAATATCTGACATTTTGTGAGTGACCTTGTTCGAGCGTGTCATCAGTTTTATGTTTCCATGATACAGCAAAATTCTTTATACTGTTTTGATGCAGAGATAATGTGCTTTTTTAAAATGTATGGCTTGACCATTTTCTCATGAAATAAAGTAGCTTTACAGCCAATTAAATATCAAGACGTTTTCTGAAACGCGCAGTTTCTAAAATTGAACGTTTGACAGTGACCTTGTTTAACCTTGAATTACCGCTAACTGCACCACTTGGCAACTCTACGACAGGCCTAATAATAACGGGGAGATGCAGGGCTTTCTAATGATATAACATTTAGGTGTGTGTAGGGGGGGGGGGGCATTTAAATCGGTCTGTTTGGTAGTTTTGCCGCTCGCCTATAAGCAACATGTACAATGCTCCAAAAGGGACGCTGTCTGAATATATTTATTATTTAACTAAGTAACATGTGCAATGTTTCACAAAAGACGCTGTCTTAATGTGTTTATTAATTAACTAGGTAACATGTGCAATGTTTCACAAAGGACGCTGTCTTAATATGTTTATTATTTAACTAAGTAACATGTGCAATGTTCCACAAGGGATGCAGATTGAATATGTTTATTATTTAACTAAGTAACATGTGCTATGTTTTTAAAATTAGGTGTAGTAACGTTTTATTGACTGGCCGTAACTTTCCAGATAAATGAATGCAGTCAATGCTGCACATACACCAGTTGCTAAAATGCGTCTTCAGTGTGAGATTTACCAATTCCAAGATCAGTCTCCCTGTGCTTGTACTGGTGCTCGCTGCGTAGATAGATACCTTCACGAACTGACTTGACCGTCCAACACGTGACATGGGCTCTAAAACACAACTAACTTGAAACGCGAGCTGTATCGCCTTCCGGTGTAAGCAATATCTCACACCAAATCCATTTAGAAATCACTAGGTGAAAGAAAACACCGGCATTCAAAGGATAACTGAACACGTACACTTGAAAAATGCTAAACTAACAATAAATGCATATATACGGGGTCAAATTAAACGTTCCAGTAGTGGAGAGTGGAAATACGTGATCATTATCACACATGACAATCCATCCATGATCATTATCAAACATGACAATCCGTCCATGATCATTATCAAACATGACAATCCATCAATGATCATAATCAAACATGACAATCCATCCATGATCATTATCAAACATGACAATCCATCCATGATCATTATCAAACATGACAAACCATCCATGATCATTATCACACGTGACAATCCATCCATGACCCATTATCAAACATGACAATCCAGCCATAATCATTATCCCACATGACAATCCATCTATGAACATTATCACACGTGACAATACCACCCATGATCATTATCATGCATGACAATAACACCCATTATCATTATCACACATGACAATACCACGCATTATCATTATAACACATGACAATACCACCCATGATCATTATCACACATGACAATACCACCCATGACAATTATCACACATGACAATGTAGACAAATATCCACCAATGAAGGTGGCCTCTGAGCCATGATTCACAGGCACAATGTGATCGTGGCTACTGCGTAATCGCGTCCCCTTTTTTCTGTTATCAAGTTGAGGTATACAATGTTTACATGTATTCCTTCCTGTATAGTTTGTTGGAGTTTCATGTCTGTCATCACGTTTGCTTTACTCGGTTTGACACGTAACGCGTAAATAGTGTGCTCATTAATGCAACTGGTTATGTGTTTGTAACTCTGCACCTGTACCACACCTGTAGCTATCATGATCGAGCTTCATATGCTGCGCACCGCCCTGATAGATACGTAATATTACCGCCGTCTTCTTGAGGGAGTGTGCCTTTTGAGGTAACTCTATATATATATATATATATATATATATATATATATATATATATATATATATGTATATATATATATATATATATATATATATATATATATATATATATATATGTATATATATATATATATATATAAAGAGTTGGAGACAGAACAAAAAGGAAGATTAATACATACATGATATATAAATAGAAACACGTCGTAGGCACATCCATCATTAGACGTGTCGACCCGACTGAAGAGAAACGCATTGTGCCTTTGTCTCATTGCTAAGGCTGAACCTGCTTTGGCTAGAGCCATCACCGAAAAGGGAAATGAAAATCTGGTGGGAGGTTTGTGTGAGTGTGCGCACAACATCTTAAAAGGGAAAATACCACTGAAGAAAAGTCAGAAAGAAATATAGCGAGCTTTGGTACAAAGGAAGACTGCTTGCACGAGAGGAAACGTATTCTACATAAAGGTGGTATCGTTGGGGCCTCGTTTGCTCCGTTAGCCACGTCACTTCTTGCTCCATTGGTTATTAGCTTGCTTCAGTCGTAAGGATTCCACTGTGGAATACGCAAACAAATTGACGCTGGTCGATCCACGTATGTAGGAGTCCGTTCCATCGCAACCACTTTCTGCCAATCCTATCAGAAATAGTATGCGACGCCTCGACGACGAAATTAGATTCATTCTAGACCGCGGTGACTTAAATGACAGGGAGAAAGTCGTTTTGTATAACCAGGTGTTAATGCGTTATAAACTCTTTTTCCGACAAGGCATTTTCCACGTATATTTAAATTAGTTATACACTAGACCTGGTTGACAACTGCTAGTTCATGTTTCTAATAGCCCGGCGATTACGTAACACAATACGTTTCCTGCTCACCGTTTGATCGGAGGTCGGTTTCGCCCAAATGTGTTCGTCGGTGTATATGAAGCTTGAGTATCGACACTGACCTACCATTGTGTTTATAATTAATATTGAAAGTTGATTGCTGACTAATACAGTTATATTTGGCAAAGATAACATTCTTTTTTCGACACCTTTATTTATTTAGATGTTTCGCTGACCTTTGTGTATATATATATATATATATATATATATATATATATATATATATATATATATATATATATTGATGTATGTACGTGTGTATTTGTGCATGTGTGTATGTGTGTATGTGTGTATGTGTGTATGTGTGTATGTGTGTATGTGTGTATGTGTGTATGTGTGTATGTGTGTATGTGTGTATGTGTGTATGTGTGTATGTGTGTATGTGTGTATGTGCGTATGTATGTATGTATGTATGGGTGTATGTATATGTGTGTGTATGTGTGTGTATGTGTGTATGTGTGAATGTGTGTATGTGTGTATGTGTGTTTGTGTGTGTGTGTGTATGTGTGTATGTGTGTATGTGTGTATGTGTGTATGTGTGTATGTGTGTATGTATGTGTGTGTATGTGTGAATGTGTGTATGTGTATATGTGTGTATGTGTGTATGTATGTGTGTATGTGTGTATGTGTGTGTGTATGTGTGAATGTGTGTATGTGTATATGTGTGTATGTGTGTATGTGAAAGCATGCATGTATATAAATACACATGCACCTACCTATGTATGTAATATGATCTCAGACAATGGGTGAATGATTTGAACAAAAGTAGAAACAATGATCCATTACGTTCGTATATACGTGTAACTAACCAATTTGTCAGAATGTTTTCTGAAGGCAAGACAAGACAATAGCGCAGGTGACAACTATTGCGAGTTGTAAGTAAGCCACCCAAGCAATGAGGTTAATTAATGAGTAATGCAATACACATGATATTATATGTCGTGCCATTCACGTCGTTCACTGTGTGAAGTTCATAAGATATTTTGGTCATCTTTTTTATATCGAAACGCGACTTTTTCCTCAACGGAACTAACGAGAAAAAAAAGAGGATTCCCTGTGGAACCAACCTGGCAAAGTATTATCATGTTAATACGTTTCACCAACTTAAATAAAGCATACTCAATAATGAGTATATCCTTCTCGTACACCAAATCATCTGGTCATTGGTATGTGCTGTCTTCGCGAACGTACAACAAAAATATAGTATATTGCTGATATTGTTATTCAGCGTAACAATCCGGATTACGTCCGACCGATACAGAGATAAGTCCCGGATTTGTTTTGAGTGAGTGAGTGAGTGTGTGAGTGAGTGAGTGAGTGAGTGAGTGAGTGAGTGAGTGAGTGAGTGAGTCCATCACGGACAAATAACCCGTCACGGATATAATCCATCAAGGACATAACACACGATGAGCATAACAGACCATTCCTCACGTACATTGTACTCCCCTGTGGACGTTGCCTCCCACGCATATATAAGCAATCATGAGCAAGACCATCACGAACATTACCAATGAGGATAAGGATTTGACCCATTTGGACGAAACCCCGAAGTGATATATCAATACGATGTTGTATGTGTTGTTGCTCTTAATTTCCAGGAATAGAGTTGGAATAAAGACGGAACTAAAGTTTACGAGGAAATGTAGTAATTTAGAACGCGAACGCGAACGCGAACGCGAACGCGAACGCGAACGCGAACGCGACCGCCAACGCGAACGCCAACGCCAACGCAAACGCCAACGCCAACGCCAACGCCAACGCCAACGCACACGCACACGCACACGCACACGCACACGCACCTTAACTGCGGAAGATCCCCACAAAGAATTACTTTCCTGTACTGGAGCACAGACAACAATGGTGTCCAATAACATTGTGGTAAATAGCCGTATAGAGTTACCTCAAAAGGCACACTCCCTCAAGAAGACGGCGGTAATATTACGTATCTATCAGGGCGGTGCGCAGCATATGAAGCTCGATCATAATAGCTACAGGTGTGGTACAGGTGCAGAGTTACAAACACATAACCAGTTGCTTTAATGAGCACACTATTTACGCGTTACGTGTCAAACCGAGTAAAGCAAACGTGATAAGAGACATGAAACTCCAACAAACTATACAGGAAAGAATACATGTAAACATTGTATACCTCAACTTGATAACAGAAAAAAGGGGACGCGATTACGCAGTAGCCACGATCACATTGTGCCTGTGAATCATGGCTCAGAGGCCACCTTCATTGGTGGATATTTGTCTACAGACAGGTTTCATGCATTACGTGCACCAATGCCGAAATTCCTACCAGAAAAGTTGAAATGGCGTTCAATTTAATAAGTCTCTCATGCAATACAACACAATACAGCACAGCACAGCACAGCACAGCACAGCACAGCACAGCACAGCACAGCACAGCACAGCACAGCACAGCACAGCACAGCACAGCACAGCACAGCACAGCACAGCACAGCACAGCACAGCACAGCACAGCACAGCACAGCACAGCACAGCACCGCACCGCACCGCACCGCACCGCACCGCACCGCACCGCACCGCACCGCACCGCACCGCACCGCACAGCACAGCACAGCACAACACAACACAACACAACACAACACAACACAACACAACACAACACAACACAACACAACACAACACAACACAACACAACACAACACAATACAATACAAACTGAAGCGCCTTTCTTTGATATGTCATCTTGATTGGATATTTGTGCTACATACTAACACTCCTTTTGTGTTCCTAGAGTTGGGTAAAATAGGATAGTTACGATCACTGTCGTATATATTATGTCACATGAAAATATATGCTATTCAGAAGAGAAAACACAATTTGTGTTGATGGTAAAACTGTGGGATTTGTAAGTAACTATCGTTTTGTTAATTGCACTGTACAATTACCAAGAGATCACGTCACGATGCCAAGACAAATTTAGAATGGAAAAGAGCAGTCACAGTAAGAATGCAGCAAGAACACTGAATGCGCGCCTAGACTGAAAAAGGCCCACACAATAATTTGAATGATGATGTCAAGAAAAAGGACACATTTATGATATTGTAATAACTGTTAGATCAGTAACTTGGCGCATATTTGCTAAGCCAGTATTGTTTGACACCGGATACGTTATGACGTGTTTGTGTTGGCCGGCCAATGATTGCTGATTGACGTCTTCCAGGCGGGGCTTACTCTGACCGTGACACCGACTGGCGAATTACCGGGACTGGTGATGACGTGCGAGCAGATTTGATTCATTTTCGAGACTTCGAGCCTGTATATATGACACGA
>OZ024857.1:55548592-55556092 GCA_964017155.1 Oasisia sp. SBJ-2009
CATGAGGTTGGTTATACTTAGGACACTTTTATTTTAGCAATTTTATGTCTGTGTTATTAAATGTACCGATTGGACATGGGAGTTGTCTATTAAGGTTACATGTTCGTCCTCACACAAGCCACCTTTGCACAAGTACCATCTGTTCAGTTGTTGTTACAGTTATATTACCTGATCAAATTTTATATTATACTATTACTACTAACACTTTTTTGCCTTGCCAATATAACGCGTTTAGTCCAACACGAGAACCCGTATCTGTAGTCGCCTGTAGGTAGACGGCCTTGCTGGATAATGACGCGCAGCTCATTGAAATGCTGTTTATGGCGAAATTGCTCGACCAAGTGTGAGTCGAAAATGGAGCAACATATGACTGATCGTACATCCTCGTGTTGCCGGCAATAAAGGTCTAGTAATTGTTAACGTCAGGTGGGTAAGTATACACTTAGCGAGGGCTTCAGAACAGCACAGCTCAGTCTGGCGTTGACTCTAGTCAGGCAACAACACCCGGGGAGACTTTCTGATCACGACTTTGCGTACCCGAAACGTATACGTTGAGAAATACGTCGAAACAAGTGAGTGAGCTGCAGACAATACTGGGACGTAATTGTTGTTTATGTACGGTTAAAGTTGAAAACAAAATAAGGATGTAGTTAGCACCACTGATATATTGTTTGTTTTCATCGTATTGCCGCATATTAGTGATAACAACACGCAACATTGTATGTGTTCAATAAGTTACCTTGGCTAATTACTTTTTCCCGTTTGGGATGAATAAAGTACATTTGATTTGATTTGAATTATTGGAATGACTTGACTGAAACATACGAATGACTACGCTAATTGCTCTCGTACCCTCTGGGTGAAACCAAAATACCTCCCCCATTTGTTTCGTACATAAAAGCAAGACATTATTGTCTTATTGGGGTATACTTCATCGAGACATATATACTAGTCCAATGAGGAATGTATATATATATATATATATATATATATATATATATATATATATATATATATATATATATATATTGTTTCAGAAGATTGTCCTAGTAGAACAGTCTAGTGATATGTTTATGCATTTCCAGCATTTCCAGATTTTTAGTTTGTATGACATTTTCACGTGTGATTTATAAATTATTATTTATTTCCTTTAAAAAGGAATAGTGGAACGGTTATGATAGTGATTGTATGAGTGTTTGTGTATGCGGCTAGGGTAGGGTTACAGTAGCTTTAGGAAGTATCTTATTCCGTATTTGCATCCACTCCTATAATACCCTAGTGGCTAAAGTATATAACACCTGATTCTAGACTAACCCTCAAATTCACTCATCTTAATATATGAGTAAAAGTAGTCTTCGCGCATTAATTGCGGCGTGACAGAATGCTTTCCAGCGAAGCGAAGCCAGTATGGTATTCGATTGAATAGGCCTTCCAGGAGGTAACGTTTTAAGCGCTTTGAACAATACTGAGGATTGTGTACTTCGAGTCTTCGCTAGATAAGAACATACCTCTACCTTCACTATGTCTTAGTTCGCCGGAGTCTCAAATTATCGCCAACTCTATGTTGTCTTTGTGCAGGTCTGTGCTACTATCACCTACATGGCCGAAATGGCGTTCATGTTCGTTCTACTCCTGTGTCTGGCGTCGCACGTCGACTGCTGCAGTCGAAACGTAGGAGGTAATCTTACGTCATAAAGTCATCGAGAAATGTTTACATATGTGACTGACATTAGCCTTAGACATCCAATCACCGGTCTCGTCGTTTGAACGCGTGACTTTAAATTACCAACCGTCACCGATTGTTTATATCGTTTTCGAAAATATCTTTCCATTTTTGTATATATATACGCACGAAATTTTGCCTGCACCCAAAAAAGCTATTTTCGAAATTAAGACGTTAACTAATATGACAACGATTTAAAATCAAATAAATAATTTCAAACGTGACTTCACTCAGTCCTCATTAATATTAATCAAATACTGACGCGCAAATTCGTAATCCATCCGTCTACTAAAAGGTCATTATATTCAACCAAATTCAAGTGCAAATGTTGCGAGAATGTACAATCTCTTTGAATGAGTTTTCCAAATAATAACCTTTGGTTCACCGACGATCTCAAAGGTTTAGAAGGAAAATGAAACTAGTCAAATTGGAATATAAAAACAAAATGTTATGTAGTTATGCTAACGTTGCCTAGAAGGGTCTTAACAGGATGATGGGTAGAACACGTAGTAATCAACTTGTCAAGAGTGGGGCCAATCGCATGGATCCCCTACATTTTACATACAGAGCCAAGAGAGACGACGCAACACAATGGGCTTCCACAAATCCACGTTAGTCGCTAGAGGCGCTAATACGCAATTATACCCTAGTTGCGTATCAGCGCCTCCAGCGACTACCGTGGATTTGTTTGCATGTTTTGCTGAACGCTTGTTTAAATCATCCTCAATTAGATATTGACCGTGCAGGCGCGTACCCAGGGATAGATTGTATGTGGGCATGCCGTATGCGTGGTCAATAGACAGAAGAGCATGCCGTATGTGCAATAGACAGAACAGCCAAAACAACGCCATCTTCGCACTGAATTCAATCGAACGTCTCGCGACGTTTCATCGACTGTAAATGTATATTAATGTAGACATTATGTTTTCGCATTGACGGAACATGTTATACGATATCAATATTTAACTATGTTTGAAGACGTAGCAGTCTCGTTTGATGCATACAGTGAGCTGTAAGATGAAGTTAAACGTCCTTTCCGGCATCGAGCCAGCACAACTGTCGTCGGGCCACCAGTCGACGTTCCATCGGTTGTAAATGTTCATTAATGTACCTATTATACCTTCACATTGATGGACATGCCAGACTGTATCCACAATTAGCTATGTGTGAGGCTTCGGAGTCATGATAGTTTAACAGCTGTTGTAGGATGATTTAAACAAGCGTTCCGCAAAACGGAGCCGCATTTTACACACGTCAAAAATACGTAAAAGACGGCAAACATACCTTAGTTGTGTCAGAGCGTCTTCTGTCGGATTAGTTATTGTGATACCTCATTGTGTTCAATTTAACTGCCAGTCACCTACACACTTCTGCAAAACAACACAGCTAGCAAGTTAACTGGCAACGAACAGAAAGACATGTACAGTAAAACAAATTATGCACTAAAAAGGAAAGCCATTCTAATTTAATACTGTCCGATCCTGTCCATTTCAGAATAAGACTTTTCATAAACTTCCACCTGAGAGACCTTTAGCTAGGTTCCATTAGCTAGAAAGAACCTATTCTAGTAATTGATAATATTCTCTGCCATTTTAATTATGAATGCTGAATTGCAAAGTACTGTGTACAACATAATGCCAAAGCGGTATATATTTTATATTGGCAAAACGTGTTTGTCAACATATGTGTTGATGAATGATGTAGTTTGAACCTTGCCAGCAATTCCATACGTTAATGTTTTGTCGACTTCAGAGTATAATTGCTTGTACAAACTGGTTATTCTTGGATACACATAGTTCATGTGATGTCTTCAATCGATGTTGCTTTATTGTGACTACGTTGATTCCACTACTTGTCTTGTGTTTTGTAGCTACCTGCGTCTTCCCGTTCATCTATCGGGGTTGGGAGTACAACGAGTGTATCCCTGTGGGCGGCGGATGTTGGTGCTCAGTGACATCAAACTACGATAGAGACGGGCAGTGGACTTATTGTTTTCATTGTGTGGCGTAGTAAAGGTAACAAAGCTGTCCGCTTGTATAGTCCTTTCGAAACAATATCTACCGACGTGTCACTATGATGGGTTCTAAGCAAGCTTCATATTACAATATTGACCAAGTTCAATATGTTTATTGTTCAGACAAGACACAACACGACTCCTCAATAGTAAACGTGTAGACTTCGTATTATGCTATTTGCAGGTTTGGGTTTGGTCTGAATTATTGGCGGATGGTTTGGGTGTCAACAGCAGTATCTTGAAATCTGCTGTCGTTAACGATAAAGACTCCTTGTACGATAGTGAAATGCACCGAAATCCTTCGAGATCCAGTACTTTACCCGGAAGTGACATAACTGTTACGTACTATCAAACGTACTTGAAGAAAGAATAAATATTACAATATGTTATCTTGTTAAATAAATACAATAACATACATTCAACGTTTTTCGCGGGCTGATACAGTCAATATGCTGCAATACGATACAAACAAACAATACATCAGCAGTGGCAACAACATCTTCATTTTGTTTTCAACTGTAACCGTTCAGAAACAATAACGACATCACAGTATTTGCTGCAACTCACTCACATATTTGACGTCTTTCTCAACGTAAACCTTTCCGGTCCGCGAAGTCGTAATTCGAAGATTTTGCTGGATATTGTTAGCTCACAAGAGTCAAAGCTGGACTGAGTTGTGCTTTGCTGAAACCCTCGCTACGTGTGTACGTACCCAACTGACGTTAACAGTTACTGCACTTTTATTGCTGGCAACACGAGGACGTGCGATCAATCATGTGACTCTCAATTTTCGACTCCTTTTGTGTCGACCAATTTCGCTTCAAACAGCATTTCAATGAGCTACACGTTATTTCCCAGCTAGGCTATCAACCTACAGGTGATTTACGATACCAGCAGGACTAAACGCGATATTTCGGAAATGCAAACAAGTACCAGAGGTAAAAGTGTAATATACAATTTGATCAGTTAATATAAATGCAGCGACAAATGAACAGATGGTAGTAGTGCCAAGGTGGCTTGTGTGAGGACGAACATGTAACCTTAATAGGCAACTTCCATGTCCAATTGGTACATTTAATGACACACAAATATGAATTTGCTAAAATAAAAGTGTGTATAACCATCCATATGTCACTAAAATATACAAGGTTTGTATAGTCATAGAAAGAATCTACCATCCCACCGAATGTCAAGAGTGCATTAATGATCTTCCAGATGTCGTACACTCTACTTGTATCAAGCTATTCGCAGGTGACATCTGCTTAGACCAGTATCTCCAACGGAGTGACCCCAGAACGCGGGGAACCCGGCGTTTTCGACATGCAAGGGCAAACCACCAAGCCCTTTACCATGAATTTGTTTCATGCAACCCTTAGACAGTGGGATATGATCCTGACTACCCTACCAGCCACCACATGCACAGAGGCTTTCAGAACTGGGCTTTGGGCTTTAACATCTGCTTTAATTTCTTCCTAAGTCTATGTACATCATAATAATAATTAATTTTTAAATCACCAGAGGTTCGTAGAATAACTTTATTAACATTTTAATATAACAAATTGTTTTTATATTAACTGTTTTAATAGAGCACAAACCACCCTCAACCCAAGCGCACAAGCTTCGGTTGGACGTTTAACGCCCGGAAAGGGCTCAGTCCAGTATATGGAAGAAGAAGAACATAATTCATATTAATATGTCCCCCACTGGCTCTACCACAAACGATACTCACTCGTTTATAGAGATTTGTGCAATTATCATCTATGATGTGTGTTATACATAAAACACATAGTGCTTACATCAGGATTTACCAAACCTGCTATGTCATTCCAGTATTATACCAATAAAGGTTTACGCAGTATCCATTGCTAGCAAAATGATGGGCATTTTGTCGAATACGCATTCAACGCAACATCGTCGTTATAATTATGATTGTGACTGTATTTGTACGTCAGTGTGTTAATTCAATCATTCACCGTCATACCTTTGATAATGAGAACACATTGCTTCACAGTAAGCGGCGGATTAAGCCATTCGTGGGTCCTAGTAACAGTTACAACACTTTATGGAGGAGAACCGAATCCATGGCATATATCAAAGTGCATATCGTGCGCATCATAGTGCGGAAACCGCACTCGTGCGCATACAACGACATCGCCCAATCGATTGACAGTCGCCGGAGTGTGCTCCTCGTGCTACTCGATCTAAGTGCGGCCTTCGACACCATCAACCACAACACACTGCTGCGACGTTTGTCTGGATACGGACTATCTTGAGACGTCCTCGCCTGGCTGACATCTTACCTGTGTAATCGAACATGTGTCATACGCGTAAAGAGTGGCGTGTCGGAAGTAGAGACCATAACCACAGGAGTGCCACAATGGACTGTCCTTGGTCCACTGCTATTCAATGCATACATCGCACCACTGACGACACTTCTACAGAGGCACAACATTCACCATCACCTATACGCAGACGACACTCAACTCTACATCACTTTCCCACCAACCGACCACACACAAGCCCTCGCGCGTATGGAAGCCTGCGTACAAGATGCGAAAGCATGGCTCTGCGACAATGGACTCGTGATGAATGACAACAAATCTCAAGCCATTGTCATCCGTTCGTCAAGTCTACGTACGCCTACAACGTTAACCCCCGTCAACACATGTGGCCAGATGCCCAGATCGTTGACACTTCCCCAGTTATACGTGACCTAGGATTTACCGTTGACAGTAACCTAACCATGACGTCACAAGTTGCCAGCGTTTGTCGTTCTGCCTACTACCATCTGTCGCGAATTGCAAAAATACGAGACTCGGTTAGCACCACTGTATGTAAGAGTCTCATACACGGACTGGTGACATCGCGTATCGACTATGGCAATGCGATACTATTCGGCATCAGTGATCGTCACCTGCACCGTCTTGAAATGGTTCAGCGGTCTGCAGCTCGAATTGTTATGCAAATCCGGCGGGGTGACCGGCAGTCCATGACGACAATACTGCGGCAATTACACTTGCTGCCTGTCAGAAAGCGGATCGAATACAAGCTATACTACTAGTACTCGTGCACAGGGCTTTATACGACGGCACGCCAGAGTATCTCGCGGCACTACTACTCCAGCACGCGCCTCGCCTATCGCTGCGCTCTGCAGGCGGGTTACTCCTCGAAGTGCCAAAAGTGAACTTAGAACGTTTCGGCCGGCGTGCATTTGCCTGTGCAGGACCCACTCTGTGGAACAAACTCCCTATGAATATGCGCGACAACGGCAATCTAGTACAATTTAAGAACGAATTAAACACATTTTTATTTTCCACATAACCAGTTTTACACAACGAACATTATATTTTAGCTTAACTATATTTATTTATTTACCTATTTACATGTATGCATACATCCGTGAACATTATATTTTAGCTTAACTATATTTATTAATATGTTTGCCTATTTACATGTATGTACACACCAGTGAACGGGACATACGTCCCGGATTTGATGGTGTCAAAATAAAGTGTTATTATTATTATATAGTCACCCAGCATTTTCGTGGTCCCTGGTTAAGCCCACCTAAGTTGATATGTCACTATTTCTAATTACACACACAAACACATACACATGTATGTATGTATATGTTTTTAGCACTACTGAAGTCTTCTTTGTTTTCGTCGTATTACCGACCATTGGCGGTAACAACACGCAATGTTGTATGTGTTCAGTAAGCGATATAGGTTACCAGCACGGTGCGTGGGATTAGTGGTGGTTC
>OZ024857.1:55566092-55633592 GCA_964017155.1 Oasisia sp. SBJ-2009
TGTGGCCAACTAAGTATGACATGAACCAAGCGAGGACTGTCTGGCTTAGTCCTATTGCACGAAGACGACACAGGAGAGTGCTGTGGTCCAGCGTGCCAGGCCGTGAATCCACTGCCTGCATCAGGTCTTCGTGTATCCGCACCAGTGCTGTATCTGTGCTGTTTTCGGGCCAGTACGCGCCCTTGAATGTGTCGTTGTAATGGTCGATATCAAGATAGTAGCGTAGTTCCTGTAATTTCAATTCTATATATTATGCTATGTATACAGTCAATGTACGTGTAATTTGTGTTATTTTTGTGACAGCTTGTCATAACCCTGCCTTCGCCTGTTTTTCATACCCTGTTATCACCAGTGTGTCATCACCAGTTTGTCATCACCCTGTCATCACCAATTTGTCATCACCCTGTCATTACTAGTTTGTCATCATCCTGTCATCACCAGTTTGTCATCACCCTGTTATCACCAGTTTGTCAGAAACCTGTCATCACCAGTTGGTCATCATCAATTTGTCATCACCAGTTTGTCAGAACCTATTCATTACCAGTTAGTCAGAAACCTGTCATCACGAGTTTGTCATCATCCTGTCATCACCAGTTTGTCACCACCCTGTGATCACCAGTTTGTCATCACCCTGTCATCACCAGTTTGTCATCACCCTGGCATCACCAGTTTGTCAGAACCCAGTCATCACAAGTTTGTCATCAACCTGTCATCACCAGTTTGTCATCACCAGTTTGTCATCACCAGTTTGTCATCACCAGTTTGTCATCACCCTGTCATTACCAGATGGTCATCACCCTGTCATCATCAGTTTGTTTGTCATCACCCAAACATCATCAGTTTGTCATCCCCCTGTCATCACGAGTTTATCATCATCCTGTCATCAGCAGTTTGTCATCACCCTGTCGTCACCAGTTGGTCATCACCCTGTCATCACCAGTTTGTCATTACCATGTCATCACCAGTTTGTTATCACTCGGTCATCACACTTTGGCATCACCCTATCATCACTATTCTGCTCAGCGAACAGAAAGATTGGTCAGTCTGGTTAGTGGAGAGAAACAGCGGACAGTCTGGTCAGTAGAGAGAAGCACTGGTCAGTCTGGTTAGTGGACCGAAAGAGTGGCCATAATGATGACCAATTTTGGAAGGCCGCACATGTAGTTGGCTAGACAAGTTCGTATGTGTGGAACCTCGGCTTTCTTGTGGACTATTTGCTTTTGTACAAATGTGCAAATACCTTCTTAATAACGCAGTCCACAAAGTGTTTGTCTATTGTGTAGTTTCCTTTCCGACATCCACTCACTGAACAACCACCATATGAGATAACTGTTAGATTAGAACAACTGCAGACGTGGTTTTCTGTTAATATATTGTCTCTTGATACACAAGAAACTAAATACATGATTTTTGGTAATCGCAGAATAACTCCAGATATTTGTGTTAGAATAAATAAAGATAAAATCAGTAGAGTAAATTCAACAACATGTTAAGTGTAGTAACTGATGATAAATTTAACTGGAACAGTCACATTTTGTCAGTAAGATCTAAATTGTAAACATGTTGTGCTATTATGTGTAGAGCCAGTTCCTTGATTAACAAACATAGTATGCATATGTTGTACTATTCTCTTTGCATGCTTTATATGATGTATTGTGCTGAAGTATGGGGTAATATGCTACAAATATTCATTGTTTAGTTTTATTACAGAAAAGGATTATAATATTAATTTGTGGTTCCAAAAGATTGTTCACCCAATGTTTTTATAGACTGATGAATAGTTATGTATTATAGTCCATTTTGCCGATATAAATTAGATAAGTAAATTAAACATTCATATTGTTTATTGTTATAAAGGGGTTTGTAGTGTGGTCGCACCTTCCATTGCACTGTTCAGTTGCATTATTCATATAATTAAGCAATTATAAAGGCAACATGATAAGAATTGCACTTATTTTGCCCATTTTTCATAACTTTGTATTTTATGCACATAATGTATAATGTAGTAGTAGCAGTTGTTTTTGTTGTTGAAATAAATTTCAATTAAATTATATTAAATTCAGATCAGACGAACGAACCTCGGTTGGCAAGTGTCTAGTAGAGTGAGATTCTGAAGTAAGAAAACATTCTGCCATAACATGGCCCGAGTCACTGACCGTGGATCTATTACGTGGCCTTAATGTATGAGAAGGGGGTAATTTACATGGGACGTATGAGACCAATTACCACTCGTGGTTTGTCAGAATGCCTTGATACACAGCATGTTTTATCAGTTTTAATGAAATGCACCTAAAATGCAATAGTTATTGTAATTTATCCAATTTCCATATAAATAACCTTATTACTGCCGCCATCTATGAGTCACCTTAACATTGGATGTGTGTGTGTGCGTGCGTGCATGCGGGCGGGCGTTTGCTTGTGTGTTTGCATGCGTCCGTGAGTATTTTATACAAACTAGTATTATATACAGACGCGGTTAATGTTTTATTACCACTACAATTACAATATATGCAGCGTACAAATTACACGAGACGTTCCACAAGGGACCCGGACTGAATATGTTTATTATTTAACTAAGTACCATGTGCAATGTTTTTAAAATTATATGTAGTAAAGTTTGTTTTGTCGACTGGCCATAACATTACTTTTATGTGAATGCAGTCAATAAGCAAGTTCAGTTAGCAAGAAACATGTTTAACAAGATTTAACAAGATTGCCACCTAGAGAATCAACTCAAGATGGCAGGTGGACAACGAAGCCCTTTGGCTTATCGAGAGTCCAACATATCTATGTAAATGCACCCCGCCCTTCTTAAGTACATGTCAATTTTATTTTTAAACATATTAACACTACTAGCACCTACACAATCAGCCGATAATCTGTTCCATTCATTTACTGTTCTTTGTGAAAATATTTTTTTTATAATATATAACCTACATTGCTTCTTTGCTAATGTTATTCCTTGTCCTCTAGTCCTTCTCTCTTCCTTATCTCAGACAAAAATATTTCTGTCAATATTTTCATACCCATTCAATATTTTAAAAACTTCTATCTGATCTCCTCGCAGTCTCCTGGTTTCGGTGTGTAAGTGTTCGTCTTTCCGCGTGATTCTGCATTAACCCAAGTTCGACAATTGTTTGGCAAATTACACAGGCTTGATTTGGTAATAATTATATATGCTCCAATATGTGCAACGTGAGACGAGATCTTAGAAGAAAACAAGACGCCGCGAGTGAAGACGAAGAAGAAGGATTTACTCTTATTTGACCTATACATCATACAATACATCCATGTCACAAGTTGCTAAATAACACAAATTACACGTAAACTTATTGCATACAATTTTTATTCTAAGGTATTGAAATTACAAAAATAGGGTCAGGAGACTCATCAAAGAAAGAAACAGGCGCTATTCATAAACTACCCTGATAAAAATAACTTGAACAGAATCAAAAACAATACCAAGATCAAATTCTTTCCAAACATATTAAAGAAATGTTAACAAGTATGTAATGCAGAATCCATGATTAATGACTTTGTCTTCATGGCAAACTTTAATATATGCCTGATAGTTTTTAATTTTGCCTACATTCAATTTTGTCTTATACATATTACGTGATAGTAGTTTTACATAATTGGCAAATTCGTGTGAATAGTATTTACTAAGTTTACTTTAAATAAATCTGGAATGGGATTAATTTAAAGTGATCAAGGTACTAACCATGCCTGGGACATCAATGTGGATTGAACTGTTTCCGGTCTGACGTAAGAGATAATGTGTTCACTGACATTACATTGGTTATTTCTGGTGCTACGTAACATCAACAGCTTGTCACAACCCTGCCATCACTAGTTTGTCATCAGCCTGCCATTAACAGTTTGTCATCACCCTGCCATCAACAGTTTGTCATCACACTGTTATCAACAGTTTGACATCACCAGTTTGTCATCATCCTGTCATCACCAGTTTGGTCATCACCCTGTCATCACCAGATTGTCATCACCAGTTTGTCATCACCCTGTCATCACCAGTTTGTAATTACCCTGTCATCACCAGTTTGTTATTACCCTGTCATTACCAGTTTGTCATCACCTTGTCATCACCAGTTTGTCATCACCCTGTCATCACCAGTTTGTCATCACCTTGTCGTCACCAGTTTGTCATCACTCTGTCATCATCAGTTTGTCATCTCCCAGTCATCACCAGTTTATCATCACCCTGTTATCACTAGTCTGCTCAGTGAACAGACATATTGGTCAGTCTGGTTAGTGGACAGAAAGAGTGGCCACAATGATGACCAACTTTGGAAGGCCGCACATGTAGTTGGCTAGACAGGTTTGTGTGTGTGGAACATCGGCTTTCTTGTGGAGTATTTGCATTTGTGCAAATTTGCAAATACCTTCTAAATAACGCAGTCCACAGAGTCTTTGTCTATTGTGTAGTTTCCTTTCCGACATTAACTCACTGAACAACCACCATATGATATAACTGTTAGATTAGAACAATTGCAGGCGTGGTTTTCTGTTAATATATTGTCTCTTGATACTCAAAAAACTAAACACATGATTTTTGGTAATCGCAGAATAACTGCAGATATTCGTGTTATAATAAATAAAGAGAAAATAAGTAGAGTAAATTCCACAACATATTAGGTGTATTAATTGATGATAAATTGGAAAAGTCACATTTTAACAGTAAGATGTAAACTGTACAAATATTGTGCTATTAAATATAGAGCCAGTTCCTTGATTAACAAACATGGTATGCATATTTTGTATTATTCCCTTTGCATGCTTTATAATATGTATTGTGTTGAAGTATGGGGTAATACACATATGCTACAAATATTCATTGTTTAGTTTTATTACAGAAACGGATTATAATATTAATTTGTGGTTCCAAAGGATTGATCACACAATGTTTTTATAGACTGATGAATAGTTATATATTAGAGTCCTATACTATTTTGCCAATATAAATTATATAAATAAATTAAACTTTCAGATTATTTATTGTTATAAAGAGTTTTCTTCAATAAATGTTACAATGTCGTTTTGTGGGGATTAAATGTGGTATGTTTATACATGTAAGTAGTGTTGTCGCACCTTCTATTGCACTGTTCAGATGAATTATTTATGTAATTAAGCAATCATAAGGGCAACATGATAAGTATTGCACTTCTTTTACCCATTTTTCATAACTTTGAACTTTATGCACAGAATGTATAATGTAGTAGTAAAGATGTTGTTGAAATAAATTTCAATTAAATTATATTACATTCAGATCAGGCGAACGAACCTCGATTAGCAAGTGTCTAGTCATGTGTGTCTAGTCAAGTGTCTGCCATAACATGGCCCGTGTCACTGACCGTGCAGCTATTATGTTGTCTTAATGTACGAGAAGGGGGTAATTTACAAGAGACGTATCAGACCAATCACCACTCGTGGTTTGTCAGAATGCCTTGATATACAGCATGCTTTGCCAGCTTTAATGAAATGCACCTATAATGCAATAATTATTGTACTTTATCCAATTTCCTTACAAATACCCGTATTACTACAGCCATCTTACTGAGTCATCTTAAGATTAGATGTGTGGTGTGTGTGTGCGTGCGTGTGTGCGTGCGTGCGTGTGTGTGTATGTGTATGTGTATGTGTGTATGTGTATGAGTGTGTGTGTGTGTGTGTGTGTGTGTGTGTGTGTGTGTGTTTGTGTGTGTGTATTTGTGTGTGTATGTGTGTGTGGTGTGTGGTGTGTGTATGTGTGTGTTTGTGTATGTTGTTGTTTGTATGACTGCGTGTGCGTGTGCGTGTGCGTGTGCGTGTGCGTGTGCGTGTGCGTTTAAATATAATTACTTATGTACTTTTACGACATAAGAAAGATCGCTATGCTATGATTATACAAATCTTTTATATTTGTGTGACATGTTGATGGTTATACACACTTTTATGTCCAATTGGACATGGGAATTGCCTATAAAGGTTACATATTCGTCCTCACACAAGCCACCTTGGCACGAGAACCATCTGTTCGTGTCACTACTGTTACATTAACTGATCAAATATTGTATTATATTTTTACGTCTTGTACTTATTACATTGCCAGAATAACGCGTTTAGACCTACACGAGAGCAGGAATTTGTAATCGCCTGTAGGTTAATTGCCTCGCTGGGTAATGACGCGCCGCTCATTGAAATGCTGCTTGAAGCGAAATTGGTCGACAATAACTGAGTCGAAAACGGAGCAACACGTGATTGATCGCACATCCTCGTGGTGCCAGCAATAAACGTCTAGTAATTGTTACCGTCAGGTGGGTAACTATACACGTAGCGAGGGCGTCAGTACTGAACAGCACAGCTCAGTCTAGCGTTGACTCTCGTGGGGTAACAACATCCGCCGAGATGTTCTGATTACGACTTCGCGTACCCGAAACGTTCACACTGAGAAAGACGTCGAAACAAGTGAGTGAGCTGCAGAAACGACTGTGTTGTCATTGTTGTTTCTGAACGGCTAACGTTGAAAACAAAATGAGGATGTTGCTATCACTACTGATGTCTTTTTTTTCTTCTTCGTATTGCTGCATATTGGCGTAGCAGGACGCAACATTGTGCGTGTTCAAAAATGATATATGTTTCCTGCACGGTGCGTCGGATTAGTGGTGATTCCCGATAAATCAGTATTCAGTTTGGTGTAGACAAAGGACCGCACATGACAATATCACTAACGCGGCTATTTACAATTTCCCGTTTGGGATGAATAAAGTACATTTGATTTGATTTGAATCCTTGGAATATCTTGACTCTCTCCCACATGTTCAATCTCAACTGGACCCATATCAGTTCGCTTACCGTTCAAGAAGAGGCACTGACGATGCAATAGCTTGTCTTCTACACAAACTATTCGAACACATGGAGACAGCTGGTAACTATGCTCGAATCCTATTTATAGATTTCAGTTCAGCATTTAATACAATACAAAGGCATGTCATGATTGGTAAACTACAGAAACTAGAAGTTCCAGCCGCATTTGTTCACTGGGTTTTCAATTTCCTAAGTAATCGCCCGCAGTGTGTTCGAGTGGGTGACATAAAGTAACCAGTGATTGTTAGCAACACAGGTGCGCCTCAGGGTTGTGTCCTGAGCCCATTTTTGTACACTTTGTATACAAATGACTGTCGGAGTGTGGATCCATCTACCCAATATGTGAGGTTTTCTGATGATACAGCCATGCTCGCTCTTTTGAGTGATTTTGTCTCATACCAGTCATATGTTTCTTCAGTGGTACGTTTCTCGAGTTGGTGCAGTAACAATTTTCTATATCTGAATGTTTCCAAAACCAAAGAAATGTTCATTGACTTCCGTCGAAATAGAACTGTCAATAGTCCTATTGTCATCAACGGTGAACCTGTGGAACAGGTTGATTCTTTCAAGTACCTCGGTGTTATCTTAGATGAAAAATTGTCATTTACAAATCATGTTACAGCCGTGCAGAAACAGTCTCAGCAGCGACTGCACGTTCTTCGAAAGTTACGAGCTTTCTACGTTGATCCACTACTTCTTCTACGTCTTTAGCGTAGCATAATTGAACCTCTCATAACCTACTGCAGCATTTGTTACTACCCTGCTCTTTCCGTGAAAAACCGTAACAGGCTTCTGAAAATCTCACACGTTTCCGCCAAGATCATTGGCTTGCCTACACCAATGCTCTCCGAAATAATTGACCATGCAATTTTGAAGAAAGCTTGTGCTGTCGCTGCTGAGTCTGATCACCCGCTCTCTACGTTCTTCCATGTACTTCCGTCTCGAAGGAGATACCGTTGTATAAAATGTAAAACATCTTGCTATAGCAGGAGTTTTGTGCCTGTGGCCATTAGAATGTTGAATGCTAAATGATTCATATTGCTGTCAACCGGTTGAACTGTTCTTATAGTGGATACATCTGGAATTCATTTTGTTGTGACCATCCCACATATTGTAGATCATGAGTTGTACAATGCATATCCTTTTTAAGGACAATAAAGTGATTGATTGATTGATTGATTGATTGATTGATTGATTGATTGATTGAAACATATGAATGACAACACCAATTGCTCCCTTACCCTCTGGGCGAAACCGAAATACCTCCCCCGTAACAGCAAGACACCATTTGCTTACTGAAGTATATTTCATCGACACATGTGTGTGTGTGTGTGTGTGTGTGTGTGTGTGTGTGTGTGTGTGTGTGTGTGTGCGCGTGTATGTATATTTATTTGCATGTTTTTGTATGTGTGTTTATATGCGTGTGTTTATGTATATGTGTATGGGTATGTTTATGTTTGTGTGGTGTGTTAATGTGTGTGTACTGTTATCCCCGAGTTATATTATATGAATGTTAAAGATAGAGTAAGTGAAAGACAGAACGAACAATAAAGCACATCACCAGTGTCAATCGTAAGAGCTAAAAACCGAACAACACTTTGTGTTTAACTGTCCCGCCCGTGATGTACTTGTTTACTCTGATATTCACGCCGAGCAACCAGCACTTCGATCTGCTACACGCCCTCGACACGCCCTCGACACGCCCTCGACACACCCTCGACACGCCCTCGAGACGCCATCGACACGCCCTCGACACGCCCTCGACAGGCCCTCGACACGCCCTCGACACGCCCTCGACACGCCCTCAACACACCCTCGACACGCCCTCGACACACCCTCGACACGCCCTCGACACACCCTCGATACGCCCTCGACACGCCATCGACACGCACTCGACAGGCCCTCGACTCGCACTCGACACGCCCTCGACACACCCTCGACACGCCCTCAACTCGCACTCGACACGCTCTCGACACGCCCTCGACACGCCCTCTACACGCATCGAACCCGTCCAACATGACCCTCTACACGACCCTTAACAGTGACGATGAATGGTGACGAAATGCACAGAAATTCATATTCGAGAGTCATGCTTTACCCGGAAGTGACGTTGCTGTTAGACACGTGGTTTCCACCTACTTCAGTCAACACAAAGCGTGGCAAATGGGATCAATTACGAAGAAACGTTCGGGATTTAATTGGAATGCAAATGCACGGTGTATGGATTCATTTAAGGGACATAAGAGGACCAGTCGCCTATCGACTTTGTAAGTGTTGGCCGAATTAGCTTCATATTGTACTATGGTAACAGTTTATGTAACACTCGTAAACAAAATATTATTAACACTGCATCAACACCTATTTGTGTAAAAGTATAAGTAACTGTCAAACGTACTTGAATAAAGAGTAAATATTAAATTAAAATGCATTCATCGTTTTAGTTTCAATATTGTCACAGTAGACATAACACATTATTTCAGAACGAGACAAAAATATAGCCACAGACAATTCGACTTTCGTAGAAATATTCATTCAAACAAAACATAATTCCAGCCGACCTTTCGATCGGCGATATCTTAGTTACATAAGTCATGTTTAACCAGTTTAGACATGGCGATATAATCCCCTTGGCATCTGGACAAGGTCATATTGTAACGAACTTAACACAATTACATTACTGTTGTACGGTCGTACTTTTATATCAGCAGACTCAGTCTATGAGCGTATAAGGAAGAGATTGTGAAGGACACGTGTCACTTACATGACATAAAAAGTAGCATTCTAGGATCACGGCGACTTCAGGCAGGGTGAACACGGAACAAGATGCAAAATTCACTGTAAACAGCAGCTTAGCGTGGTGAAAGACGGCTGCTTTGAGAGAGGCACCTGCAAGAATGAGAACATCTCCATTGATGACATTAGAAAGAAATCCAGAGAAACTATCAGCAGCTTTTGGTACCAGACGTTCCCTGTAGAGTTGAAGCAAATGTTGTGGCAACGTAGAATACGGGCGTAATCGTAGCCAATTTTGGAGGTAACTTCCAACGAGTGATGCTGCACCTGACTTGGTTATAAACATCGATTGGCCATGCCTTTCCAGTTATTTGAATGCAGTCCGTGATGCTTCTAGTTGGCAAGAATCATATGTAAGTGTTCGCGTTTCCGCGAATGCAAAATGCAAATGCAAAACGAAGGAAGTAACTTTTTCTCACGCAAAGTCAACCATCCTTTACAGAGTTATGTTAACAAATACAGTGTTATATTATTACTTTTGGTTCTCTTCTCACTTGTGCAACGTGAGACGAGATTTGAAGAGCAAAGACGACGCCGCGAGTGAAAAAGAAGAAGAAGAAGAATTTGCTGTTACTTTACCCTTGCATAGTACAATAAATCCATGTCATAAGTTACACAAATACAAGGCACGCTATCTGGTATTGAAATAAAAAGTAGGGTCAGTAGACTCCTCTATGACATGAGCAGTCGCTATCGAGAAAGCAACGTGATAAAAATAACTTTCATATCAAATACACCATCCAAATCAAATTATTCCAACAATATTAAATAAATGTTAAAAATGATGTAGAGTATTTTGCGTGATTAATGTATTTTCTTTGTAGCACAATCTGTATATGTTGGATAACGTTGAAATAAAGTAAACAGGTGTCTGTTAGTTCTTAATTTTGCATATAAATATATAACAATTTTGCCTTGATAATGTTGTAAAACAAATGATTTTACATAGATGGTAAATTGGTGTGAACTTTTTAAACTAAGCCATTGTTTTAATAAATCTGGAATGGCATTTAATATAATTGGTAAATTAACTAATTATGCCTAAGGCATGAATGTGTGTTGAAATGTTTCAGGTCTGACTTGAGAGACAATGTATATCTGGTACAGCGGTGAGTTCACTGACATCAAATAGTTTATTTCTGGTGCTGCGAAACATCAACAGCTTGTCATAGCTCTGTCATCACCAATTTATCATAACCTTGGCATCCCCTATTTGTCATCACCCTGTCCTCACCAGTTTGTCATCAACCTTTCATCAACAGTTTCCCATCAAACTGCCATCATCAGTTTGTCATCACTCTTCCATCACCTGTTTTTTCATTATACTGTCATAACCAGTTTGTCATCACCCAGTCATCATCAGTTTGTCATCACCCAGTCATCACCAGTTTGTCATCACCCAGTCATCACCAGTTTGTCATCACCCATTCATCACCAGTTTGTCATCACCCAGTCATCACCAGTTTGTCATCACCCATTCATCACCAGTTTGTCATCACCCAGTCATCACCAGTTTGTTGTCACCCATTCATCACCAGTCTGATCAGTGAACAGAAAGAGTTGCTACTCTGGTCAGCGGAGAGAAACAGTGATCAGTCTGGTCAGTGGAGAGAAAGAGTGGCCACAATGGTGACCAACTTTGGAAGGACGCACATGTTGTTGGCTAGACAGGTTTGTGTGTGTGGAACCTCGGCTTTCTTGTTGAGTATTTGCATATTTGCCAATGTGCAAATACTTTCTAATTAACGCAGTCCACTAAGTCTTAGTCAATGATGTGCGTTAATGTGTCTATCCTCGGTACATATTATATTTATATGTATTATAATGTTTTACCAAATAAAGTCACTAACTCACTCACTCACTCACTCACTCACTCACTCACTCACTCACTCACTCACTCACTCACTCACTCACTCACTTATTCACTCACTCACTCACTCATTTTGTAGTTTTACTTTCTCACTGTCACTCACTTACCAACCGTCATATGAGGACACGCGAACCAATCTCGGGTGGCAAGAGTCTAGTAGAGAGAGACTCTGAAGTAAGAAAACATTCTACCATAACATGTCCCGTGTCATTGACCGTGCATCTATTACGTGACCTAAATGCACGAGGAGGGGGTAATTTACAGGAGACGTATGGGACCAATTACCACTCGTGGTTTCGGAGAATGCCTTGATGTACTGCAGGTTTTGCCAGTTTTAATTAAATGCGCCTAAATGCAATAATTATTGTAAATTATTCAATTTCCTTATAAATAACCTTATTACTGCAGCCATCTATGAGTTATCTTAAGATTGAATGTGTGTGTCTGTGTGTGTGTGTGTGTGCGCGCGTGCGTGTATGTGTTGGTTTTGTGTCTGTGCATGCATGCATGTGTGTGTATGTAGTGTGTGTGTTTGGGGGGCGCGTGTGTGTGTGTGTGTTTGTGTGTGTGTGTGTGTGTGTGTGTGTGCGCGCGTGTATGTGTTGGTTTTGTGTACGTGTACGTGTACGTGTACGTGTACGTGTACGTGTACGTGTACGTGTACGTGTACGTGTACGTGTACGTGTACATATACATATACATATACATATACATATACATATACATATACATATATATATATATATATACATACATACGCACATGAACCGAATCTAACTACATTCAATGACTCTGACCAAGAAACAATATTGCACATCACCAATTTGATTCTGCATTAACATGAATGAACAAAACAAATGCAAAAACGAAGGAATGGGACTTTTTCTCACGCAAAAGCAACTAGTTTACAGCACATTACAAAGGCTTGTTATAATAACCATTTTAAAGTTATATTGTAATTTTTTGTTTAATATGTTTAACGTGAAGAGCATAGAGGTGTCACTCGCGGCGATTTGAGTGACAGCATCGGGATTCTTATTAATATTCGACGTTTAACATTTATGTCTCGTAAAAAAAACATTTATTGGCCGCCAGAACGCTACAGTATTTATAACTTATACCGAATAACATGATTTTGCAATACAAATAAAAAGCCACAAACGGACCATATGGCTTTATTAGGCAACTTGCATGTCCAAAATGGTATACTTAATGGACACAAATATGAATTTAATGAATAAAAGTGTGTATAAATAAAACCAACCACACGTCATAAAAGATACAAGATTTACATAGTCTTAGCAAGACTGTACCAACACACCGATCTTTCTTAAGTCGTAAAAGTACAACATTATTATGTTCAATTGTATATTGTATATTTAGACACTACTACATAGGCTTATATATTGTGTACAGTTGCGAATATGTATATTAATCTACAAATGTGTAAGTGTGTATAAACATTGCTTATATTGGTAATTGGTGTGCGTGTGTGGTAAAATACACATTAACCGTCTGTGTAACGATTACGGATGTCGACATTGTTAATATTAGTGTCCTGTGTTTGGTAAGTATTATGGTGACGTCACGCTGACCGCAATAACACCTTCGTCAAACAACGTCTGCTCCATCGCTATTTTGAATATGTTTTAGCTTTAACAAGTTCTTCAAAACGCCTTATTTTTGAAAACAGTCTACGTGGCAAGTCTTGTTCTGGTTGCAAACACAACACGTTTTCTTCGTGACTGAAAAAGCAGAAACTTCCAACTTACACAAGTAGAGCGAAGCAGTGGACAAGAACACTTTGAGCGCGGCACATCCCAGAGTCGGCTTAGCTTTGGTCAGTTTGACCAGAAGATAATCAACTAGTCCCTTTGCTCTTTGAAGTCTTAAATAAGTCGACCGGTGTCGGATTAAGAGATTCGATGGCCCAAGGCACCCGGCGCTTTCGTTGGACCTGGGAAAACTCCCTCCAGGTTACTCAATATATAATTTCACTATTTTACATTTCCACTGATATATTAACTAGGAACACAACTCAGATTAATATATCCCCCATTGGTTCCACAATGACAAATAATCACTCGTTTATAGCAAGTTGTGCATTTACACATATATGATGTCTGTTCAACATAAACACACATAGTGCTTACATCAGGATTACCCCCAGCCTGCTAAGCCATTCCACTATTATACCAATAGAGGTTTACGCAGTAGCCAAGGTTATCGAAATGATGGGCATTTTGTCGAATCCGGATTCACCTAAACATCGCTGGTATAATTATGATTGTGGCTGTATTTGTACGTCAGTGTGTTAGTACAATCATTCAGCGTCATGCATTTGATACTGATAACATAGTGCTTTATAGTCACCGGCGGATTTAGCCTTTCTAGGGGCCATGCAGCCAGCATATTCGTGGGCCCTCAGTAAACCCACCTTTGTTAATGTCATTATTTATAATTGACACACACACACACTCATACACATACACATACACATACACATACACACACACATATATATATATATAAATATATATATATATATATATATATATATATATATATATATATATATATATATATATATATATATATATATATACAACCACACACACATACACAAACAGTCATACCCACACATACACACACACTCACACACTTCCAATCATAAGTTGACTCATCGAACGTAAATAACGCTATGCCTTTTTATGGTTCTCTAAGCACAACGCTGTACTAATAAGGTTATTTATGTGAACATTTGATAAATTACACTAATTATCCCATCTTAGGTGAATTTCATTAAAACTACAGAACATGCAGTATATCACAGTATTCTCGAAAACCACGAGTGATAATTGGTCTCCGAGGTCTGTTTGTGTGATCTCATTTGATGAATGGTCCGTGAGTGAAAGTGGACAACTAAAACTAAACAATAGACTAAGACGTCGTGGACGGCGTTACTAAGACTGTATTTGGACATTTGTAAAAATGCAAATACCTTACACGAAAGCCGAGGTCTCGCACACACAAACCTGTCTAGCCAACAACATTTGAGGCATTCCAGAGTTGGTCATCATAGTGTCAACCTTTTTTTTCCCACTAACCAGACTAACCACTGTTTCTGTCGACTGACCAGAGTGTCCACTGTTTTTCTCCACTGACCAGATTAGCCACTCGTTCTGTTCACTGATCACACTGGTGAATTATGACAAATTGGTGATGATAGGGTGATAACAAACTGGTGATGACAGGGTGATGACAATTTGGTAATGACTGGGAGATGAAAAACTGGTAATGATAGGGTGTTGACAAATACATGACGCCAGGGTGATGACAAACTGGTGATGAGAGGGTGATGACAAATTGTTGATGACAGGGTGATGATAAACTTGCGATGGCAGGGTGATGACAAGCTGTTGATGTTTCGCAGCACCACAAATACACTATTTGATGTCAGTGAATTCACCGCTGTACCAGACATACATTATCTCTCATGTCAGACCGGAACCACTTCAACACACATTCATGCCTTAGGCATAATTAGTTAATTCACCACTTATATTAAATGCCATTCCACATTTAGTTAAATAATGGACGGCGTTATTAATACTGTATTTGGACATTTGTAAAAATGAAAATACTTTACATGAAAGCCGAGGTCTCGCACACACAAACCTGTCTAGCCAACAACATTTGAGGCATTCCAGAGTTGGTCATCATAGTGGCCACTCGTTTTTGTCCACTAACCAGACTAACCACTGTTTATGTCGACTGACCAGAGTGTCCACTGTTTTTCTCCACTGACCAGATTAGCCACTCATTCTGTTCACTGATCACACTGGTGATGACAGGATGATGACAAATGGTGATGACTGGATGATGACAAACAGGTGATGACAGGGTGATTACAAATTGTTGATGACAGGGTGATAGCAAACTAGTGATAACAGGGTGATGACAATTAGGTAATGACTGGGTGATAACAAACTGGTGATGACAGGGTGACGACAAACTGGTGATGACTGAATTATGACAAATTGGTGATGATAGGGTGATAACAAATTGGTGATGACAGGGTGATGACAATTTGGTAATGACTGGGAGATAACAAACTGGTGATGACAGGGTGACGACAAACTGGTGATGACTGAATTATGACAAATTGGTGATGATAGGGTGATAACAAATTGGTGATGACAGGGTGATGACAATTTGGTAATGACTGGGAGATAACAAACTGGTGATGATAGGGTGATGACAAATACATGACGCCAGGGTGATGACAAACTGGTAATGACAGGGTTATGATAAACTGGCGATGACAATATAATGACACGGCTGCCAGGAGGTAAAGTGTAAAATACATTGAACAATACAGTGGATTGGATACTTCGCTAGATACGAACTTGCCTCTACCTTCACTATGTCCTAGTTTGTCACAATACCGCCCATTCTACGTCGTCTCTGTGCAGGTCTGTGCTACTGTGGCCTACATAACGAACATGGCGTCTCGACAGTTGCTGTTCGTTCTACTGCTGTGTCTGGCATCGCACGTCGACTGCTGCAGTCGAAGGGAGGGAAGGTGTTTCCCAGGTCCAACGAAGGCGCCGGGTGCCTAGGGCCCTCGAATCTCTTATTCCGCCTCTGGTGCATTTCAAGCAAATGGACTACTTGATTGTGTTCTGTCGAAACTGACCAAAGAAAACCGGCTCGCTCAAAATGTTCCTGTTCCTTGATTCGCTCTTCTTGAGTGAGGCGGAGTTTTCTGCTCTTTCAGCCACGAAGACAACGTTCCGTGACCGTCTGTAACCAGAAAACGACTTGCGACGCAACCTGTCTTCAAATACAAGGCGTTTTGAAGAACTCGTTAAAGCGTAACGTCACAGTAATACCTACAAAACAACTGAGAATAATAGTAACATCCATAACCGTTACGGAGACGGTTAGTTTTTGTTGTCATTAAGAAATATTAGCAATGTTTATACACACTTACACATGGGTAGATTACAAGCAAAATGGTACATTATGTTACTGCATAAGAAAGATTTGTGGGTTGGATGACATTCTAAGATTATAATAGATTATTGTAAATAGAACCACTCAGAAAAAAAGTGTGTAACTGAATCAGATCCTATATTTTCTATAACAAACAATTATTATTTTACCCATTATATTATGTGACGTGAAGAATGGTTGTCTTTTTCAAGTCATGCGCTTTGTAATTTATTGTATTTTAATAGCTGTGTTTATTTTTATGATTCATTAATCTACTTGACATATATAGTAATGCAATACAGGTATATGTATATTACATGCGACTGTTTGTTTTTAGCAAGAGGTTTTTTGATTAGTTGGTTAAGCATTTCATACTATGAGTCACTGTATTGTTTTACTAAATAATAATAATAATAATAATATGATATTCCTCTTATGTCACGTGGTTGGTTATATTTAAGACACACTCATTATTTTAGCAATTTCGTATTTGTGTGTCATTAAATATACAAACTGGATATGTACGTTGCCTATAGGTATTAAGGTTATGTCTTCGAGCTCACAGAAGCCTCCTTGGCACAAGTACCATAAGTTCATTAGTCGCTGCAGTTATATTAACTGATGAAATTTTATATTATACTATTTCCGCTAAAATAAATTGGCATTGCCAATATAACGCGTTTAGTCCAACACGAGAACACGTATCTTTAGTCGCCTGTGGGTTGATGGCCTGGGAATGTAAAGACGCGCAGCTCATTAAAATGCTATTTTAAACGAAATTGCCTACAAAATCTGAGACGACAATAGAGCAACACATGATTGATCGCACATCCTCGTATTGCCAGCAATAAAAGTCTAGTAACTGATACGTGGGGGTAAGTGTACACGTAGCGAGGGTTTCAGCACAGCACAGCACAGCACAGCACAGCACCGCTCAGTCCAGCTTTGACGCTCGTGGGGTAACAACATCCGTCGAGACTTTCTGATCACGACTTCGCGCATCCGAAACGTTTACATTGAGAAAGACGTCGAAACAAGTGAGTGAGCTGCAGAAACTACTGTGATGTCAGTGTTGTTTCTGAACGGTTAACGTTGAAAACAAAATGAGGATGTTTTTAGCAATACTGATGTTTTGGTCTTCCCCGTCGTATTACCGCATATTGGCGGTAACAGAACGCAATATTGTGTGTGTTCAAGAAGTGATGTAAGTTACCTGCACGGTGCGTGGGATTAGAACAACAGCTAGACACCATTTGCTTACTGGGGAATATTTCATCGACACATATATTTTATTTCAATAAGGATATATATATATATATATATATATATATATATATATATATATATTGTTTCAGACGATTTTCCTAGTAGAATAGTCTAGTGATATTTTCATGTATTTCCACGTTTTTTAGTTTGTATTAATTTTGTACGCGTGCTGTATACAGTGTTATTTATTTTCATTTAAATGGATTAGTCGAACGGTTATAATAGTATTTATATGAATGTTTGTATATGCGGCTTGGGTAGGATCACAGTTGTTTTGGAGGTATCTTATTATATAATTTAATCTACCTGTATATTAGGCCAGTGCCTAAAGTGTATAACACCGGATTCCCGACTAAAAGGACCCGGGTTCGAATCCGGTGCTAATACCTTGGATAAATGAGTTCACTCTACATTGCTCGACTTCTCTCATCTTAATATTTGAGTAAAATAGTCTTCGCGCATTATTTGGTGTTCACATGAACAGTTCTTCCAAGAGGTAAAGTATAAAGCGGCGCGTTGAACAAGACTGAGGATTGGGTACTTCTCTAAATAAGAATTTATCTCTTACTTTAGTATGTTCAAGTTCGCCTGGGTATCCCATTATCGCCCACTGTACGTCGTCTCTTTGCAGGTCTGTTACTGTCACCAACATGGCGAATATGACGTTGCTGTTCGTTCTACTGCTGTGTCTGGCATCGCACGTCGACTGCTGTAGTAACCAACGTAATCGGATGCAATAACTTCATCGATATATGTTGACATCTGCTTCTGACAATGTGTATATATATATATATATATATATATATATATATATATATATATATAAAGATATTTCTAGTTCCACTAAAACACCCATTCAATGCCACGCTCTTGAATACAATAACATAATAGGCCCATTCCAAAAATAAAACAAGATAATTGAACGACTTTCGACCAGTGGCGCATTCTTCAGTCATAGCTAAGTGTATTGCAATACTTGTAGTCATCAACTTGTTAAGAGTGCGGCCAATCGCATGGACAGTTAACGTATAGAGCCAAAAGAGACGACGCAACACAATTTGTGTTCAATTTAATTGTCATTTACCTACACACGTCTGCAAAACTTGCCGGTGTTGTCAACACAGCTAGCAAGTTAATGGGCAACGAACAGAAATAAATGTACAGTAAAACTAATTCAGCACTTAAAAGGAAAGCCCTTTAAAATTAATACTGTACGATCCTGTCCATCTCAGAATAAAGCTTTTCATAAATGTCCACGTGGGAGACGTATAAAAGTTCCATTTGCTAGAAAGAACCTTTTCCATAAATTGATAATATTCTCTGCCATTTTAATTAGGAATGCTAAATTGCAATGTACTGTATACAACGTAATGCCAAAACGGTATATATTTTGTATTGGCAAAACGTATTTGTCAGCAAATGTGTTGATGAATTATGTAGTTTGAATCTTGCCAGCAATGCCAAACGTTAGTGTTTTGTCGACTTCCGAGTATAATTGCTTGTACAAACTGACTATTCATTAAAGCACATGTAATGTCTTCAATCGATGTTGCTTCATTGTGGCTACGTTGATTCGACTATTTGTTTTGTGTTTTGTAGATTTATGCGTCTTCCCGTTCATCTATCAGGGGACGGAATACAACAAGTGTATCGATGGGTATTACGGCACGTGGTGCGCATCGACATCCAACTACGACAGAGACGGACTGTGGAATTATTGTTGTAGTGATTCTTCGCTCAGGTAACATAGCTTTCCGAAACAATATCTACCTACGTGTCACTATGATGGGTCCTAAGCGAGCTTCATATTACAATATTGGCCAAGACCAATATGTTTCTTGACAACACAAACGTTTCCTTCCTCTTCTTGTGGCAGTCATAGAGTAATACAACAGGATATTTGGGCATCTCAGGATGGTTGAATTTATTCGCCTCGGTGCCTCAATTGTAAACGCTTAGTATGCTCGTGTGTCTGTGTGTATGTGTGTATATATATATATGTGTGTGTGTGTGTGTGTGTGTGTGTGTGTGTGTGTGTGTGTGTGTGTGTGTGTGTGTGTGTGTGTGTGTGTCTGTGTGTCTGTATGTGTGTGTGTGTGTGTGTGTGTGTGTGTGTGTGTGTGTGTGTGTGTGTGTGTGTGTGTGTGTGTGTATTTTGTATGTGTGCTTATGTGTGTGTGTGTTTATGTGTGTGTTTGTATATATATATATATATATATATATATATATATATATATATATATATATATATATATATATATATATATATATATATATATATGTATATATATATATATATATGTATATATTTATATATATATATAAGTACATAAACTGAATTTAGCTACAGGCAATGACACTGACCAAGAAACAATATTTCTCATCACCAGTGTCAATCGTAACAGCTAAGCCGATGTTAGTATGCATGTTAACAACACGGTTTGTGAATATTGTGTAGCCAACACCATATGTGTCGTATTGTGTTAGGTTGTCTGGCTAGTTGGACGTGGCGGCGGATGGTTTGGATGTCAACAGCTGTATCCTGAAATGTGCTTCGGAATCGACAACGATGTCGTTAACGACGATGAGTCCTGGTACGACGTCATATCCCGTACTGTGGAACGGTGGTGGGACAATTTGATAGTTATCCAGAAGGAACGATCATATTATTCCAATATTATTGTGAATTAATGAGCAACTGCATCCATTGAGCAGGCAACTCCCTTTTTCGATCATTCGCCATGTGTAAAGGACTGGACTACACTGCCCTGGACTGCACTAGACCAGACGACCGTATTCCTAAACATATACAAAGTATATTTCCACGCTAGAGAATTTGATTCTGCATTAACGTGAATGAATAAAACAAATGCAAAACGAAGGAATGGGACTTTTTCTCTCGCAAAGCAACTAGTTTACAGCACATTACAAAGGCTTGTTATAGTAACAATTGTAATGTTATATTGTTATTTCTTGTTTAATATGTTTAACGTGAAGAGCAAACAAGACGCCGCGAGTGAAGAATAAGAATTTGGTGTGACTTGACTGAAATATATTACAATAAATCCATGTTAAAAGTTACAAAAATAATACAAATTATATGTATTCTTATTGTATACAATGCACCCTCTGTGGTATTGAAATAAAACATGGGTCAGTAGATTCCTCTATGACAGTAACAGTCGCTATCGAGAAGCCACCCTGATAATAATTACTTTAACATTATCAAATACACCATCCAAATCAAATTATTCCCAAAATAGAAATTATGTAGTGTAATTTCGGTGATTAATGTTTTTTATGGCACAATATGTATATGTTACATAACGTTGACATAAAGTAAACAGGTGTCTGTTAGATTTGCATATAAATATTTAACAATGTTGTCTAGATAATGTTGTAAATAAGTAGTTTTTCACGATTGGCAAATTGCTGTCAACTGTTTGAACTAAGCTATTATTTAACTAAATATAGAATGTCATTTAATATAAGTGGTGAATTAACTAATTATGCCTAAGGTATGAATGTGTTGAAGTGGTTCCGATCTGACATGAGAGATAATGTATGTCTAGTACAGCGGTGAGTTCACTCACATCAAATAGTTTATTTCTGGTGCTGCGTAACATCAACACCTTGTCATTATACTGTCATCGCCAGTTTATCATAACCCTGTCCTCACCAGTTTGTCATCATCCTGGCGTCATGTATTTGTCATCACCCTATCATCACCAGTTTGTCATCTCCCAGTCATTACCAAATTGTCATCACACTGTCATCACCAGTTTGTTATCACCCTATCATCACCAGTTTGTCATCACCCTGTCATCACCAGTTTGTTATAATCCACTCATTACCTAAGTGTCATCACCCTGTTATCACTAGTTTGCTATCACCCTCTCATCACCAGTTTGTCATCACCCTGCCATCGCCAGTTTGTCATCACCCTGTCATCACCAGTTTGTCATCACCCAGTCATCACCAGTTTGTCATCACCCTGTCATCACCTATTTGTCATCACCCTATCATCACCAGTTTGTCACCACCCTGTTATCACCAGTTTGTCATCACCCTGTTATCACCAGTTTGTCATCACCCTGGCATCACCTATTTGTCATCACCTCGTCATCACCAGTTTGTCATCAACCTGGCATCGCTTATTTGTCATCACCGTATCATCACCAGTTTGTCATCACCCTGTCATCACCAGTTTGTTATCACCCTGACATCGCCAGCATGTCATCACCTTGTCATCACCAGTTTGTCATCGCCCTGTCATCACCAGTTTGTTATCACCCTGTCAACACCAGTTTGTCATCACCCTGTCGACACACCTCAGGTCAGTGAACAGAAAGAGTAGCTACTCTGGTCAGTTCAGAGAAACAGTGGACAGTCTGGTCAGTGGACAGAAACAGTTGTCAGTCTGGTCAGTGGACAGAAACAGTGGTTAGTCTGGTCAGTGGACAGAAACAGTGGTCAGTCTGGGCAGTGGACAGAAACAGTGGTCAGTATGGTCAGTGGACATAAACAGTGGTCAGTCTGGTCAGTGGACATAAACAGTGGTCAGTCTGGTCAGTGGACTGAAACAGTGGTCAGTCTGGTCAGTGGACAGAAACAGTGGTCAGTCTGGTCAGTGGACAGAAACAGTGGTCAGTCTGGTCAGTGGACAGAAACAGTGGTCAGTCTGGTCAGTGGACAGAAACAGTGGTCAGTCTGGTCAGTGGACAGAAACAGTGGACAGTCTGGTCAGTGGACAGAAACAGTGGTCAATCTGGTCAGTGGACAGAAACAGTGGTCAGTCTGGTCAGTGGACAGAAAAGTGGACAGTCTGGTCAGTGGACAGAAACAGTGGTCAGTCTGGTCAGTGGACAGAAACAGTGGTCAGTCTGGTCAGTGGACAGAAACATTGGTCAGTCTGGCCACGGGACAGAAACAGTGGTCAGTCTGGTCAGTGGAGAGAAAGAGAGGCAATAGTGGTGACCAACAATCTTTGGAAATGTGCAAATACATCTTAATAGTCAATGAAGTCTTAGTTTATTGTGTAGTTTTACTTACCGACCTTCACTCACTGACCAACCATCATATGAGATCAGGCGGACGAACCTCGGGTGGCAAGAGTCTAGTATAGAGAGAGAGACTCTGAAGTAAGAACACATTCTGCCATAACATGTCCCGTGCCACTAACCGTGCATCAATTACGTGACTTTAGTGCACAAGGAGTGGGTACTTTACAGGAGACGTATGAGACCAATTACCACTCGTGGTTTCGGAGAATCCTTGATGTACTGCATGTTTTGTCAGCTTTAATTAATTGCACCTGAATGCAATAATTATCGTAAATTATCCAATTTCCTTATAAATAACCTTATTACTGCAGCCATCTATGAGTCATCTTAAGATTGGATGTGTGTGCCTGTCTGTGTGTATGCGTGCGTGGGTGTAAATGTTGTTTTGTGTCCGTGTATGTATGCATGTATGTATGTAGTGTGTGTGTGTATGTGTGTGTGTGTGTGTGTGTGTGTGTGTGTGTGTGTGAGTGTGTGTGTGTGTGTGTGTGTGTGTGTGTGTGTGTGTGTGTGTGTGTGAGTGTTTGTGTGTGTGTGTGTGTGTGTGTGTGTGTGTGTGTGTGTGTGTGTGTGTAGGTGTGTGTGTGTGTGTGTGTGTGTAGGTGTGTGTGTGCGCGTGTATGTGTTGGTTTTGTGTCCGTGTATGTATGGATGTGTGCGTGCGCGTGCTCGTGCGCGTGCGCGTGCGCGTGTGCGTGCCTGTACGTGTTGGTTTGTGTCTGTGCATGTATGCATGTGTGTATGTGTGTGTGTGCATGTGGGTGTGTGCGCGCGCGTGTGCGCGTGTATATGCTGGTTTTATGTACGTGTATGCATGCATGTATGTGGTGTTTGTGTTATCGTGTGTTTAAGTGTGTGTGTCTGTGCTTGTGTGCGTGTGTTTACAAACAACCCAAGATTTTTAATATATAACACTCTGAAATCATTGGGAACAATGTTGTGTACGCCGTCAGCATCAGTGTGACCAAAGATACAACGCCACGGTTGAATGAACAACGCTAAGTCTTCTTCTTCTTCTGCACAAGTCTGTCTTGTGTAGTGTCGTATACGGCCGCTGCGACTACAAAGACGACCGTCGTGTATAATAGTGGTGGGGTGATTGGAGGTTTGCCAAACAAGCAAGGCTGCTGTGGGGTAATTTAGACAATGTAGTATTATGTAAGTGACTCAGTTTATGTTTTAATGCCAGTAAACACATACATGAAGTGTATAAATCACATGAGACGTTCCACGAGGGACGCTGTCTGGATATGTTTCTAATTTAACTACGTAACATGTACAATGCTCAAAAAGGGACGCCGTCTGAATATATTTATTTTTTAACTCGGTAACATGTGCAATGTTTCACAAAGGACGCTGTCTTAATATGTTTATTATTTAACTAAGTAACATGTGCAATGTTCCACAGGGGATGCAGATTGAATATGTTTATTATTTAACTAAGTAACATGTGCTATGTTTTTAAAATTAGGTGTAGTAACGTTTTATCGACTGGCCGTAACTTTCCAGATAAATGAATGCAGTCAATGATGCCTTCAGTTACTCAGTATCGTCTTTCTGCGTGATTCTGCATAACGTAAGTTCGACAATTGTATAGCAAATTACACCGGGTTGATATATCAGCAATTCCAAAGTGATATTGTTATTTCTGGTTAAATATTGGCAATGTGAGACGAAATCTGAGGAGTAAACACGACGCCGCGAGTGAAAACGAAGAAGAAGAAGAAGAAATGTGCTGTAGTACAATAAATGCACGTCAAAAGTTACAAAAGTAATACAAATTATACATAAACTTATTGTATACAAGGCATATCATATGATATTGAAATACCAATATAGGGTCAGGCGTCACCTCTAAAACAGCCTTGTTAAAAATAACTTTAGCAAAATCAAACACTCAACCGAGATCAAATTCTTCCAAATATGAAAGTGATTGTATGAGTGTTTGTATATGAGGCTAGGGTAGGATTATGGTTATATATATATATATATATATATATATATATATGTATATATATATATGCAAAATTAAGAACTAACAGCCACCTGTTTATTTAATTTCAACATTATACAACATATACAGATTGTGGCATAAAGACAAACCCATTAATCACGGAAAGTACACTACATAATTGTTAACATTTATTTTAATTGGAATAATTTGATGTAAGTTACGTTTATAAGGGTGGCTAGTCAAAACTGACTATCATGTGATATAGGAATCTCCGGATGCTATGTTGTAATAATAATAATGATGCAATTTATTTATACACTACAATCCAAAGTACAAACTCTGTTCAGTAGTGTTCACATTGTAAGAAGTAAATAGAATATACTACAAGTAAAACAGTTGAATACGTATATATAAATGTAAAATTAATTAATAAATAATTTAAATGATATGCTGGCTGTGCACTTAAAACATTAATATCAATCTAAAAGATACATCAGAACTAGACATTAAAAGCAATTATAAAATACAGTGTCTTAATGTACGCCTTAAATGTATTCATGCACTCTGTGGAACGTAAATCCAGACGTAGTGCGTTCCATATAGTTGGTCCAACACGGGAGAATGAGCGGCGTCCGTAACGTTCGAGGATGTGCCGAAGAACCACTAGCAACACTAGGCAAGACAACATCCAGAATATTGTGCGAAAGTTCGTTTAGCATATAAGTTTTTTATATGCTATGGTTACAACTAGAACTCTTGACACTTGCTCTTTGTCACGCGAGTGCGCAACCACATCGAAAGAATGCCTAATCTCATGCCTCAGGCAGCTGAGGCGTCACCGTTTCCGAGCATGCGCTGGATTCCAACATCCGGAACGGCGAAGAGTGAAATACCATCGCAGAAGACAGAAGGACGGAGAGACATAGAACTAACCCACATGTTTCGACACTTTACACCGGAAGTCGATGAATATTAATATCAAGTAATTGTTGTTCAGCATAAATGTATCAATTATCCGCCAGAGGTCACTGCTTGACAATGTTAAAACAAAAACACATACACCAGTTGCTAAAATGCGTCTTCAGTATGAAATTGATCAATTCCAAGATCAGTCTCCCTGTGCTTGTACTGGTGCCCCTGCGTAGATAGATACCTTCACGAACAGACTTGACCGTCCAACATATGACATGGGCTCTAAAACACAACTAACTTGAAACGCGAACTGTATCGCCTTCCGGTGTAAGCAATATCTCACACCAAATCCATTTAAAAATCACAAGGCATTCAAAGGATAACTGAACACGTACACTTGAAAAATGCGAAACTAACGATAAATGCATATATACGGGTCCAATTAAACGTTCCAGTAGTGGAGAGTGGACATACGTGATCATTATCACACATGACAATCCATCCATGATCATTATCAAACATGACAATCCATCCAGGATCATTATCACACATGACAATCCATCCATGATCATTATCAAACATGACAATCCATCCAGGATCATTATCAAACATGAAAATCCATCCAGGATCATTATCAAACATGACAATCCATCCAGGATCATAATCAAACATGACAATCCATCCCTCATCATTATCAAACATGACAATCCATCCAGGATCATTATTAAACATGACAATCCATCCATGATCATTATCACACATGTCAATCCATCCATGATCATTTTCAAACATGACAATCAATCCAGGATCATTATCAAATATGACAATCCATCCATGATCATTATCAAACATGACAATCCATCCATGATCAAACATGACAATCCAGCCATGATCATTATCCCACATGACAATCCATCCATGATCACTATTAAACATGACAATCCATCCATGATCATTATCACACATGTCAATCCATCCATGATCATTATCAAACATATTGACAATCCATCCAGGATCATTATCACACATGACAATCCATCCATGATCATTATCAAACATGACAATCCATCCAGGATCATTATCAAACATGAAAATCCATCCAGGATCATTATCAAACATGACAATCCATCCAGGATCATAATCAAACATGACAATCCATCCCTCATCATTATCAAACATGACAATCCTTCCAGGATCATTATTAAACATGACAATCCATCCATGATCATTATCACACATGTCAATCCATCCATGATCATTTTCAAACATGACAATCAATCCAGGATCATTATCAAATATGACAATCCATCCATGATCATTATCAAACATGACAATCCATCCATGATCAAACATGACAATCCAGCCATGATCATTATCCCACATGACAATCCATCCATGATCACTATTAAACATGACAATCCATCCATGATCATTATCACACATGTCAATCCATCCATGATCATTATCAAACATATTGACAATCCATCCAGGATCATTATCAAACATGACAATCCATCCATGATCATTATCAAACATGACAATCCATCCATGATCATTATCAAACATGACAATCCCACCATCATCATTATCACACATGACAATCCATCCATGATCATAATCAAACATGACAATCCATCCATGATCATTATCAAACATGACAATACCACCCATTATCATTATCACACATGACAATACCACCCATGTTCATTATCACACATCACAATAACAACCATTATCATTATCACACATGACAATACCACCCATGATCAGTATCACACATGACAATAACAGTTATTATCATTATTACACATGACAATACCACCCATGGTCTTTATCACACATGACAATACCACCCATGGTCATTATCACACATGACAATAACAGCTATTATCATTATCACACATGACAATACCACCCATGATCATTATCACACATGACAATACCACCCATGATCATTATCACACATGACAATACCACCCATTATCATAATCACACATGACAATACCACCCATGATCATTATCACACATGACAATCCATCCATGATCAATATCAAACATGACAATCCATCCATGATCATTATCGAACATGACAATCCAACCATGATCATTATCACACATGACAATCCATCCATGATCATTATCAAACATGACAATCCATCCATGATCATTATCAAACATGACAATACCACCCATTATCATTATCACAAATGACAATACCACCCATGTTCATTATCACACATCACAATAACAACCATTATCATTATCACACATGACAATACCACCCGTGATCATTATCACACATGACAATAACAGCTATTATCATTATCACACATTACAATACCACCCATGATCATTATCACACATGAAAATACCACCCATGATCATTAACACACATGACAATAACAGCTATTATCATTATCACACATGACAATACCACCCATGATCATTATCACATAAGACAAAACCACCCATGATCATTATCACGCATGACAATACCACCCAATATCATAATCAAACATGACAATCCCACCCTATATCATTATCAAACATGACAATCCAACCATGATCATTATCACACATGACAATCCATCCATGATCATTATCAAACATGACAATCCATCCATGATCATTATCAAACATGACAATCCCACCATCATCATAATCACACATGACAATCCATCCATGATCATTATCAAACATGACAATCCATCCATGATCATTATCAAACATGACAATACCACCCATTATCATTATCACACATGACAATACCACCCATGTTCATTATCACACATGACAATAACAACCATTATCATTATCACACATGACAATACCACCCATGATCAGTATCACACATGACAATAACAGTTATTATCAGTATTACACATGACAATACCACCCATGGTCTTTATCACACATGACAATACCACCCATGGTCATTATCACACATGACAATAACAGCTATTATCATTATCACTCATGACAATACCACCCATGATCATTATCACACATGACAATACCACCCATGGTCATTATCACACATGACAATACCACCCATTATCATAATCACACATGACAATACCACCCATGATCATTATCACGCATGACAATACCACCCATTATCATTATCACACATGACAATATCACCCTTTATCATTATCAAACATGACAATCCAACCATGATCATTATCACACATGACAATCCATCCATGATCAATATCAAACATGACAATCCATCCATGATCATTCTCGAACATGACAATCCAACCATGATCATTATCACACATGACAATCCATCCATGATCATTATCAAACATGACAATCCATCCATGATCATTATCAAACATGACAATACCACCCATTATCATTATCACAAATGACAATACCACCCATGTTCATTATCACACATCACAATAACAACCATTATCATTATCACACATGACAATACCACCCATGATCATTATCACACATGACAATAACAGCTATTATCATTATCACACATTACAATACCACCCATGATCATTATCACACATGAAAATACCACCCATGATCATTAACACACATGACAATAACAGCTATTATCATTATCACACATGACAATACCACCCATGGTCATTATCACATAAGACAAAACCACCCATGATCATTATCACGCATGACAATACCACCCAATATCATAATCAAACATGACAATCCCACCCTATATCATTATCAAACATGACAATCCAACCATGATCATTATCACACATGACAATCCATCCATGATCATTATCAAACATGACAATCCATTCATGATCATTATCAAACATGACAATCCATCCATGATCATTATCAAACATGACAATCCCACCATCATCATTATCACACCTGACAATCCATCCATGATCATTATCAAACATGACAATCCATCCATGATCATTATCAAACATGACAATACCACCCATTATCATTATCACACATGACAATACCACCCATGTTCATTACCACACATCACAATAACAACCATTATCATTATCTCACATGACAATACCACCCATGATCAGTATCACACATGGCAATAACAGTTATTATCAGTATTACACATGACAATACCACCCATGGTCTTTATCACACATGACAATACCACCCATGGTCATTATCACACATGACAATAACAGCTATTATCATTATCACTCATGACAATACCACCCATGATCATTATCACACATGACAATACCACCCATTATCATAATCACACATGACAATACCACCCATGATCATTATCACGCATGACAATACCACCCATTATCATTATCACACATGACAATACCACCCTTTATCATTATCAAACATGACAATCCAACCATGATCATTATCACACATGACAATCCATCTATGATCAATATCAAACATGACAATCCATCCATGATCATTATCGAACATGACAATCCAACCATGATCATTATCACACATGACAATCCATCCATGATCATTATCAAACATGACAATCCATCCATGATCATTATCAAACATGACAATACCACCCATTATCATTATCACAAATGACAATACCACCCATGTTCATTATCACACATCACAATAACAACCATTATCATTATCACACATGACAATACCACCCATGATCATTATCACACATGACAATAACAGCTATTATCATTATCACACATTACAATACCACCCATGATCATTATCACACATGAAAATACCACCCATGATCATTAACACACATGACAATAACAGCTATTATCATTATCACACATGACAATACCACCCATGATCATTATCACATAAGACAAAACCACCCATGATCATTATCACGCATGACAATACCACCCAATATCATAATCAAACATGACAATCCCACCCTATATCATTATCAAACATGACAATCCAACCATGATCATTATCACACATGACAATCCATCCATGATCATTATCAAACATGACAATCCATCCATGATCATTATCAAACATGACAATCCATCCATGATCATTATTAAACATGACAATCCATCCATGATCATTATCAAACATGACAATCCAACCATGATCATTATCACACATGACAATCCATCCATGATCATTATCAAACATGACAATACCACCCATGATCATTATCACATAAGACAATACCACCCATGATCATTATCACGCATGACAATACCACCCAATATCATTATCACACATGACAATCCAACCATGATCTTTATCACACATGACAATACCACCCATGATCATTATCACACATGACAATACCACCCATGATCATTATCACACATGACAATACCACCCATGACCATTATCACATATGACAATACCACCCATGATCATTATCACACATGACAATACCACCCATGATCATTATCACACATGACAATAACACTCATTATAATTTTCACACATGACAATACCACCCATGATCATTATCACACATGACAATAACAGCTACTATCATTATCACACATGACAATACCACCCCTGGTCATTATCACACATGACAATACCACCCATAATTATTATCACATAAGACAATACCACCCATTATCATAATCACACATGACAATACCACCCATGATCATTATCACGCATGACAATACCACCCATTATCATTATCACACATGACAATACCACCCTTTATCATTATCAAACATGACAATCCAACCATGATCATTATCACACATGACAATCCATCCATGATCAATATCAAACATGACAATCCATCCATGATCATTATCGAACATGACAATCCAACCATGATCATTATCACACATGACAATCCATCCATGATCATTATCAAACATGACAATCCATCCATGATCATTATCAAACATGACAATACCACCCATTATCATTATCACAAATGACAATACCACCCATGTTCATTATCACACATCACAATAACAACCATTATCATTATCACACATGACAATACCACCCATGATCATTATCACACATGACAATAACAGCTATTATCATTATCACACATTACAATACCACCCATGATCATTATCACACATGAAAATACCACCCATGATCATTAACACACATGACAATAACAGCTATTATCATTATCACACATGACAATACCACCCATGATCATTATCACATAAGACAAAACCACCCATGATCATTATCACGCATGACAATACCACCCAATATCATAATCAAACATGACAATCCCACCCTATATCATTATCAAACATGACAATCCAACCATGATCATTATCACACATGACAATCCATCCATGATCATTATCAAACATGACAATCCATCCATGATCATTATCAAACATGACAATCCATCCAGGATCATAATCAAACATGACAATCCATCCATGATCATTATTAAACATGACAATCCATCCATGATCATTATCAAACATGACAATCCAACCATGATCATTATCACACATGACAATCCATCCATGATCATTATCAAACATGACAATACCACCCATGATCATTATCACATAAGACAATACCACCCATGATCATTATCACGCATGACAATACCACCCAATATCATTATCACACATGACAATCCAACCATGATCATTATCACACATGACAATACCACCCATGATCATTATCACACATGACAATACCACCCATGATCATTATCACACATGACAATACCACCCATGACCATTATCACACATGACAATACCACCCATGATCATTATCACACATGACAATACCACCCATGATCATTATCACACATGACAATAACACTCATTATAATTTTCACACATGACAATACCACCCATGATCATTATCACACATGACAATAACAGCTACTATCATTATCACACATGACAATACCACCCCTGGTCATTATCACACATGACAATACCACCCATAATTATTATCACATAAGACAATACCACCCATTATCATAATCACACATGACAATACCACCCATGATCATTATCACGCATGACAATACCACCCATTATCATTATCACACATGACAATACCACCCTTTATCATTATCAAACATGACAATCCAACCATGATCATTATCACACATGACAATCCATCCATGATCAATATCAAACATGACAATCCATCCATGATCATTATCGAACATGACAATCCAACCATGATCATTATCACACATGACAATCCATCCATGATCATTATCAAACATGACAATCCATCCATGATCATTATCAAACATGACAATACCACCCATTATCATTATCACAAATGACAATACCACCCATGTTCATTATCACACATCACAATAACAACCATTATCATTATCACACATGACAATACCACCCATGATCATTATCACACATGACAATAACAGCTATTATCATTATCACACATTACAATACCACCCATGATCATTATCACACATGAAAATACCACCCATGATCATTAACACACATGACAATGACAGCTATTATCATTATCACACATGACAATACCACCCATGATCATTATCACATAAGACAAAACCACCCATGATCATTATCACGCATGACAATACCACCCAATATCATAATCAAACATGACAATCCCACCCTATATCATTATCAAACATGACAATCCAACCATGATCATTATCACACATGACAATCCATCCATGATCATTATCAAACATGACAATCCATCCATGATCATTATCAAACATGACAATCCATCCAGGATCATAATCAATCATGACAATCCATCCATGATCATTATTAAACATGACAATCCATCCATGATCATTATCAAACATGACAATCCAACCATGATCATTATCACACATGACAATCCATCCATGATCATTATCAAACATGACAATACCACCCATGATCATTATCACATAAGACAATACCACCCATGATCATTATCACGCATGACAATACCACCCTTTATCATTATCAAACATGACAATCCAACCATGATCATTATCACACATGACAATCCATCCATGATCAATATCAAACATGACAATCCATCCATGATCATTATCGAACATGACAATCCAACCATGATCATTATCACACATGACAATCCATCCATGATCATTATCAAACATGACAATCCATCCATGATCATTATCAAACATGACAATACCACCCATTATCATTATCACAAATGACAATACCACCCATGTTCATTATCACACATCACAATAACAACCATTATCATTATCACACATGACAATACCACCCATGATCATTATCACACATGACAATAACAGCTATTATCATTATCACACATTACAATACCACCCATGATCATTATCACACATGAAAATACCACCCATGATCATTAACACACATGACAATAACAGCTATTATCATTATCACACATGACAATACCACCCATGGTCATTATCACATAAGACAAAACCACCCATGATCATTATCACGCATGACAATACCACCCAATATCATAATCAAACATGACAATCCCACCCTATATCATTATCAAACATGACAATCCAACCATGATCATTATCACACATGACAATCCATCCATGATCATTATCAAACATGACAATCCATTCATGATCATTATCAAACATGACAATCCATCCATGATCATTATCAAACATGACAATCCCACCATCATCATTATCACACCTGACAATCCATCCATGATCATTATCAAACATGACAATCCATCCATGATCATTATCAAACATGACAATACCACCCATTATCATTATCACACATGACAATACCACCCATGTTCATTATCACACATCACAATAACAACCATTATCATTATCACACATGACAATACCACCCATGATCAGTATCACACATGACAATAACAGTTATTATCAGTATTACACATGACAATACCACCCATGGTCTTTATCACACATGACAATACCACCCATGGTCATTATCACACATGACAATAACAGCTATTATCATTATCACTCATGACAATACCACCCATGATCATTATCACACATGACAATACCACCCATTATCATAATCACACATGACAATACCACCCATGATCATTATCACGCATGACAATACCACCCATTATCATTATCACACATGACAATACCACCCTTTATCATTATCAAACATGACAATCCAACCATGATCATTATCACACATGACAATCCATCCATGATCAATATCAAACATGACAATCCATCCATGATCATTATCGAACATGACAATCCAACCATGATCATTATCACACATGACAATCCATCCATGATCATTATCAAACATGACAATCCATCCATGATCATTATCAAACATGACAATACCACCCATTATCATTATCACAAATGACAATACCACCCATGTTCATTATCACACATCACAATAACAACCATTATCATTATCACACATGACAATACCACCCATGATCATTATCACACATGACAATAACAGCTATTATCATTATCACACATTACAATACCACCCATGATCATTATCACACATGAAAATACCACCCATGATCATTAACACACATGACAATGACAGCTATTATCATTATCACACATGACAATACCACCCATGATCATTATCACATAAGACAAAACCACCCATGATCATTATCACGCATGACAATACCACCCAATATCATAATCAAACATGACAATCCCACCCTATATCATTATCAAACATGACAATCCAACCATGATCATTATCACACATGACAATCCATCCATGATCATTATCAAACATGACAATCCATCCATGATCATTATCAAACATGACAATCCATCCAGGATCATAATCAAACATGACAATCCATCCATGATCATTATTAAACATGACAATCCATCCATGATCATTATCAAACATGACAATCCAACCATGATCATTATCACACATGACAATCCATCCATGATCATTATCAAACATGACAATACCACCCATGATCATTATCACATAAGACAATACCACCCATGATCATTATCACGCATGACAATACCACCCAATATCATTATCACACATGACAATCCAACCATGATCATTATCACACATGACAATACCACCCATGATCATTATCACACATGACAATACCACCCATGATCATTATCACACATGACAATACCACCCATGACCATTATCACACATGACAATACCACCCATGATCATTATCACACATGACAATACCACCCATGATCATTATCACACATGACAATAACACTCATTATAATTTTCACACATGACAATACCACCCACGATCATTATCACACATGACAATAACAGCTACTATCATTATCACACATGACAATACCACCCCTGGTCATTATCACACATGACAATACCACCCATAATTATTATCACATAAGACAATACCACCCATTATCATTATCACACATGACAATACCACCCATGATCAGTATCACACATGACAATAACAGTTATTATCAGTATTACACATGACAATACCACCCATGGTCTTTATCACACATGACAATACCACCCATGGTCATTATCACACATGACAATACCACCCATGATCATTATCACACATGACAATACCACCCATTATCATAATCACACATGACAATACCACCCATGATCATTATCACGCATGACAATACCACCCATTATCATTATCACACATGACAATACCACCCTTTATCATTATCAAACATGACAATCCAACCATGATCATTATCACACATGACAATCCATCCATGATCAATATCAAACATGACAATCCATCCATGATCATTATCGAACATGACAATCCAACCATGATCATTATCACACATGACAATCCATCCATGATCATTATCAAACATGACAATCCATCCATGATCATTATCAAACATGACAATACCACCCATTATCATTATCGCAAATGACAATACCACCCATGTTCATTATCACACATCACAATAACAACCATTATCATTATCACACATGACAATACCACCCATGATCATTATCACACATGACAATAACAGCTATTATCATTATCACACATTACAATACCACCCAATATCATAATCAAACATGACAATCCCACCCTATATTATTATCAAACATGACAATCCAACCATGATCATTATCACACATGACAATCCATCCATGATCATTATCAAACATGACAATCCATCCATGATCATTATCAAACATGACAATCCATCCAGGATCATTATCAAACATGAAAATCCCACCATCATCATTATCACACATGACAATCCATCCATGATCATTATCAAACATGACAATCCATCCATGATCATTATCAAACATGACAATACCACCCATTATCATTATCACACATGACAATACCACCCATGTTCATTATCACACATCACAATAACAACCATTACCATTATCACACATGACAATACCACCCATGATCATTATCACACATGACAATAACAGTTATTATCAGTATTACACATGACAATACCACCCATGGTCTTTATCACACATGACAATACCACCCATGGTCATTATCACACATGACAATAACAGCTATTATCATTATCACTCATGACAATATCACCCATGATCATTATCACACATGACAATACCACCCATGGTCATTATCACACATGACAATACCACCCATTATCATAATCACACATGACAATACCACCCATGATCATTATCACGCATGACAATACCACCCATTATCATTATCACACATGACAATACCACCCTTTATCATTATCAAACATGACAATCCAACCATGATCATTATCACACATGACAATCCATCCATGATCAATATCAAACATGACAATCCATCCATGATCATTATCGAACATGACAATCCAACCATGATCATTATCACACATGACAATCCATCCATGATCATTATCAAACATGACAATCCATCCATGATCATTATCAAACATGACAATACCACCCATTATCATTATCACAAATGACAATACCACCCATGTTCATTACCACACATCACAATAACAACCATTATCATTATCACACATGACAATACCACCCATGATCATTATCACACGTGACAATAACAGCTATTATCATTATCACACATTACAATACCACCCATGATCATTATCACACATGAAAATACCACCCATGATCATTAACACACATGACAATAACAGCTATTATCATTATCACACATGACAATACCACCCATGATCATTATCACATAAGACAAAACCACCCATGATCATTATCACGCATGACAATACCACCCAATATCATAATCAAACATGACAATCCCACCCTATATCATTATCAAACATGACAATCCAACCATGATCATTATCACACATGACAATCCATCCATGATCATTATCAAACATGACAATCCATCCATGATCATTATCAAACATGACAATCCATCCAGGATCATAATCAAACATGACAATCCATCCATGATCATTATTAAACATGACAATCCATCCATGATCTTTATCAAACATGACAATCCAACCATGATCATTATCACACATGACAATCCATACATGATCATTATCAAACATGACAATACCACCCATGATCATTATCACATAAGACAATACCACCCATGATCATTATCACGCATGACAATACCACCCAATATCATTATCACACATGACAATCCAACCATGATCATTATCACACATGACAATACCACCCATGATCATTATCACACATGACAATACCACCCATGATCATTATCACACATGACAATACCACCCATGACCATTATCACACATGACAATACCACCCATGATCATTATCACACATGACAATACCACCCATTATCATTATCACACATGACAATACCACCCTTTATCATTATCAAACATGACAATCCAACCATGATCATTATCACACATGACAATCCATCCATGATCAATATCAAACATGACAATCCATCCATGATCATTATCGAACATGACAATCCAACCATGATCATTATCACACATGACAATCCATCCATGATCATTATCAAACATGACAATCCATCCATGATCATTATCAAACATGACAATACCACCCATTATCATTATCACAAATGACAATACCACCCATGTTCATTATCACACATCACAATAACAACCATTATCATTATCACACATGACAATACCACCCATGATCATTATCACACATGACAATAACAGCTATTATCATTATCACACATTACAATACCACCCATGATCATTATCACACATGAAAATACCACCCATGATCATTAACACACATGACAATGACAGCTATTATCATTATCACACATGACAATACCACCCATGATCATTATCACATAAGACAAAACCACCCATGATCATTATCACGCATGACAATACCACCCAATATCATAATCAAACATGACAATCCCACCCTATATCATTATCAACCATGACAATCCAACCATGATCATTATCACACATGACAATCCATCCATGATCATTATCAAACATGACAATCCATCCATGATCATTATCAAACATGACAATCCATCCAGGATCATAATCAAACATGACAATCCATCCATGATCATTATTAAACATGACAATCCATCCATGATCATTATCAAACATGACAATCCAACCATGATCATTATCACACATGACAATCCATCCATGATCATTATCAAACATGACAATACCACCCATGATCATTATCACATAAGACAATACCACCCATGATCATTATCACGCATGACAATACCACCCAATATCATTATCACACATGACAATCCAACCATGATCATTATCACACATGACAATACCACCCATGATCATTATCACACATGACAATACCACCCATGATCATTATCACACATGACAATACCACCCATGACCATTATCACACATGACAATACCACCCATGATCATTATCACACATGACAATACCACCCATGATCATTATCACACATGACAATAACACTCATTATAATTTTCACACATGACAATACCACCCACGATCATTATCACACATGACAATAACAGCTACTATCATTATCACACATGACAATACCACCCCTGGTCATTATCACACATGACAATACCACCCATAATTATTATCACATAAGACAATACCACCCATTATCATTATCACACATGACAATACCACCCATGATCAGTATCACACATGACAATAACAGTTATTATCAGTATTACACATGACAATACCACCCATGGTCTTTATCACACATGACAATACCACCCATGGTCATTATCACACATGACAATACCACCCATGATCATTATCACACATGACAATACCACCCATTATCATAATCACACATGACAATACCACCCATGATCATTATCACGCATGACAATACCACCCATTATCATTATCACACATGACAATACCACCCTTTATCATTATCAAACATGACAATCCAACCATGATCATTATCACACATGACAATCCATCCATGATCAATATCAAACATGACAATCCATCCATGATCATTATCGAACATGACAATCCAACCATGATCATTATCACACATGACAATCCATCCATGATCATTATCAAACATGACAATCCATCCATGATCATTATCAAACATGACAATACCACCCATTATCATTATCGCAAATGACAATACCACCCATGTTCATTATCACACATCACAATAACAACCATTATCATTATCACACATGACAATACCACCCATGATCATTATCACACATGACAATAACAGCTATTATCATTATCACACATTACAATACCACCCAATATCATAATCAAACATGACAATCCCACCCTATATTATTATCAAACATGACAATCCAACCATGATCATTATCACACATGACAATCCATCCATGATCATTATCAAACATGACAATCCATCCATGATCATTATCAAACATGACAATCCATCCAGGATCATTATCAAACATGAAAATCCCACCATCATCATTATCACACATGACAATCCATCCATGATCATTATCAAACATGACAATCCATCCATGATCATTATCAAACATGACAATACCACCCATTATCATTATCACACATGACAATACCACCCATGTTCATTATCACACATCACAATAACAACCATTACCATTATCACACATGACAATACCACCCATGATCATTATCACACATGACAATAACAGTTATTATCAGTATTACACATGACAATACCACCCATGGTCTTTATCACACATGACAATACCACCCATGGTCATTATCACACATGACAATAACAGCTATTATCATTATCACTCATGACAATATCACCCATGATCATTATCACACATGACAATACCACCCATGGTCATTATCACACATGACAATACCACCCATTATCATAATCACACATGACAATACCACCCATGATCATTATCACGCATGACAATACCACCCATTATCATTATCACACATGACAATACCACCCTTTATCATTATCAAACATGACAATCCAACCATGATCATTATCACACATGACAATCCATCCATGATCAATATCAAACATGACAATCCATCCATGATCATTATCGAACATGACAATCCAACCATGATCATTATCACACATGACAATCCATCCATGATCATTATCAAACATGACAATCCATCCATGATCATTATCAAACATGACAATACCACCCATTATCATTATCACAAATGACAATACCACCCATGTTCATTACCACACATCACAATAACAACCATTATCATTATCACACATGACAATACCACCCATGATCATTATCACACGTGACAATAACAGCTATTATCATTATCACACATTACAATACCACCCATGATCATTATCACACATGAAAATACCACCCATGATCATTAACACACATGACAATAACAGCTATTATCATTATCACACATGACAATACCACCCATGATCATTATCACATAAGACAAAACCACCCATGATCATTATCACGCATGACAATACCACCTATTATCATAATCACACATGACAATACCACCCATAATTATTATCACATAAGACAATACCACCCATTATCATTATCACGCATGACAATACCACCCAATATCATTATCACACATGACAATACCACCCTATATCATTATCAAACATGACAATCCAACCATGATCATTATCACACATGACAATCCATCCATGATCATTATCAAACATGACAATCCATCCATGATCATTATCAAACATGACAATCCAACTGTATAGGGTTGGTCGCTAGGTGGCGTAAGGTGGTACATGTTTCTATTTCACTGCTCGTTCAAATTTACATTTTTAATCTAAATTCTGCATTTTTGTGTTTGACATTACTGCAGTTATAAGACCAACACACTACTTTATTTGGACACGCAGACATTTTAATAAATTACACCAGTTACGCCGCTAAAATTAATCATTTACAACATAGTGGGCGATAATACAGATAGTTAACTTTTCGCGCTTCGGTACGGTCTTACATTACAAATAACATACAAAGACAGGGGTAGCCCTTTTAAACTGTTAACTAACAGGCCTTTTCATAAGACGTTCCTTTACACCCAGTATCGCCCTGGGGGTGAAGACCTCTACGTTTCATCTGCACGGGCACTAAAACGTCTTATTACTATTACTTTTGCACAGGCTTTGCTGAGCGCGAAGATTTAAACGATCTGTATTTAGCCTTTTAAACTGATTTGTTAAACTGATTTGTATTTAGCCTTTTAAAAACTCATTCTACATTTAGCATTTTACAGGCATTAGCATTTTACAGACTTATTCAGCATTTTACAAACTTATTTGAAACTACTGATTTAGTTTATTAATAATTTTAAATACCACTTGATTATGTCTATGTAATATTTATTTTATAACACATTATTTATTTATATATTTTTCTCGCTAGATTTATTAGTCTTACATCTAAGAAACTACTGTAATTTTAGAATTAGTGTGATCTTATACTCTCATATATTTATTTATTACATGTTATTTATTAAGTTTCGGTGCTGTTGACCCATGCCAAACATTTACATTATTTTAGAACGTCTGGCCACTCTCAGTCACTAATTATTTTATGATACATTAATTTTATCACTTGAGCAGATTTTGTCAAATGTCACCATTGTTCTCACTGTGTGTTTTATTTTTATCCTGTTCTGCAGCTTCTAGAAGCCATGATTTCACCTTGTGTAACACACTGGCACAATGGTCGGATGTAATTTCAACACCTTCCAAATACATGACCACACAAGAATCCTTGACATACTTACACAGTCTGCCATGCCTTAATCTGTGTTTCAACCGAAAATTACTACCAATACCCCGTTCCAGGCCAACATTTAAATTGGCCTTGATCTTACTGCTAGCGGGAGATGTTAGTCTTAATCCTGGACCTGTGGTCAGGCATAACATCCGCCTGGCCACCACTAACATTCGTTCAATTCGTGAAAAAACTGCCTCTCTCACTGATCTTATAATTTCCAAAACAATAGACATTCTCGCTGTGACTGAGACCTGGCTCAGACCGCATGACACAGATGCATGTATTGCCGACATCTCCCCTCCTGGCTATACCTTCCACCATCGACCACGTCCAGTTGGACGAGGCGGAGGTGTCGGTTTCCTTATTTCAAAACTATTTAACACCAGCCCGGACTATACCACATTTGAATCTATTTGTCTTAACATATCTAATTCGTGCTTCTGTGGGGTTTTCATTTGTATTTATCGCCCTCCAGGTCATCCAGCTAACTTCTTTGAAGAATTCCAGGATCTTTTGGGAAATGTTGCAACCATGCACACAGAATTTTACATTGTGGGCGATTTTAATCTTTACCTGGATACACCATCTGCAACAACTACCACGTTTAATGATATCCTGGCATCATTTGACACAAAACAACATGTCAACTTCCCAACACACATACATGGACATTGGCTTGACATCTTGATAACTCGTTCCTCTTGTAAAAACATTCAGACACCCACAGTTGTAGATGGCTTATCGGACCATAACACAGTAATTGCAGATCTTAAAGTTCCTATAGCCCCAGCCGTGTCCAACCACAACATGTTCTACAGAGCCTTTCACAGTATCAACATTGCATCATTTATGACTGATATAATTACATCCGACCTTGTCACACATCCTAAAGAACATGTATCAGACCTATACAAACAGTACCGTCAAATACTGAAGACATTGCTTGACAAACATGCACCCGCTAAATCCAAATATGTGTCACAAAAGCCGCCAGCTCCTTGGATGACCCCGGAAATAATCCACTCTAAACGGCGCCGTCGCTATCTGGAACGTGTTTGGCGTAAATCTCGTTCATCCTTAGACAGGTCACGCTACACACGGCAATGTCATCTATGTAACCGACAAATGTCAAAAGCAAAGTCGTATTATTACGAAAACATGGTCGCAAATAACTCTGCTACACCAAAACAGCTATGGAAATGTATCAATCAGATTTTACACAGGCGGCCTGCTCCTTCTCTACCAACCCATGCATCAATCAAGTCACTGTGTAACTCTTTCTCAAGTCATTTTAAAGACAAAATCAGCCTGATACATTCAGCCTTCACAGATCACACCTCAGACACTATAAATGCCGACTCTCCACAACTAAATTCTAAACTCACGTCGTTTGAACCAGCCACAACTACTGAAGTAAAAAAAATTATCATGTCATCCCCAAATAAATCCTGTGATCTTGACCCACTTCCGACCATACTACTGAAAGCATGCCTTGACGTTTTAATTAAACCAATAACAGATATAATAAATGCATCACTCTGCTCCGGCTTATTCCCTGAAGACTTTAAATGTGCACATGTAAATCCAATTCTTAAGAAGACAACTCTGTCAAAAGAAGATCTAAACAGCTACAGACCTATTTCTAACCTTAGCTTCATTTCCAAAATACTCGAAAAGATTGTTGCAAATCGACTTACTTCTCACATCAACATAAATGGTTTAACCAATGCATCACAGTCTGCGTACAAACAATTTCACTCAACAGAAACTGCTCTTTTAAAAGTACACAATGACATAAACCTTAACATTGATAATGGCAAAGTTACTGCACTGACCCTGCTTGACCTATCCGCCGCTTTCGACACCATTGACCACGACATTCTCATTACACGCTTATCAACGTGGTACGGGATATCTGGCACAGCCTTGAGCTGGTTTACTTCATACCTTACTGACAGACGGCAAGCCATTAAAATAGGTTACTGCTTCTCAGACATGCTGCCCACCTCTTGTGGTGTCCCCCAAGGTTCTGTTTTGGGTCCGTTGCTTTTCACTTTGTACACAACACCATTAAGCTCAGTTATCCAGAGTCACAACCTGGATCATCACCTTTATGCAGATGACACACAAATCTATGTTTCTCTGACCACACCAGATACTTGTCGCTCCCTAAACCAGCTCAGGGATTGTCTCCAAGATGTCTCCCTCTGGATGAAAAATAGTAAATTAAAACTAAATGCAGATAAGACTGAATTTCTCATCATTGGTACCTCAACGCAGCGGGCAAAACTCAATGGCTTTTTCCCGACACATATTCTGAGTCAGAGTATCACACCAGCCGCCTCAGTTTTAAATCTCGGAGTAACGTTTGATGAAAACTTCAATTTCAAACAACATATCTCGAAAACATGCCGTTGCTGTTTCTACCATATCCGTGATCTTCGCCGTATCCGCCGGTTTTTATCACTTTCCGTTGCTAAAACCATCGCCACAGCTCTAGTAAGCAGCAGACTCGACTACTGCAATTCCCTCCTTTACAATACCGCAAACAAGGACGTAGCAAAACTTCAGCGTGTCCAAAATTGTTTAGCAAGGGTAGTCACGCGTTCTCCTCGTTTTTCTCGCTCAGTTCTAAAATCACTGCATTGGCTACCTGTGCACTATCGCATCATTTTCAAAATGTGTACAATAGCCTATCAAGCACTCTCATCTACACAACCAGCATATCTAAATTCAATGCTAACTCCAACAAGAAATTCCAGACAGCTACGCTCAACCAGTAGTAACCCTCTTTACATCCCTCGGGTGAAAACGAAAGCCGGGACCCGAGCTTTCTCGGTTGCCGCACCAACGGTGTGGAATTCGCTTCCTGCCAGTGTTAAATCACAAGGTAATATAGTTTCATTCCGCCGACATCTAAAAACCTATCTCTTTAATGCTCCCTATCCTCCTTAGCCTCCTAGCTTTTCCATCAATCCGTTGACGACTCACGCATTGCTTTCGATTATGAGATTGATTAATCCCCTTGTTTTGTCGCGCCACTGAGCTTGATTTTCGAGGATATTGGCGCAAAAGAAGTTACTATTATTATTATTATCCAGGATCATTATCAAACATGACAATCCAACCATGATCATTATCACACATGACAATCCACCCATGTTCATTATCACACATGACAATACCACCCATGATCAGTATCACACATGACAATAACAGCTATTATCATTATCACACATGACAATACCACCCATGATCATTATCACACATGACAATACCACCCATGATCATTATCACACATGACAATAACAGCTATTATCATTATCACACATGACAATACCACCCATGATCATTATCACACATGACAATACCACCCATTATCATTATCACACATGACAATACCACCCATGATCATTATCACACATGACAATACAACCCATTATCATTATCACACATGACAATACCACCCTTTATCATTATCACACATGACAATACCACCCATGACCATTATCACACATGACAATACCACCCATGATCATTATCACAAATTACAATACCACCCATGATCATTATGACAATAACACTCATTATCATGATCACACATGACCATGTTCACACATGACAATACCACCCATTATCATTATCACACATGACAATACCATCCATGATCAGTATCACACATGACAATACCACTCATTATCAGTATCACGCATGACAATACCACCCATGATCATTATCACACATGACAATATCACACATGACAATAACACTAATTATCATTATCACGCATGACAATACCACCCATGATCATTATCACACATGACAATACCACCCATGATCGTCATCACACCTGACAATAAGACCCATTATCATTATCACACATGACAATACCACCCATGACCATTATCCACATGACATTAACACCCATGATCATTGTCACACATGACCGTCCGTTAAACCCATGCGTGTGCGTAGGGGAAGACGACACCAGTGGACCACTTGATTGATAGCATCACCCAGACAAGTAATCTGGATACATATTATGTCATCGCGTGACTGTAGTATGCTGAGAGCACTATAAACTATGCACCGAATGTAACACGGTTCGCAAGTATGAGACACGAGTATATCGGTTACATTTGTGGGTATAATTGAGTAGGTATTGTTATCATGAAAGTATGTCACTAGATATTCTTGTGTGCAAAATAACAAATGGTTTTACTATGCACTGGTGAGATGTGTATTTTACATCAATTCACGCATTCAGAAGTACGTCATAAATATATTCAATGTATCGAAACGGGACTGATAAAGACATACAAACCAATTGAGCAGAAGGAGAAGATAAGTTTGTATGTAGTATGAGTTTGTGTAAAATACGCGAGAGAACGAAAATGGTTCGACTTGAACAACATGTCTTCACTATAACATGTCGCAAACGTCTCCGTGTGCAATCGTGTCGGATTCGGAAGCACATACCAAATTGCGTCTATCAGTGTGGAAAACAGTTGCACAGACATAATCCTGTCGATGCCGACAGTGCCGCGGTATCACCATGCAGCGGCCAATGCCCTTGTCGACAATCAGTTACCCTCGACTGATAGCCTCGTCTTTAAATACATAGCTCTTCCGTTGCTCTATATTTTCCGGATAGTCACATTTCATTTATTCAACTGAACATGGTGTTTATGGTTCTTTGCCGTAGCTAATCATTGACGGATCTGTAACGTCACCATTTGACTAACCGCCAGGTACAGTAAGATTGATAGTGCACAGCGTGTGTGTAGGTTAGTTAGTGGTTGTTTGTGTGACTGGGTGAATGAGTGAGTGGCAATGTGTGGAGTGTGAATATGTGTGAGTGCGTCGGTGGGTTTGTGTATGTGCGTATGCGTGCGGGGGGGGTGCGTGCGTGCTCGCGTGCGTGTGTGTGTTGGTGTGTGTGTTTGTGTGTGTATGTGTGCGTAGGCCCGTGGGTGCGTGAGTGAATGGGTGCGTGAGTGTGTGTGTGTGTGTGTGTGTGTGTGTATGTGTGCGTAGGCCCGTGGGTGCGTGAGTGAATGGGTGCGTGAGTGTGTGTGTGTGTGTGCGTGCGTGCGTATTTGTTTGTATGTATGTATATATGTATAAATGGATATAATCTATAGGTACACATGTATGTATATTTATGTATTTATATATGTATATACTATATGTATGTATGTACGTATGAATGTATGTATGTTTGCATGCATGTATGTATGTATGCATATATGTGTGTGTGTGTGTGTGTGTATGTATGTATGTATGTTTTTGTACGTATACGGTATTCTCCCGACACGCCCACTTTCAGCATCATTATTTTTAATGTTTACACTGGATATCCTTTACATTTATCATAGCTTCCCATTTGCTATACGTGTGTGTGTGTGTGTGTGTGTGTGTGTGTGTGTGTGTGGGCCCGTGGGTGCGTGAGTGAATGGGTGCGTGAGTGTGTGTGTGCGTGCGTGCGTATTTGTTTGTATGTATGTATATATGTATAAATGGATATAATCTATAGGTACACATGTATGTATATTTATGTATTTATGTATTTATATATGTATATGCTATATGTATGTATGTACGTATGAATGTTTGCATGCATGTATGTATGTATGCATATATATTTATGCTATTATCACACATGACAATACCACCCATGATCATTATCACATAAGACAAAACCACCCATGATCATTATCACGCATGACAATACCACCCAATATCATAATCAAACATGACAATCCCACCCTATATCATTATCAAACATGACAATCCAACCATGATCATAATCACACATGACAATCCATCCATGATCATTATCAAACATGACAATCCAGCCATGATCATTATCAAACATGACAATCCATCCATGATCATTATCAAACATGACAATCCCACCATCATCATTATCACACATGACAATCCATCCATGATCATTATCAAACATGACAATCCATCCATGATCATTATCAAACATGACAATACCACCCATTATCATTATCACACATGACAATACCACCCATGTTCATTATCACACATCACAATAACAACCATTATCATTATCACACATGACAATACCACCCATGATCAGTATCACACATGACAATAACAGTTATTATCAGTATTACACATGACAATACCACCCATGGTCTTTATCACACATGACAATACCACCCATGGTCATTATCACACATGACAATAACAGCTATTATCATTATAACTCATGACAATACCACCCATGATCATTATCACACATGACAATACCACCCATGGTCATTATCACACATGACAATACCACCCATTATCATAATCACACATGACAATACCACCCATGATCATTATCACGCATGACAATACCACCCATTATCATTATCACACATGACAATACAACCCTTTATCATTATCAAACATGACAATCCAACCATGATCATTATCACACATGACAATCCATCCATGATCAATATCAAACATGACAATCCATCCATGATCATTATCGAACATGACAATCCAACCATGATCATTATCACACATGACAATCCATCCATGATCATTATCAAACATGACAATCCATCCATGATCATTATCAAACATGACAATACCACCCATTATCATTATCACAAATGACAATACCACCCATGTTCATTATCACACATCACAATAACAACCATTATCATTATCACACATGACAATACCACCCATGATCATTATCACACATGACAATAACAGCTATTATCATTATCACACATTACAATACCACCCATGATTATTATCACACATGAAAATACCACCCATGATCATTAACACACATGACAATAACAGCTATTATCATTATCACACATTACAATACCACCCATGATCATTATCACATAAGACAAAACCACCCATGATCATTATCACGCATGACAATACCACCAAATATCATAATCAAACATGACAATCCCACCCTATATCATTATCAAACATGACAATCCAACCATCATCATTATCACACATGACAATCCATCCATGATCATTATCAAACATGACAATCCATCCATGATCATTATCAAACATGACAATCCATCCAGGATCATAATCAAGCATGACAATCCATCCATGATCATTATTAAACATGACAATCCATCCATGATCATTATCAAACATGACAATCAAACCATGATCATTATCACACATGACAATCCATCCATGATCATTATCAAACATGACAATACCACCCATGATCATTATCACATAAGACAATACCACCCATGATCATTATCACGCATGACAATACCACCCAATATCATTATCACACATGACAATCCAACCATGATCATTATCACACATGACAATACCACCCATGATCATTATCACACATGACAATACCACCCATGATCATTATCACACATGACAATACCACCCATGACCATTATCACACATGACAATACCACCCATGATCATTATCACACATGACAATACCACCCATGATCATTATCACACATGACAATAACACTCATTATAATTTTCACACATGACAATACCACCCATGATCATTATCACACATGACAATAACAGCTACTATCATTATCACACATGACAATACCACCCCTGGTCATTATCACACATGACAATACCACCCATAATTATTATCACCTAAGACAATACCACCCATTATCATTATCACACATGACAATACCACCCATGATCAGTATCACACATGACAATAACAGTTATTATCAGTATTACACATGACAATACCACCCATGGTCTTTATCACACATGACAATACCACCCATGGTCATTATCACACATGACAATAACAGCTATTATCATTATCACTCATGACAATACCACCCATGATCATTATCACACATGACAATACCACCCATGAACATTATCACACATGACAATACCACCCATTATCATAATCACACATGACAATACCACCCATGATCATTATCACGCATGACAATACCACCCATTATCATAATCACACATGACAATACCACCCTTTATCATTATCAAACATGACAATCCAACCATGATCATAATCACACATGACAATCCATCCATGATCATTATCAAACATGACAATCCATCCATGATCATTATCAAACATGACAATACCACCCATTATCATTATCACAAATGACAATACCACCCATGTTCGTTATCACACATCACAATAACAACCATTATCATTATCACACATGACAATACCACCCATGATCATTATCAAACATGACAATAACAGCTATTATCATTATCACACATTACAATACCACCCATGATCATTATCACACGTGAAAATACCACCCATGATCATTAACACACATGACAATAACAGCTATTATCATTATCACACATGACAATACCACCCATGATCTTTATCACATAAGACAAAACCACCCATGATCATTATCACGCATGACAATACCACCCAATATCATAATCAAACATGACAATCCCACCCTATATCATTATCAAACATGACAATCCAACCATGATCATTATCACACATGACAATCCATCCATGATCATTATCAAACATGACAATCCATCCATGATCATTATCAAACATGACAATCCATCCATGATCATTATCAAACATGACAATCCCACCATCATCATTATCACACATGACAATCCATCCATGATCATTATCAAACATGACAATCCATCCATGATCATTATCAAACATGACAATACCACCCATTATCATTATCACACATGACAATACCACCCATGTTCATTATCACACATCACAATAACAACCATTATCATTATCACACATGACAATACCACCCATGATCAGTATCACACATGACAATAACAGTTATTATCAGTATTACACATGACAATACCACCCATGGTCTTTATCACACATGACAATACCACCCATGGTCATTCTCACACATGACAATAACAGCTATTATCATTATCACTCATGACAATACCACCCATGATCATTATCACACATGACAATACCACCCATGGTCATTATCACACATGACAATACCACCCATTATCATAATCACACATGACAATACCACCCATGATCATTATCACGCATGACAATACCACCCATTATCATTATCACACATGACAATATCACCCTTTATCATTATCAAACATGACAATCCAACCATGATCATTATCACACATGACAATCCATCCATGATCAATATCAAACATGACAATCCATCCATGATCATTATCGAACATGACAATCCAACCATTATCATTATCACACATGACAATCCATCCATGATCATTATCAAACATGACAATCCATCCATGATCATTATCAAACATGACAATACCACCCATTATCATTATCACAAATGACAATACCACCCATGTTCATTATCACACATCACAATAACAACCATTATCATTATCACACATGACAATACCACCCATGATCATTATCACACATGACAATAACAGCTATTATCATTATCACACATTACAATACCACCCATGATCATTATCACACATGAAAATACCACCCATGATCATTAACACACATGACAATAACAGCTATTATCATTATCACACATTACAATACCACCCATGATCATTATCACATAAGACAAAACCACCCATGATCATTATCACGCATGACAATACCACCCAATATCATAATCAAACATGACAATCCATCCATGATCATTATTAAACATGACAATCCATCCATGATCATTATCAAACATGACAATCCAACCATGATCATTATCACACATGACAATCCATCCATGATCATTATCAAACATGACAATACCACCCATGATCATTATCACATAAGACAATACCACCCATGATCATTATCACGCATGACAATACCACCCAATATCATTATCACACATGACAATCCAACCATGATCATTATCACACATGACAATACCACCCATGATCATTATCACACATGACAATACCACCCATGATCATTATCACACATGACAATACCACCCATGACCATTATCACACATGACAATACCACCCATGATCATTATCACACATGACAATACCACCCATGATCATTATCACACATGACAATAACACTCATTCTAATTTTCACACATGACAATACCACCCATGATCATTATCACACATGACAATAACAGCTACTATCATTATCACACATGACAATACCACCCCTGGTCATTATCACACATGACAATACCACCCATAATTATTATCACATAAGACAATACCACCCATTATCGTTATCACACATGAGAATACCACCCATGATCAGTATCACACATGACAATAACAGTTATTATCAGTATTACACATGACAATACCACCCATGGTCTTTATCACACATGACAATACCACCCATGTTCGTTATCACACATCACAATAACAACCATTATCATTATCACACATGACAATACCACCCATGATCATTATCAAACATGACAATAACAGCTATTATCATTATCACACATTACAATACCACCCATGATCATTATCACACGTGAAAATACCACCCATGATCATTAACACACATGACAATAACAGCTATTATCATTATCACACATGACAATACCACCCATGATCATTATCACATAAGACAAAACCACCCATGATCATTATCACGCATGACAATACCACCCAATATCATAATCAAACATGACAATCCCACCCTATATCATTATCAAACATGACAATCCAACCATGATCATTATCACACATGACAATCCATCCATGATCATTATCAAACATGACAATCCATCCATGATCATTATCAAACATGACAATCCATCCATGATCATTATCAAACATGACAATCCCACCATCATCATTATCACACATGACAATCCATCCATGATCATTATCAAACATGACAATCCATCCATGATCATTATCAAACATGACAATACCACCCATTATCATTATCACACATGACAATACCACCCATGTTCATTATCACACATCACAATAACAACCATTATCATTATCACACATGACAATACCACCCATGATCAGTATCACACATGACAATAACAGTTATTATCAGTATTACACATGACAATACCACCCATGGTCTTTATCACACATGACAATACCACCCATGGTCATTCTCACACATGACAATAACAGCTATTATCATTATCACTCATGACAATACCACCCATGATCATTATCACACATGACAATACCACCCATGGTCATTATCACACATGACAATACCACCCATTATCATAATCACACATGACAATACCACCCATGATCATTATCACGCATGACAATACCACCCATTATCATTATCACACATGACAATATCACCCTTTATCATTATCAAACATGACAATCCAACCATGATCATTATCACACATGACAATCCATCCATGATCAATATCAAACATGACAATCCATCCATGATCATTATCGAACATGACAATCCAACCATTATCATTATCACACATGACAATCCATCCATGATCATTATCAAACATGACAATCCATCCATGATCATTATCAAACATGACAATACCACCCATTATCATTATCACAAATGACAATACCACCCATGTTCATTATCACACATCACAATAACAACCATTATCATTATCACACATGACAATACCACCCATGATCATTATCACACATGACAATAACAGCTATTATCATTATCACACATTACAATACCACCCATGATCATTATCACACATGAAAATACCACCCATGATCATTAACACACATGACAATAACAGCTATTATCATTATCACACATTACAATACCACCCATGATCATTATCACATAAGACAAAACCACCCATGATCATTATCACGCATGACAATACCACCCAATATCATAATCAAACATGACAATCCATCCATGATCATTATTAAACATGACAATCCATCCATGATCATTATCAAACATGACAATCCAACCATGATCATTATCACACATGACAATCCATCCATGATCATTATCAAACATGACAATACCACCCATGATCATTATCACATAAGACAATACCACCCATGATCATTATCACGCATGACAATACCACCCAATATCATTATCACACATGACAATCCAACCATGATCATTATCACACATGACAATACCACCCATGATCATTATCACACATGACAATACCACCCATGACCATTATCACACATGACAATACCACCCATGATCATTATCACACATGACAATACCACCCATGATCATTATCACACATGACAATAACACTCATTCTAATTTTCACACATGACAATACCACCCATGATCATTATCACACATGACAATAACAGCTACTATCATTATCACACATGACAATACCACCCCTGGTCATTATCACACATGACAATACCACCCATAATTATTATCACATAAGACAATACCACCCATTATCGTTATCACACATGAGAATACCACCCATGATCAGTATCACACATGACAATAACAGTTATTATCAGTATTACACATGACAATACCACCCATGGTCTTTATCACACATGACAATACCACCCATGGTCATTATCACACATGACAATAACAGCTATTATCATTATCACTCATGACAATACCACCCATGATCATTATCACACATGACAATACCACCCATGATCATTATCACACATGACAATACCACCCATTATCATAATCACACATGACAATTCCACCCATGATCATTATCACGCATGACAATACCACCCATTATCATTATCACACATGACAATACCACCCTTTATCATTATCAAACATGACAATCCAACCATGATCATTATCACACATGACAATCCATCCATGATCAATATCAAACATGACAATCCATCCATGATCATTATCGAACATGACAATCCAACCATGATCATTATCACACATGACAATCCATCCATGATCATTATCAAACGTGACAATCCATCCATGATCATTATCAAACATGACAATACCACCCATTATCATTATCACAAATGACAATACCACCCATGTTCGTTATCACACATCACAATAACAACCATTATCATTATCACACATGACAATACCACCCATGATCATTATCACACATGACAATAACAGCTATTATCATTATCACACATTACAATACCACCCATGATCATTATCACACATGAAAATACCACCCATGATCATTAACACACATGACAATAACAGCTATTATCATTATCACACATGACAATACCACCCATGCTCATTATCACATAAGACAAAACCACCCATGATCATTATCACGCATGACAATACCACCCAATATCATAATCAAACATGACAATCCCACCCTATATCATTATCAAACATGACAATCCAACCATGATCATTATCACACATGACAATCCATCCATGATCATTATCAAACATGACAATCCATCCATGATCATTATCAAACATGACAATCCCACCATCATCATAATCACACATGTCAATCCATCCATGATCATTATCAAACATGACAATCCATCCATGATCATTATCAAACATGACAATACCACCCATTATCATTATCACACATGACAATACCACCCATGTTCATTATCACACATCACAATAACAACCATTATCATTATCACACATGACAATACCACCCATGTTCATTATCACACATCACAATAACAACCATTATCATTATCACACATGACAATACCACCCATGATCAGTATCACACATGACAATAACAGTTATTATCAGAATTACACTTGACAATACCACCCATGGTCTTTATCACACATGACAATACCACCCATGGTCATTCTCACACATGACAATACCACCCAATATCATAATCAAACATGACAATCCCACCCTATATCATTATCAAACATGACAATCCAACCATGATCATTATCACACATGACAATCCATCCATGATCATTATCAAACATGACAATCCATCCATGATCATTATCAAACATGACAATCCATCCATGATCATTATCAAACATGACAATCCCACCATCATCATTATCACACATGACAATCCATCCATGATCATTATCAAACATGACAATCCATCCATGATCATTATCAAACATGACAATACCACCCATTATCATTATCACACATGACAATACCACCCATGTTCATTATCACACATCACAATAACAACCATTATCATTATCACACATGACAATACCACCCATGATCAGTATCACACATGACAATAACAGTTATTATCAGTATTACACATGACAATACCACCCATGGTCTTTATCACACATGACAATACCACCCATGGTCATTCTCACACATGACAATAACAGCTATTATCATTATCACTCATGACAATACCACCCATGATCATTATCACACATGACAATACCACCCATGGTCATTATCACACATGACAATACCACCCATTATCATAATCACACATGACAATACCACCCATGATCATTATCACGCATGACAATACCACCCATTATCATTATCACACATGACAATATCACCCTTTATCATTATCAAACATGACAATCCAACCATGATCATTATCACACATGACAATCCATCCATGATCAATATCAAACATGACAATCCATCCATGATCATTATCGAACATGACAATCCAACCATGATCATTATCACACATGACAATCCATCCATGATCATTATCAAACATGACAATCCATCCATGATCATTATCAAACATGACAATACCACCCATTATCATTATCACAAATGACAATACCACCCATGTTCATTATCACACATCACAATAACAACCATTATCATTATCACACATGACAATACCACCCATGATCATTATCACACATGACAATAACAGCTATTATCATTATCACACATTACAATACCACCCATGATCATTATCACACATGAAAATACCACCCATGATCATTAACACACATGACAATAACAGCTATTATCATTATCACACATTACAATACCACCCATGATCATTATCACATAAGACAAAACCACCCATGATCATTATCAAGCATGACAATACCACCCCATATCATAATCAAACATGACAATCCCATCCTATATCATTATCAAACATGACAATCCAACCATGATCATTATCACACATGACAATCCATCCATGATCATTATCAAACATGACAATCCATCCAGGATCATAATCAAACATGACAATCCATCCATGATCATTATTAAACATGACAATCCATCCATGATCATTATCAAACATGACAATCCAACCATGATCATTATCACACATGACAATCCATCCATGATCATTATCAAACATGACAATACCACCCATGATCATTATCACATAAGACAATACCACCCATGATCATTATCACGCATGACAATACCACCCAATATCATTATCACACATGACAATCCAACCATGATCATTATCACACATGACAATACCACCCATGATCATTATCACACATGACAATACCACCCATGATCATTATCACACATGACAATACCACCCATGACCATTATCACACATGACAATACCACCCATGATCATTATCACACATGACAATACCACCCATGATCATTATCACACATGACAATAACACTCATTCTAATTTTCACACATGACAATACCACCCATGATCATTATCACACATGACAATAACAGCTACTATCATTATCACACATGACAATACCACCCCTGGTCATTATCACACATGACAATACCACCCATAATTATTATCACATAAGACAATACCACCCATTATCGTTATCACACATGAGAATACCACCCATGATCAGTATCACACATGACAATAACAGTTATTATCAGTATTACACATGACAATACCACCCATGGTCTTTATCACACATGACAATACCACCCATGGTCATTATCACACATGACAATAACAGCTATTATCATTATCACTCATGAAAATACCACCCATGATCATTATCACACATGACAATACCACCCATGATCATTATCACACATGACAATACCACCCATTATCATAATCACACATGACAATTCCACCCATGATCATTATCACGCATGACAATACCACCCATTATCATTATCACACATGACAATACCACCCTTTATCATTATCAAACATGACAATCCAACCATGATCATTATCACACATGACAATCCATCCATGATCAATATCAAACATGACAATCCATCCATGATCATTATCGAACATGACAATCCAACCATGATCATTATCACACATGACAATCCATCCATGATCATTATCAAACGTGACAATCCATCCATGATCATTATCAAACATGACAATACCACCCATTATCATTATCACAAATGAAAATACCACCCATGTTCGTTATCACACATCACAATAACAACCATTATCATTATCACACATGACAATACCACCCATGATCATTATCACACATGACAATAACAGCTATTATCATTATCACACATTACAATACCACCCATGATCATTATCGCACATGAAAATACCACCCATGATCATTAACACACATGACAATAACAGCTATTATCATTATCACACATGACAATACCACCCATGATCATTATCACATAAGACAAAACCACCCATGATCATTATCACGCATGACAATACCACCCAATATCATAATCAAACATGACAATCCCACCCTATATCATTATCAAACATGACAATCCAACCATGATCATTATCACACATGACAATCCATCCATGATCATTATCAAACATGACAATCCATCCATGATCATTATCAAACATGACAATCCCACCATCATCATAATCACACATGACAATCCATCCATGATCATTATCAAACATGACAATCCATCCATGATCATTATCAAACATGACAATACCACCCATTATCATTATCACACATGACAATACCACCCATGTTCATTATCACACATCACAATAACAACCATTATCATTATCACACATGACAATACCACCCATGATCATTATCACACATGAAAATACCACCCATGATCATTAACACACATGACAATAACAGCTATTATCATTATCACACATTACAATACCACCCATGATCATTATCACATAAGACAAAACCACCCATGATCATTATCACGCATGACAATACCACCCAATATCATAATCAAACATGACAATCCCATCCTATATCATTATCAAACATGACAATCCAACCATGATCATTATCACACATGACAATCCATCCATGATCATTATCAAACATGACAATCCATCCATGATCATTATCAAACATGACAATCCATCCAGGATCATAATCAAACATGACAATCCATCCATGATCATTATTAAACATGACAATCCATCCATGATCATTATCAAACATGACAATCCAACCATGATCATTATCACACATGACAATCCATCCATGATCATTATCAAACATGACAATACCACCCATGATCATTATCACATAAGACAATACCACCCATGATCATTATCACGCATGACAATACCACCCAATATCATTATCACACATGACAATCCAACCATGATCATTATCACACATGACAATACCACCCATGATCATTATCACACATGACAATACCACCCATGATCATTATCACACATGACAATACCACCCATGACCATTATCACACATGACAATACCACCCATGATCATTATCACACATGACAATACCACCCATGATCATTATCACACATGACAATAACACTCATTCTAATTTTCACACATGACAATACCACCCATGATCATTATCACACATGACAATAACAGCTACTATCATTATCACACATGACAATACCACCCCTGGTCATTATCACACATGACAATACCACCCATAATTATTATCACATAAGACAATACCACCCATTATCGTTATCACACATGAGAATACCACCCATGATCAGTATCACACATGACAATAACAGTTATTATCAGTATTACACATGACAATACCACCCATGGTCTTTATCACACATGACAATACCACCCATGGTCATTATCACACATGACAATAACAGCTATTATCATTATCACTCATGACAATACCACCCATGATCATTATCACACATGACAATACCACCCATGATCATTATCACACATGACAATACCACCCATTATCATAATCACACATGACAATACCACCCATGATCATTATCACGCATGACAATACCACCCATTATCATTATCACACATGACAATACCACCCTTTATCATTATCGAACATGACAATCCATCCATGATCATTATCAAACATGACAATCCCACCATCATCATTATCAAACATGACAATACCACCCATTATCATTATCACACATGACAATACCACCCATGGTCTTTATCACACATGACAATACCACCCATGGTCATTATCACACATGACAATAACAGCTATTATCATTATCACTCATGACAATACCACCCATGATCATTATCACACATGACAATATCACCCTTTATCATTATCAAACATGACAATCCAAACATGATCATTATCACACATGACAATCCATCCATGATCAATATCAAACATGACAATCCATCCATGATCATTATCGAACATGACAATCCAACCATGATCATTATCACACATGACAATCCATCCATGATCATTATCAAACATGACAATCCATCCATGATCATTATCAAACATGACAATACCACCCATTATCATTATCACAAATGACAATCCCACCCATGTTCATTATCACACATCACAATAACAACCATTATCATTATCACACATGACAATACCACCCATGATCATTATCACACATGACAATAACAGCTATTATCATTATCACACATTACAATACCACCCATGATCATTATCACACATGAAAATACCACCCATGATCATTAACACACATGACAATAACAGCTATTATCATTATCACACATGACAATACCACCCATGGTCATTATCACATAAGACAAAACCACCCATGATCATTATCACGCATGACAATACCACCCAATATCATAATCAAACATGACAATCCCACCCTATATCATTATCAAACATGACAATCCAACCATGATCATTATCACACATGACAATCCATCCATGATCATTATCAAACATGACAATCCATTCATGATCATTATCAAACATGACAATCCATCCATGATCATTATCAAACATGACAATCCCACCATCATCATTATCACACCTGACAATCCACCCATGATCATTATCAAACATGACAATCCATCCATGATCATTATCAAACATGACAATACCACCCATTATCATTATCACACATGACAATACCACCCATGTTCATTATCACACATCACAATAACAACCATTATCATTATCACACATGACAATACCACCCATGATCAGTATCACACATGACAATAACAGCTATTATCATTATCACACATTACAATACCACCCATGATCATTATCACACATGAAAATACCACCCATGATCATTAACACACATGACAATAACAGCTATTATCATTATCACACATTACAATACCACCCATGATCATTATCACATAAGACAAAACCACCCATGATCATTATCACGCATGACAATACCACCAAATATCATAATCAAACATGACAATACCACCCATTATCATTATCACACATGACAATACCACCCTTTATCATTATCAAACATGACAATCCAACCATGATCATTACCACACATGAAAATACCACCCATGATCATTATCACACATGACAATAACAGCTATTATCATTATCACTCATGACAATACCACCCATGATCATTATCACACATGACAATACCACCCATGGTCATTATCACACATGACAATACCACCCATGATCCTTATCACGCATGACAATACCACCCATTATCATTATCACACATGACAATACCACCCTTTATCATTATCAAACATGACAATCCAACCATGATCATTATCACACATGACAATCCATCCATGATCAATATCAAACATGACAATCCATCCATGATCATTATCGAACATGACAATCCAACCATGATTATTATCACACATGACAATCCATCCATGATCATTATCAAACATGACAATCCATCCATGATCATTATCAAACATGACAATACCACCCATTATCATTATCACAAATGACAATACCACCCATGTTCATTATCACACATCACAATAACAACCATTATCATTATCACACATGACAATACCACCCATGATCATTATCACACATGACAATAACAGCTATTATCATTATCACACATTACAATACCACCCATGATCATTATCACACATGAAAATACCACCCATGATCATTAACACACATGACAATAACAGCTATTATCATTATCACACATGACAATACCACCCATGATCATTATCACATAAGACAAAACCACCCATGATCATTATCACGCATGACAATACCACCCAATATCATAATCAAACATGACAATCCCACCCTATATCATTATCAAACATGACAATCCAACCATGATCATTATCACACATGACAATCCATCCATGATCATTATCAAACATGACAATCCATCCATGATCATTATCAAACATGACAATCCATCCAGGATCATAATCAAACATGACAATCCATCCAGGATCATTATTAAACATGACAATCCATCCATGATCATTATCAAACATGACAATCCAACCATGATCATTATCACACATGACAATCCATCCATGATCATTATCAAACATGACAATACCACCCATGATCATTATCACATAAGACAATACCACCCATGATCATTATCACGCATGACAATACCACCCAATATCATTATCACACATGACAATCCAACCATGATCATTATCACACATGACAATACCACCCATGATCATTATCACACATGACAATACCACCCATGATCATTATCACACATGACAATACCACCCATGACCATTATCACACATGACAATACCACCCATGATCATTATCACACATGACAATACCACCCATGATCATTATCACACATGACAATAACACTCATTATAATTTTCACACATGACAATACCACCCATGATCATTATCACACATGACAATAACAGCTACTATCATTATCACACATGACAATACCACCCCTGGTCATTATCACACATGACAATACCACCCATAATTATTATCACATAAGACAATACCACCCATTATCATTATCACGCATGACAATACCACCCAATATCATTATCACACATGACAATACCACCCTATATCATTATCAAACATGACAATCCAACCATGATCATGATCACACATGACAATCCATCCATGATCATTATCAAACATGACAATCCATCCATGATCATTATCAAACATGACAATCCAACTGTATAGGGTTGGTCGCTAGGTGGCGTAAGGTGGTACATGTTTCTATTTCACTGCTCGTTCAAATTTACATTTTTAATCTAAATTCTGCATTTTTGTGTTTGACATTACTGCAGTTATAAGACCAACACACTACTTTATTTGGACACGCAGACATTTTAATAAATTACACCAGTTACGCCGCTAAAATTAATCATTTACAACATAGTGGGCGATAATACAGATAGTTAACTTTTCGCGCTTCGGTACGGTCTTACATTACAAATAACATACAAAGACAGGGGTAGCCCTTTTAAACTGTTAACTAACAGGCCTTTTCATAAGACGTTCCTTTACACCCAGTATCGCCCTGGGGGTGAAGACCTCTACGTTTCATCTGCACGGGCACTAAAACGTCTTATTACTATTACTTTTGCACAGGCTTTGCTGAGCGCGAAGATTTAAACGATCTGTATTTAGCCTTTTAAACTGATTTGTTAAACTGATTTGTATTTAGCCTTTTAAAAACTCATTCTACATTTAGCATTTTACAGGCTTTAGCATTTTACAGACTTATTCAGCATTTTACAAACTTATTTGAAACTACTGATTTAGTTTATTAATAATTTTAAATACCACTTGATTATGTCTATGTAATATTTATTTTATAACACATTATTTATTTATATATTTTTCTCGCTAGATTTATTAGTCTTACATCTAAGAAACTACTGTAATTTTAGAATTAGTGTGATCTTATACTCTCATATATTTATTTATTACATGTTATTTATTAAGTTTCGGTGCTGTTGACCCATGCCAAACATTTACATTATTTTAGAACGTCTGGCCACTCTCAGTCACTAATTATTTTATGATACATTAATTTTATCACTTGAGCAGATTTTGTCAAATGTCACCATTGTTCTCACTGTGTGTTTTATTTTTATCCTGTTCTGCAGCTTCTAGAAGCCATGATTTCACCTTGTGTAACACACTGGCACAATGGTCGGATGTAATTTCAACACCTTCCAAATACATGACCACACAAGAATCCTTGACATACTTACACAGTCTGCCATGCCTTAATCTGTGTTTCAACCGAAAATTACTACCAATACCCCGTTCCAGGCCAACATTTAAATTGGCCTTGATCTTACTGCTAGCGGGAGATGTTAGTCTTAATCCTGGACCTGTGGTCAGGCATAACATCCGCCTGGCCACCACTAACATTCGTTCAATTCGTGAAAAAACTGCCTCTCTCACTGATCTTATAATTTCCAAAACAATAGACATTCTCGCTGTGACTGAGACCTGGCTCAGACCGCATGACACAGATGCATGTATTGCCGACATCTCCGCTCCTGGCTATACCTTCCACCATCGACCACGTCCAGTTGGACGAGGCGGAGGTGTCGGTTTCCTTATTTCAAAACTATTTAACACCAGCCCGGACTATACCACATTTGAATATATTTGTCTTAACATATCTAATTCGTGCTTCTGTGGGGTTTTCATTTGTATTTATCGCCCTCCAGGTCATCCAGCTAACTTCTTTGAAGAATTCCAGGATCTTTTGGGAAATGTTGCAACCATGCACACAGAATTTTACATTGTGGGCGATTTTAATCTTTACCTGGATACACCATCTGCAACAACTACCACGTTTAATGATATCCTGGCATCATTTGACACAAAACAACATGTCAACTTCCCAACACACATACATGGACATTGGCTTGACATCTTGATAACTCGTTCCTCTTGTAAAAACATTCAGACACCCACAGTTGTAGATGGCTTATCGGACCATAACACAGTAATTGCAGATCTTAAAGTTCCTATAGCCCCAGCCGTGTCCAACCACAACATGTTCTACAGAGCCTTTCACAGTATCAACATTGCATCATTTATGACTGATACAATTACATCCGACCTTGTCACACATCCTAAAGAACATGTATCAGACCTATACAAACAGTACCGTCAAATACTGAAGACATTGCTTGACAAACATGCACCCGCTAAATCCAAATCTGTGTCACAAAAGCCGCCAGCTCCTTGGATGACCCCGGAAATAATCCAATCTAAACGGCGCCGTCGCTATCTGGAACGTGTTTGGCGTAAATCTCGTTCATCCTTAGACAGGTCACGCTACACACGGCAATGTCATCTATGTAACCGACAAATGTCAAAAGCAAAGTCGTATTATTACGAAAACATGGTCGCAAATAACTCTGCTACACCAAAACAGCTATGGAAATGTATCAATCAGATTTTACACAGGCGGCCTGCTCCTTCTCTACCAACCCATGCATCAATCAAGTCACTGTGTAACTCTTTCTCAAGTCATTTTAAAGACAAAATCAGCCTGATACATTCAGCCTTCACAGATCACACCTCAGACACTATAAATGCCGACTCTCCACAACTAAATTCTAAACTCACGTCGTTTGAACCAGCCACAACTACTGAAGTGAAAAAAATTATCATGTCATCCCCAAATAAATCCTGTGATCTTGACCCACTTCCGACCATACTACTGAAAGCATGCCTTGACGTTTTAATTAAACCAATAACAGATATAATAAATGCATCACTCTGCTCCGGCTTATTCCCTGAAGACTTTAAATGTGCACATGTAAATCCAATTCTTAAGAAGACAACTCTGTCAAAAGAAGATCTAAACAGCTACAGACCTATTTCTAACCTTAGCTTCATTTCCAAAATACTCGAAAAGATTGTTGCAAATCGACTTACTTCTCACATCAACATAAATGGTTTAACCAATGCATCACAGTCTGCGTACAAACAATTTCACTCAACAGAAACTGCTCTTTTAAAAGTACACAATGACATAAACCTTAACATTGATAATGGCAAAGTTACTGCACTGACCCTGCTTGACCTATCCGCCGCTTTCGACACCATTGACCACGACATTCTCATTACACGCTTATCAACGTGGTACGGGATATCTGGCACAGCCTTGAGCTGGTTAACTTCATACCTTACTGACAGACGGCAAGCCATTAAAATAGGTTACTGCTTCTCATACATGCTGCCCACCTCTTGTGGTGTCCCCCAAGGTTCTGTTTTGGGTCCGTTGCTTTTCACTTTGTACACAACACCATTAAGCTCAGTTATCCAGAGTCACAACCTGGATCATCACCTTTATGCAGATGACACACAAATCTATGTTTCTCTGACCACACCAGATACTTGTCGCTCCCTAAACCAGCTCAGGGATTGTCTCCAAGATGTCTCCCTCTGGATGAAAAATAGTAAATTAAAACTAAATGCAGATAAGACTGAATTTCTCATCATTGGTACCTCAACGCAGCGGGCAAAACTCAATGGCTTTTTCCCGACACATATTCTGAGTCAGAGTATCACACCAGCCGCCTCAGTTTTAAATCTCGGAGTAACGTTTGATGAAAACTTCAATTTCAAACAACATATCTCGAAAACATGCCGTTGCTGTTTCTACCATATCCGTGATCTTCGCCGTATCCGCCGGTTTTTATCACTTTCCGTTG
>OZ024857.1:55638592-55663592 GCA_964017155.1 Oasisia sp. SBJ-2009
TGTTGTGAAATAGTAAAAAATGAGTGTACTGATGCTTTATTGGCTTTAATAATAAAGGCATGAAAATGCTATGTTGCGAATTTTCTTATTTTTAACAACTTGTTGTTTAATTGTCTGATGGACTTCCTGCAGAGGACATAATCATTATGTAGTTGTTAACTTGTTTTTTCGTTAAATCTTCTTCCTGTTGTATGTCACCAGTACTGTTTCACCAACCTGGACAAAGGGAGCCAAGAGAGAAGTCTCGCAAGATCTGGCTATATCTCAAACTGGCTACCTAACAAGAAAATGTAGTGAAAAAGACTTCACGGCATATATTCAAAAGTTTATATATTATATATTCAAAGTGTGTGAATCCGTCATCAAAGAGCACCGCAACTTATTATATTACTGGTTATGCCATACTATTTGACAGCAAGATTCTCGTTGAAGTCAACTTGTGAAGTCACGCGTCTGCCGCCAGGTTTGACAGCGCCTTCATCTTCGACTTTTTTGTGCAGCTGCGTTTTCCATATGTCTTACTTAGTTGTTATAATTATATGATTAACTTGATGTGTAGAACCTTATTGTATAGAAATGTATCGCTTGAGGCAATTTTCTAAAGTATAGTTGTAGTATTATGTTCCAAAGCTTAGGCTAAGCCTAGCTAAACAAACTCAAAATGCCCACAATCGTAATCATGGCGTAAAGTCTAAAGACTAAAGCCGACAGCTTCAAAAATAAAATCAAGATATGATGATAAATATGGCCCATGTGAAATTATCTGTGTAGATTTTTTTGTTTTGTATTATTGAATCAAGGTGTTGCTTAGTATAATATTGATTTCACTGTTATGTAGCATCATAATGACACAACTAGGAAATCTTCTAGCAGGTCAAAAATCCGTGTCATTTAAGATTATTCAAGATAACACGCACGGTATATTTGACATAGTCATAGACGTTTCGAGATTTAGAATTTGTCATTTTAATATCTTGTATTGTAAGTATTGTAAGCGTTGTATCGTAAGTATTGCAACAGAAAAGGTTGGAGTCACTGACTCACAGTATTGATTAGTATACTGCCCTGAATAAAATTGTGGGAGGATTAATTGCATAAAAAGGCGACTATGAAGCGTTGTAAGTGTAATGACTACAAACTCCCATTTGAAACCCCATATAAGCAAAATTATTGGTGATACAAACACACTGACAGACAGAGAACAGTACTGCTTTACAATATTTTTTCCTTAGTTACCTTTTCACGAGACATGCTTTTGTATTCAGACATATATACATATATATATATATATATATATATATATATATATATATATATATTATATATATATATATATATATATATATATATATATATATATATATATATATATATATATATATATACATATATATATATATATATATAATAAATTATCATAAACCAAACAGTACCTACAATACAAGATATTAAAATGACAAATTCTAAATTTCGAAACGCCTATGACTATGTCAAATATACAGTGCGTGTTATCTGCCCTTGAATAATCTTAAATGACACGGATTTTTGACCTGCCAGAAGATGTCCTAGTTGTGTCATTATGATGCTCCATAACAGTGAAATCAATATTATACTAAGCAACACCTTGATTCAATAATACAAAACAAAAAAATCTACACAGATAATTTCACATGGGCCATATTTATCATCATATCTTGATTTTATTTTTGAAGCTGTCGGCTTTAGTCTTTACGCCATGCCCATGATTACGATTGTGGGCCTTTTGAGTTTTTTTAGCTAGGCTTAGCCTAAACTTTGGAACATAATACTACAACTATTCTTTAGAAAATTGCCTCAAGCGATACATTTCTATACAATAAGGTTCTACACATCAAGTTAATCATATAATTATAACAACTAAGACATATGGAAAACGCAGCTGCACAAAAAAGTCGAAGATGAAGGCGCTGTCAAACCTGGCGGCAAACGCGTGACTTCACAAGTTGACTTCAACGAGAATCTTGCTGTCAAATAGTATGGCATAACCAGTAATATAATGTTAGATTTTCTCTGGCCACGACTACGTGTGGCAAGTTCTCGTCCGAGCACTCGTACGTGTGGCTCGTACGAGGCACTCGTACGTGTGACTCGTACGAGGCACTCGTACGTGTGGCACCCACTTAAGGTAAATTTGGCAGAGAACACTCGATAAAATACTTTGATAGTTGCACGCACAAGGTGTTTTTATAGAAGGGAAAGCGTACGGTGCGTTAGATGGATGGAAATGTGTAAAACTAGGCCGTCGAAACGAGCGAAAAAACAAGCCGTCCACTTCGAATTTTGCGACGCGAATAAAAGTAGTTTGCGACGGAATTTTTGGGCGCGCTCTTCGACGACTACACGCCCTGAGCAGTGAGGAATCGGAATCGGAAGTGTTTATTGATCCAATAAAATATACATAAAGCAATGTTCATACAAATGACCTACAACTCAAGTCATAAAATAATATTACATTAGTACCGCTGTGCAGTAAACTGCCAGGTAATTGTATAAGAAATAATAGAAATGTAATTATAAAATGTGATTATGAATTATTAATGTAGGTAAAATAACCAGGGGTCGAGGAGACTGTCACTAAGACCATTTTGGTCGCTCTCGTGGCAGCTACCCCATTAATTACATAACAATTAAATATAGTTGACTATTTTAAGCACTTAACTTTAAACACATATGCATAATACAGCAAACACAAGAATGTCATTACTGGGAACAAAAGTCACAACTCTCAACTAGCAAAACAACACAAATTTATTAAATTCACTTGAAAATTAGCCAATGATTATAATAACACTACTTAGTATATGTACATTTAGTATATGTACATTAACGGAGGTATACAAAGGGAAGAATCACTGTAAATTAGTATATTGCTTGTTGTGAATGTCCACATATATAACAGTTTGGTAAAAAGCACAGTGCTTTGTAATTTTCTAGAAAATTCTCTTTTGCGTAACTAATAAACCCTCGTAAACTGTGCGTTGTAATTTTGTTTTTAATGTTAAATGTAGTATAGTTTATTAGCAAAGGGACATCGTGCCTAATGCATCGCTTGGCAAAGTCATGCTTAGCCCTATTTGTATGAATATTGTCATGTATCCGTGTGTTAAATGTGTGGACTGCTTTATTTAATATAAATGGTAAGTGTTGCAAATATACTGGTAATGTCGTGTGCACATACTTATAGTACAGTTTCAATTCATGCAATTTCAGCATATCTGTAACATTAAGAATCTTGAGTGTCTTAAACAACGGCTCAGTATGTGCATTATAATTTGTTAAACATATTATTCTAATTGTTTTTTTCTGTAGTTTGATTATTCTGTTACAGCTAAAACCCCATACCATTAGGCCATAATTGATGTATGGTAACATTAGTGCATTATATAAAGTAACTTTTATATTTAGTAGCAAGAATCGTTTTAATTTGTTTAATATACCTCTCAATTTGGAACATTTAATTGAAATATATTTTATATGAACATCCCAGCTTAGGTTTTCTTGCAAGGTTACCCCAAGAAGATTAAAATGTTGAACTCTTTCTATTACAGTTTCGTCTATTTTGAGGAGGATATTATTTACTTTTTTATTTCCCAATTTATGTATTATATACTTGGATTTCTTTACGTTTAACGACAATTTATTGATTTTCAGCCATTCGTTTATCTTATATAAATCTGAATTTAAATTATATTCGATATCTTTAGTGGGACATGTGTTAGATAACTGAATTGTTGTAAACAAAGTTGTATCGTCTGCATACATTATATATTTGAATGTTTCACATGAGTTTGGTAAATCATTTATATATATTAAGAACAAAAGTGGACCTAAAATAGAACCTTGTGGCACACCAGTGGTAATGGGCAGGGTTTCAGATATAGAGTCATTGTACATTACATATTGTTTTCTATTTTTCAAATAACTTTCCATTAACTTTAGAGCATCAGCATCCATCCCATAAAATTGTAGTTTACCTAATAATATTGAATGGTGTAGGGTATCAAATGCTTTTGATAAGTCTAAAAATATATTAATAGGTGTTTCGTTGGAATCCAGGGCGACTATTGTTCGGTCGATAACTTCCAGAATGGCGTGTTCTGTTGAGTGCCGGATCTAAAGCCATACTGGTTATCATTAAAAAGGTTGGGGTTTAGTAAAAAACGAATACATCTGATTATATATAACTTTTTCAATGACCTTTGAAATTACTGGTAGCAGAGATATCGGTCTATAATTAGAGAACGATGTTTGATCCTCATTTTTAAAGATAGGAATTACTTTCGCAATTTTTATCTTATCTGAAAATATCCCAGTGTTTAATATTTGATTTATAAGTATAGTTAGAGGGTTTATAAGAACATATTTTAAATATTTCAATTGTTTTAATGTAATACCGTCGCAGCCACTACTGGATTTAGCAGGAAAATTGTCAATTATTTTGAATACGGACTCTTTGTTAATTTCTTGGAATTGGAATCGATTTTCAGAATTTCCTGTTAATTAGTAACTATAATTCTTATTACTATCGTCTTTTATTTTGTTTGCAAGATCCTTACCTATGTTTGTAAAAAATGAATTAAAGTAATTTGCAATTTCTACATTATCAGTTATTTTATTATCTCCGTTCTTGAAATAGTCAGGTAATGACATTTGTTTAATTGACCTATGTAATATTTCGTTAATGGTTTTCCACGTTTTCCTTGCGTCATTTTTATATGAGTTAAATAGTTGTTCATAATATGATAGTTTGGCTGCTCTGACACTTCTTTTATGGATACTATTATATGTTTTTTAATTTGACGTTTTAATAACATGTTCGATAGATGTTGGATTTAAACGTTTAAGTTGATTATGCAGGTTGTCTCTGTATTTTATAGATTTAAGTATACCATTTGTTATCCATTGAGAATGTTTATGTTTATGTTTCTTAAACTTGACTAATTTGTATGGCATGTGTTTACGGTTTGCCTTTCCCATTACCTCAGTAATTATTTTATAATTTTTATTAGGATCAGACAAACTGTTTTTGTCTAATTTCTCCATTATATTTGAGTTGGTTATTTAAGAGGCAAAGTTCCACATAGCTATTTCATTCTGTATATGTATTTTGATTAATTTGGGAGGACATTTTTTGACTGGAGCATTGCCAATAAAAATGAAATATGGGTGGTGATCTGAGAATTGTTTGATAAGGATACCTGCTGTTGATTCTAGCATTAATTCACTAATTTTGCAAAACAAATTGTCAATCAGAGTGCCATTCAGGGAAGAAAATCTTGTTGGGAATGTTATTTTGGGAAAGAAACTAAATCCTGTTAAGGTGTCGTAAAATTCGCTACAATATTCGTTTTCATTGATTTTAAGCAGGTTTATATTAAAGTCTCCTGCAATGATTACTTCAGATTTTTCTAAATCAACTTGTGATAATATTGATGCAAATTCATCAATACATTTTTTGTAGTCACAATTTAGGACTCGTGGAGGTCTGTATATGTTACCAATTATCACAGGTTTTATAAGGCCGCCCCCTGTGAATTCAATAAACTGACCCTCCCAATGTTCATTTGTTATTACATGCAGGATCTTATATTTATACTGTGATTGAATATACATAATTAAGTCTCCTTTTGTACTACTAGTCTTGCCCAACGAGATGCAAGTATAGTCTTCTAATTGAATAAGTCGTCTTGTTCAGTTAGCCAGCTTTCTTGAATACATATAACACTGAAAGCATAATTAAGTAGCCGCAGTTCTTGTGTGAAAACTTCTATTTCGTTTAATTTAGCATTAATAGATTGAATGTTTGTGCTCAATACGCCAACATTATTTGTTTTTGTACTTATCAATGATTTAAAGTTGTTGGTGTCGTAGTACGATGAAGTTCTCATTATTGGCAAACTATCGTTATCAAAGTTTTCATCATCGCTGTGATGTAGAACTTTATTTAGACAATTTTTTATGAATACCTCCGTAATGTCGTAGACATTGGTAATCAGAATCTAACATTTCTTCAGTGCGTATTTTATATATTTGCTTGTAAAAATGTTCAAACAGTTCTGTAAATATCTGCTAGTTGTGAAACAATTCAAATAGTAAAACATGTAATACAAATGCATAAATAGATTAATTCTTCCAGTGTTGCGTACTTTCATAACATAAAAATATATTAAACACAATCAGTAGGTGGAGAAATACATCACACGGATTGTAGTCTCTAGACAAAACAAAGTAACAATAAAAAAGCCAACGTCACATGAAGTCAAGAACATCATGTAATATCCGTTTGCATTATGAAATGCAAGATGACCATTTTTCGTGGGAGAGGTATTGCCCTTTTAAATGTGTTTTTTAACACGCCACTGCTTAAAAATTAATTCATTTTACTGATAAAGAAGCGAACATAAATATTTCGCTGTGATGATTTAGAGATACCAGAATATATCAATCAACATAAATAACATTTAGTTGATATGAAGAAACAAATTAAGTTGACTGGTTCACCTTAACTAATATTTCAATGAAAAACACAAAATATTAAGGTAGTATAATTCTAAATATCACGTGTGTGACAGTTAGAACAAGAATAGCACCATATATATATATATATAATTTACTGCATAATTTAGATTAAAATGCCTAGCGATAATTAATAATTAACATAAAGTGCAATCAGCCTAATGGTAACAGACTTCATTATTTAAATTAAAATGCCTAGCGATAATTACTAATTTACATAACATACAGTCAGCCTAATGTTAACAGACCATCTAGGAATGTCACAGCTTCATAATTAATAACGTACTTGCAAATATATATATAATAAAAAACAGAAGAGAAAAATATATAATATAGATAAAACATTCATATGACAGGCATTGGTTCTGGTAAACGTTCATGTTACGGAAAATGTGGATGATCCCGATCAAAAGTCACTAAGACCGGGTGTCAGCGTTTATCGAAGATTATGAATCTCCGCCTCCGTGTCCGAGGAAGAGGCGTGCCGTGAGGCATTTGCTCAAAAACGTCGAAATTGGAGCGTACGAGAAGAAGTGAAAATGAGTAAAAAATGGCGGACCTACCGGTGCTCGAGTGTGGTCACCGATGACCGCAAGTGGCACGTGACCACATTCGACGACCAAATATTTCAGCGGGTAATTTGCGTTCAAATTGTATGCACGCGCACAATAGGACATTTCATGTTTACCAACACGTGACGTCCCTTTCGCACATGCGCATTGCGCTGGTTGACAAAACACGTCGTGCAGCCAACCAGTCAAGCCAACAAAGGCTGGTTTAACGCTACAATTATGAATAGCCAGTATTCGTTGTACGTTAATTCTTTATATGTCAGATCTGTATTTTATGTAAGACGGATCTAGTAACGTTCACCGGCGATATTTACATGTCAATGAATCAGCCGTTACAATTACGTTACCAATACGTCAGGAATGTTCAGTCGAGCCTCTATGAAGGCATACAATTCACTGGACGCCTACATTCAAGTGCAAAATATATATTCAACATCGAAGTATCATGTAAGGCCTAATTTACGGGTTCAGAGTCCAGCTCCCGGTCCAGTACTGCAATGTGTCACCTAGCCAGCTACGCCTACGCGGGATACGGCTACGCCGGTCGGTGCCGGTGGGTACTGGCAGTGACAGCTCGCGCCGGCCAGCTAGCCACCAGTCCAACATAACATGCGGCTAATGTAACCAAGGTCAAAGTCTGTTTTGCAGTAAATTATGTTTGTGTAGCTGCCATCAGTACTCATGACTAGTAACCTTTGATGCTAATAATAAAAACTGTTCAAAACGAAATGAAATGCCAGCCACAAACTCGATCGATGTTGGTCGGAAGCGGAGCCCAATGTTTGCGCTTGATCGCATTCAGCTAAAGTTGTCGTCGTTTCTCTTCCTTGGGAATGCGGTGAAATGACAACGTCAACGAACTATCCACGCATCGACTAGTATACCCCACAATTACACACGACATCACCACAATACTCGCACTACTGTAAACCGTAAACACAAGGAAAATGGCCGCCAACTTCTCTCTTCTGCCAACCAGCCGCCACACACGACGACGTGACCCGACGTGTGACGTCACTGTAAAACGTCATATTGAAAAAAATGCCAAATTCCTCAAGACCAGATGTTTCAGTACAAAGCAAAGGTCCAACTGTTTGCCCTTCTATTAGCCTACGGCTACGATAAACTTCAATGCTGACATAATTCACACCTAGCGGTGATATCATGCCGCGGATTATACTAGTTGCGTTGCTGGTTGCCTTCATGGCGAAACGAGTCAATACAGCCATGATTACAGGTGAGTTGTTTCATTTTTTTTGTTACGCAACACCTTGGATTTATCATTTTTGACGGAATTATTTGTTTTTCTCCGAATTTTCACTTTCACAAAATTCATATAATATAATTATCTAACTTTCGATCTGTGTACGTTAATACTTTGTATGAATACGATAAATGCTATAAAACACGATTTAGCGTGAGCCCTACTATATTGTTTTGTTTTGTTTTGTTTTTGCGTAATGACACAGCGCCGATCAAAAAATTCCTCGGTTTCAATCGCATGTATATCCCGCTATGTTGAACCTCTGATGACATGCTGCATACCAGCAGACAGCTTCACTATCGCACTGCATGTTGGTACCAGTGGTTTTCGGAGATATTCTCCCGTTTCCGCGATATTCCAGTTGGAATGACCTACATAATAAATTATAATCTGGCCTAACCCCGCCCGTCTACTGCAGTGATTGGATAATACGTCCACGTGACCGCTGATAGGTTGAAATGCGCGAAAGGACGCCATGATTGTTTATAATCGACATCGTAACTAAGCCATTTTTATCCGCTGTTCTCAACGTGATTTTACCTGCGTCACCATGCCAGATGAGAAGAAAAAACACGTTACTTCTTTCGGGAAGGGTCGCAAGCACAGGCGACTGCAACTTAGGCAGGCACGGGCTCGACAACTGGCGACGGTGGTGGTGGCAGGGCCTCCGGTCGGGTCCGACTCTGAGAGCGACGCGGATGACAGTGACATCCGTTACTCGCCTGTCACTTCGCAGGTATTATTCTTTTTACATTTAGCTGATAAAATACTAAGTCGTGTGCACGTAGTTTAAGTATTATATTATAATATGAGCCTGTTTGGCTACTAATGTACCGTGTAATAGAAATACCGTAATTTCAAGTGACAATGCCATGTGTCAGGACCTGACCTTGCGAGGTTGCTGAGGCTAGAATTATGTTTTGTAATTTGTGCTACAGCCTGGTAGTGGTACTAGTTTTATTTCACACCAATTTCCAGTTATGTAGGTTGTTATCAAATTCAGGAATATTTTGGAAATCACTCTTGCTGTTTTATGATTTGAGGAATAGGGCCTGCAAGTGGGTCACGAATTACGTTGTGGCTAGTGCAGATAATAGACACGATTTTAGGCCGTGTGTGTCTTTTACGGAATTTGCATTTTACATTGTTGTACGTTGTGGTTTCGATAAGCACTTATATCTTACAAGTTGTCTATATGCACATAATCATAACACATGTATACCTTTGCCCCAAACAGGTTATACTGTGCGTAAAATGGCACTCTTCATTATTAGTCAAGATCGCCAAACACAAGACAGCACTTGTCGTTAATGCCATGACAACGACCATAATAATCGATTAAAATTCATGATTTCCGTGATCATTGTCACCAGCAAAGTGTTCCATTGCTTCTGCTTGTAATAATCCTTCGGAAAATGTAACAGAAATTCAGAATTTGGATTATTTGATTATTACAACTAAAACAAAATGAATATATATATATATATATATATATATATATATATATATATATATATATATATATATATATATATATATATATATTTATATATTTAATAAATTGATTTATTGACCATTGTGTTATTATAATATAACATTTTGTTCACAGGGCACCGAACCCCAGCCATCAATTTCGGCAACAGAGAGGAAGTTCTCCTACAGGACTACTTTCAGGGATGATGGCAGTGACCGTGATGATGCGCCCGAGACAGCAGGTGACATCACGACTGTCATAACTCGGTCCAGCGTGCTGTCAACACTAGTCAATGGCCTGAGTTGTCTGGAGTGTGGCGCTGCGTCTTTGGTGATCCGTGTCGCTGACCACCGACTTGGCCACGTCGCTGCAATGGAGAAGTGACGCAAACAAGATCGTTGTGACGCGGATCCTAGACGATGCTGCCACCGTTGTCCGTCGTATCTACCGGGACATTGACTCATAAAGCGGACAAGATAACACCATCAACTTGACCGTCAGCTACGATGGGTCATGGATGACTCGTGGTCACAAGTCACAGTATGGGATAGGATGTGTCGTTGAGGAGATCACTGACCTGGTGATCGACCTCCAGGTGATGTCCTTATATTGCCAGCGGTGTGCTTGTGCTAGCACCCGACACAGTGGCAGGCACACTGCAGCCTTCACGGAATGGTATGTGACGCACGAGCCCGATTGCAACCAGAACTACGAGTTACCTTCACCCGCCTCACCTACATGCAAGTGTACGGCGACGAGGAGCTGCAGAAGGAGGAGTGTGTAAACCACATCGCCAAACGCCTCAACAACGCCCTTCGCAAGGTGTCATCATCTGGGAAGAAGGCTGGAGTCACACTTGGAGGCCGTGGGTTTGGAAAGTTGACTGGGAAGAAGATAGAGACACTAAGCTGATAATACCGAATGGCTGTGCAGGCCCACCCACATGCTGTCAACGGCATGCAGAATGCAATCTTAGCATCGTTCGACCACTGCTCGTCTACGGATGAGAAACCCCAGCACGACCGGTGCCCGGTGGGAGCTCGCTGCCGGTGCTTTCATCAGACAGCACTCGCCACCGGACAGGAACCAGATCCACACCGCACGAATGTGGGCAAGCCACTTGCACCCGATGTTGTTGTCTCCGCTACCTGCAGTGCTGTGTCATAGTTCAACGCTGGCATCAATGTGACAACGAAGAACCTGTGTGAAGTGATGCAGATGCATGATGCCATCAGGTGCCCACTTGTTGGCATCTGCAGAGAAAGCCGACCGACGGCGCCTGCAGCAAGCGAAGCGTCAGACATTGGCCGCCTCAAAGGAGGCCAGGCAAGCCCGCTTCGTTGCCCGCACACGGGCAGCAGCAGCAACATCAACAGTCTATGCTGCAGGGGAGTTTTAGGTCACTGATGAACAACAGTATGACATTCAAACAAATTTCATAATTACATAATTAGCAATGTTCTTCGGCGGCCTTCTTCAGGAACTGAATGGTCACTGTTCGCTAGATGGTGTGGCGAGCAGTGAACATTCAGATCCTGAAGAAGGCCGCCGATGGTGGTTGAAACGTTGAAGTGAGTAGAACATTGCTAGTTGTGTAACTAAGAATTTTTTAGAATAATTTACTTCCAACTTGATGAACACGTAGTAGTGTTTACAAACAAATACACTTATTTATGCTTCACAAAATATATTTGATAGGTATTTCTGTTCAGTCATATGTGTGTGATTTCAAGTCTGTGTACATTTGTTGTTTGTACACTTCATTGTTGAAATGTTCACAAATTTGACGTCGTTTTTCCTACAATAAAGTTATTTCACCGAACTGTTTTCTCTTATTGCGTAGATCTCGGCTATTTCTCAACCAAATGCACTTACATTTTCGGGACTTCTCCATAATATTGCTCCCCATATTATAACAGAGAGAAATTGACAAAATATTATTCAGTGTTTTGAAACAAATATTTTATGAAATCATGAGAAAAAAATATGAAAGTAATAATAAAAATATATCTGATATGACATGCAGGTTGTATGTCAGCTATGTATATACAAAGTTACAGTGGATTTGGCCTGTGCATTATGCAGATCTAGGATATCATCTGATGCCACTGTAATTCAAAATGGCTGCCCCGATAAGGGTCTAAATGGGGTCCAAAAAATTAGTATGTACTTTATACCACCTGAAAGAACATAATTTATAGGTCATATGTGTAATTTCAAGACTCTGTGCATCTGATGTCGTGCAATGTATTGTTGAAATGTTCACAAACTTTGACGCCGTTTTTCTACAATACAGTTATTTCATCAAACTGACCTTTCTTATTACGTAGATCTCGGCTATTTCTCAACCAAGTGCATTTACATTTTCGGGAATTCTCCATAATACTGCTTCCCATGTTATAACAGAGAAATTGACAAAATAATATAAGAAACAAATTCTATGTGACAACATTTTCTAATATTATTCAATATTTTGAAAGAAATATTTTATAAAATCATGAAAACTAAATTCTGAAAATAACAATACAAATCTCTGTTATGACATGCAGGTGTATGTCAGCTATGTATGCACAAAGTTACAGTGGATTTATCCTGTGCGCTATGCAGATCTAGGATTTCAGCTGATGCCCCTGCAATTCAAAATGGCTGCCCTGATAAGGGTCTAAAGGGGGTCAAAAAAACATAGAACATAGTCTATTGGTGATATGTATGTGTCAGTATACATTTGTTGTCGTACCATTCATTGTTGAAATGTTCACAAACTTTGACGTCGTTTTTCTACAATACCGTTATTTCACCAAACTGACTTCGCTTATTTCGTAGATCTCGGCTATTTCTCAACCAAATGCATTTACATTTTCGGGACTTCTCCATAATACTGCTCCCCATGTTATAACAGAGATAAATTTACCAAACAATTCGACGTGACAAAATGTTCAAATATTATTCACGTGTTTCGAAACAAATGATTGATAAAATCATTAAAAAACTATTATGAAAGTAATAATAAATATCTCTTCGTTATGACATGCAGGTATAAGTCAGCTATATATACACAAAGTTACGGTTGAATTGGCGTATGCATTATGCAGATCTAGGATTTCAGCTGATGCCACTGAAATTCAAAATGGCTGCCCCGATACGGGTATAAAGAGGGTTCAATAAAATATAAATATAAAATATAATTAAGATTGCCTGAAATTTTCAGCAAGCTGCCATAAGAAATAACAAAAAGTAATTTTACCATATTGCGTCCCCTTAAAGGACAAAAAATTGCAACAATTTCGTGTCATACACCTAATAGAGTATATAAAGTAACAATTTCCACATACACTCATTTTTTTAACATCAGCGGTTTACTCAGAATGTGACCTAAAATTCTACCGAAATCCACTATGGCCTAGACGCTGCCACCAGTGACGGGTTAACTTGGCATTGCCAATCAGCGCGCGGCATTCTAGGTCTCTGCTGAAGCCGGTCAGGTTCCTGCGATGTCGTTAAGAGTCAACAACTTCGAGTTTTCGTTCAGTTGGCGTGACATGTAGCAGCTGCTTAGACGTGTATCTAAATTGGTGGTCAAATCTATGGTAAACTTTAATAGTAATTATGACTTACTGTTCGGCATACGGTTGCAGTAATAGTTCCGTGAGACATTTTGAGCTATCTTTTTTCTTTCTCTTTGAAACAACCGGTAGTATTGAACATTGGATTCACAACTGCGGCAGTGCGGGTACTTTTGCAGTTTATGCCCGCACCTCGAAAAACCATCAAAATGATCACCTACGATGATCAAACTTCGCAGGGCGTATCTACTACACCTGTACTACGCGTATGCCCTTGTCACGTGATCAAAAATAATAATTAATGCCTGAAATCGATCAAAATGTGTAAGTAAATAACGCCTCGCCGAGTCACTACTGCAACAGTTATCTCCGTCAGGTGGCGCGACCATCGCTCTGCCGTTAAACTGTGGGGGTCAGACCGAATTTTTACTTACACATTTTGATCGATTTCAGGCATTAATTATTATTTTTGGATCACGTGAAAAGTGCATACGAGTTGTTCAGCCCTGCGAAGTTTGGTCATCGTAGGTGATAATTTTGATGTTTTTTTCGAGGTGCGTCTGCGGGCATAAACTGCGCACAGCGCCTCTAGACGGATTTATGAATAACTAATATGCAGGGAATCTATGGAGAGCGCCGAAGCTTCGTGACGTCATTCTTCGTCTAACATGGAGTAGCTCATAGTATTTCGATGGCTGGATGTTCAAAAATGTTTTGCTGGTAAACCGCTGGCGTTAAACAAATGAGTATATGTGGAAATTGTTACTTTATATTAATTATATTAGGTGTATGCCACGAAACAGTTGACTTTGTTGCCTTTAATGCAGTGCCGAAGTTACTATGGTCAGTGATAGGTATATCAAAACAAAATTAGGAAATTAAATATAATTCAATATGTTTTTAATAATTATTCAAAAAACAATTCTTATCATTGACATAACACAAAACATTCAACGATTGGTGACTAATTTATGATATGCCTTGTTACTACACTGTCTCCTTTGTTGCCAGTGGCACACAGGCAGTAGCACATGAATTAATTGGGCAGTATTGAACAATTATAGAATGTTTTAATGCAGGGTATATATGATATAAGTGTTCCGTACTATACCTAAGTGACAATGCTATCTTATGACAACAGAGACACGTGCTTGTAATATTCACATCTAAAGCTGTATTGTACTGTATGTTCGCAATCATTGTATGGTGTAATGCATGGAAGGTGGTTCTCTATATTGCCATAAATAGTGGATGAAGTCACTTCTGTTAGCCTGTACTGGTACGAGATACACTAATGTTAAATTTGCTACTGATTAAGCTCCGATATACCTGAATCAGGAAGTAAATATATGATTTATACCCCACACCAAATAAGACCAGCCGTCTGCAAAAGTTTTTAACGGCGCCGGACCGTCAAACACGTCGCACAGTTGCTGACAAAATTACATAAATCAGTGACGCTGTGGTGGTCTCAGATTCGATTCAGTCCAGGATTCGACTAAACGCATATCGCGCATGCGCGCGCATGCGCAGTCAATGACCGCTTGTACCTGTTTTGTACGCGCTGTGACGTTGTAGCAACGCCATACGTCATGCCCGGGCCGAGATTCGACTAAACGGACATTGCGTATGCGCAATGCGCAATGTACGTTACAGATTCGGCTAAAGCGACATTGCGCATGCGCAATGTACGTCAGAGCCCGTTATGACGCAAGCTTGTTGCAACGACACTTTCCAAAGGGCAGAGGCTATTCACATAGATGCTCAGCGCATACTGGTAGGAGTAATATTCGCTCTACCTAGGCTAAACCAATTTATTGGTACCACACAAAACAGAACAATCTTTCACAGTATATCATTGTGCTATGTCTGTAATTCCATGATTGTTGTTCATAAAAAATATTTTAAAACATTCTTTGGAGTGATGTACTTATACAAATATAAAACAGTAAAAATGCAGATGTTGCAATATATGCTTGCTCTCTAAAACCGTGTATTTTGCTTACACTGTGTAACCAGGAAAAGTCCTGTTTGTGGTGAGTACTATATGTGACATTATGTATGAGTAATGAGGATTTCATCCCAGATAGTTATCTAACAAGTATGAGTACTTTTGAAAGTATTCATATTTGTGATTGATATGAGGATATTGTAAAAATAAAACATAACACTTTTGGACTCAAGCTCTTAATATAAGATTGTTTTCATTTTTATTTATATACGTACTTGATGAAAATGTTATTGTCGGAACATACTTTCCAGTTTACTTATTGCATAACGACAATAATAGTTTGTTCTCGGTTAACCACCAATACTAATAGTACTAACAAGTACTTCAGCCCCAAAGCATGGACACAATCAGACACTGTATTAGTAAATACTTTATTAACTAAAATAAAATATCATGCACATATTCATAATTTTATCTTCTTTGCTGTATGTATGTTTCACTTTTTAAAAACAGAAATTTGTGATTGATAAGTGTGTTGTGAAATAGTAAAAAATGAGTGTGTTGGTGCTTTATTGGCTTTAATAATAAAGGCATGAAAATGCTATGTTGCGAATTTTTTTTAACAACTTGTTGTTTAATTGTCTGTTGGACTTCCTGCAGAGAACATAATCACTATGTAGTTGTTAACTTGTTTTTTCGTTATATCTTCTACCTGTTGTAAGTCACCAGGGGTGATATGCATGTCCTCAGACTAGCTTAGGCGCCGCACAGGCGCTACCCTCAGACTAACTGTGCCGTGGCCCAGCGAGTGATTCAGTCGGTATGCATGAACCGGTCGCAGCGCGATTTAGCCGCAGCATAGTTAGTCTGCGGACGGCGATTCTGAGAGTCAATTGAGGAGTATTCGAGGCTATTTGAGGAGCTTCGAAACAGGGATTCCCCACGAATTCTGCCGCATTGCGCACGCGCGCGGTGACGCACGGGGTCAAATAGGGGTTCATCGCACGTCGTGGTCAGTGTTTGTTTACATTAAGCTTGGCGTGGAAGTCGGCGAAGGTGGGAAGCGCATGGAGAAAAAAGTTAAGCGTAAGCCGCCCTGTTGACGAGAGTTCACCGCTAAAGTGAATTCGCTCGGTGGCGCAAGAACGGAGGACAACCTAAACAAAAGGGGAAACATTTTAAATCTGCGGTCTTAAAACGCACTACGTGATCAAGGAAAAGTGAGAGGCAGACCACCAAATTGACCTCTGTATGCTGATGTATGCTGAACTAGTGCGTGATGCCCCAGTAGGGGTTTTGTACTACAAACCATCAGAATCAGAATATCATCATGGATACAACTGGTGAAGGAACCGATGTGACAACGGGAATTGATGGCGAGTATTCATAACTAGTCAAATGAATAATTACTGTCTGTGGTGTGTGTTGTACTTTCAAGTGTCACCGTATTATGTACAATTCCTTATTTACTACAGTGACTTTTTTGGTAAAAAAAAAATAATAGAAAATTAAACAAAGGAAATTAATTCCCAATCAGTGTTTTCTATTTAAATGTTATTATTTTAATTTGTGATGTGTGCTTGTGACATATTACAACAAAACTAAATGGCACTAAAGCGAGAACTGACTGTTTTCAGACTTGTTGATAGCATAATTATTATAACATAAAATAAATTTATATTAAAATATATACTGGTATATATGTAGTTATTGTTGGAGTACAGTTGTCACAGCTATAATTCTCATTCTGATAAAAATTTACCAAATACATTAATGACACATTTGAAACTTTATTTTATATAGTTCAATATCCATTAGTAAATCAAACATATGCCTATATTCAAATGTTTATAATGGTATGAATGCTACAGACAGTTGTATTGTGAAAGCAACTCTTATGCAGAACTGTTATACAGAAATAATTCTTATGTACAGTAACACGCAACTCATACATGATACAATGGATATAATATATTAACACAATGCGTAAATATGTAATATTTACAAAACTTATAATGTTCACGTTTCAGTGCAAGGCACAGACAGCTTCATGTTGGACACAGGTGATGGCCAGGCTATGTCGATGATGCATGGGGTGAGCAATCTCTATTTATCTTTGATTTTCATATCTAATTAACAATGTCAAACAGCTTATGTAAACAATGTGGGTTGCATCAAGCATCCTATTAATGGAAACTTACCAGGAGAGAGAGAGAGAGAGAGAGAGAGAGAGAGAGAGAGACAGAGCCATCATAAAAATAGCACAGTGGGGGGAACTCAAGTTACAGGCAGCCACCTTAAAGTGGCAGGCATCCATAACCAGGGCAATTATACTACAATAGCAATACACAAGAGCATGGCCAGCCCTAGAGTTGGTGACTGGTAGAGTTACATAATAGGACAGAGGTCAGTATCCACACTTTGTCACATCTACAATGATCTGTCACCTTCTAAATTCTAAACAATAATCATACTTACATATCACACACAAACACACAGACACATACACACACACGTTGGTGTATGGGAGTATATACACATTTTTGATCAATTAAATGAACATCTTAACTCTATATTATGTGAGTAAACAACATGTCGGGTAAGACTGAACCATGGTAACATACAGGTATAGTGACTCAATTCTTCAGTTACAGAAAACAGGATTGACTATGTCAATAACAAAGTGCATGTGTTAATTCAAATAAGTTACTAAAGCAACATGTTTTGGCATTCCAGATGTATCATCATCTGTGATGCCTGCACCACTGCCAGAACCTCCACCACAGCCTGAGCCAGGTGCCAGCTGGTTTATGCAGGTGGAGTCACTAAAGCAGCAGTTACTGCTACTTTGACAGTTACGTTGACATAATGGGCATCTGTGTATGACTGTTCGTGTTGATTCCACGTGTTGAGGATCGGTGAGAGAATATAATGAGGATATACTAATAAAACAAATATGATACTTTAAAATACAGACTGAAATTGGCACACAACTGCACACTATATTAAAAATGAATAAATAAGTAAAATAGTATAAACATGTAGTAAATAAAAATAAAATAGTATACATATATACTATACTAAACACATATATCCATAGGTGTTTCACATAAGTGAATAATAATAATAATTCAAGTACCCTGTATATGTGGTCAAATCAATACATCATCATATTTGTGATGATACATTCCTACATAGCTACAGTTGGTATGCTGTCAAATGTCAACAATATAGGCAAGTAATAATTTTTGAGGAACTTCTACCTCCCCTCAGACCATACAGAGCAAATATATGTTAGGAGTGTTATTAGCAACAAAACCAAGCTGCTCACAGGTGACAACTAAAAAATGTAACCTGCTTTCATAGGTATGACCTCAGTGATAATGGTTTTCGTTCTTACTAGAAAATGTGGTCAATTTTCAAATGATCTATTGAAATTTTTGACTGAAGAAAAGCAAATGAAATCTAACTAAAATAATAGCCATACTGAAATAAAAGTACTTGAAATATTATTTGAGAAAAAAATCAAATAATTTAGGGAAGTATTTCAATACAAATTTATACAACCGATTCATTTTACGTAGTGTCACATACAATTACAAATAGTTAATAAAATGTAATTACATTTTAATTATGAAGTTGTATTTAAATCTATGTTTGATCATGTATTCGCATCATTAAAAAAAATTGTGGTCATTCAAGTACTTCAAGAAGTACTTCAGTAAATACGTATTACCTAGTATGTTAAAATAGAGTCACATTGCATAAAGGTTTTGTGAAATTTAAACTATTTGATAAATCACGTTACCTGGACGTTTATCGAGTGAAAATTCTCCCTGTTGACATATGCTCGTGCTCGTGCGGACGTGGGTCCCGTCGATTCATGCCGCCGCGGTGGGGAATACCGCTAGCCGGAGGAACTCGCCTTCTGTCGGTCGGCTTGTTGTTGCGTCGGTAACTGTACCCACTCATGCATCCGAGCGAACAAAGCGTTGGTCACACGGTGGATGGTTCGGGAAGCGGTTGACTGGTCGATACGGATGGTCTCAGCCACCAAGTTTTAGAAACAAACTCGCATACGTGTCTATAACTTGCAGAGTAGCCGGCAAGGAGCCTTATCGCGTGTCGATCGGGGTACTCTAAGTCGTCTAGCAGTTCATCCACGATTGTTAGGATATCGTGACGGCGAAATCTAAATTTGTCGTATAACTCTCCGTGATCGTACATATCCAGTGGATTCTTCCTATCCCGGAATACCCGATTTCGCGTCAAATTCCTCCTGTGTTGACTTCTCCAAACTACTGCGGCCGCCATTTTTATACCCACCTCCTAAGAGTTACACCTCCTAGCTAGAGGGCCTAGAGATAGGCGGTCGCAGTGCGGGCAACAGCCTAACATCGAGCCTATGCGGTGCTCATGCATACCGGATTAGCGAACTTGCGACCTCGCAACCGAGTTATACCCAGTTTCGCGACTTAGTCCCTGGCCATGCATACGGCGCCAGTACTGTTTCACCAATCTGGACAAAGGGGAGCCAAGAGAGAAGTGGGCATGCATTCACAAAATAAAGTAGTTTTACAAAGACAATTAACTTGTCATGTGGATTAATCAATTGAATTATATATTTGCATTGTAATTAAGAGTAAGTACTAATGTCTCGGTTTCACTTGTTGGCTCATTTTCAACTTGTATGCCTTTGTGCAAAATATGGGTTTATTGACCGAAATAAGGCATTCCCTTGTAATTATGCTGATATTCATGTGAAAGTTGTATTAAATCAGTAAAACCTGTAGCCAAATTCCGCCATTAGTTAAAGTAACGCCTTCATAACCACCATAGCTCCCTGTCGTATACATAAATCTGTTGACAAATTAAATGCCTCTTATCGATTTTTATATTGACCAGCATAATGTCTAAGGATTTAGGCACAATAGAAGCTATATATTATTTACTAGTATTAATATCAGCATTTAATGGGACACTCAACAGAGGGTTTTCGTCCTCGATGGTGGAATATGTTATACTAACACATTACAAGAACCTCTTGTGCATGGCAGCATCTATATATGTTTTGTCATAATGCATGCATGGGCTTTGATTGGTGGTGGATGAGGGTGACCCCCCATCTTTTAGCTTTAGTGGGACAGCATAGGAAATGTCCCCTTCACATCTTCATTCCAGAAAAAAATCTGTCTCCTCTCACCTATCTCATAAGCTCCTACATAGATCTAGTAGGTAAAAATAATAAACACACAACATGAAATTCCCACTACCCAGAGGAAACATCGACTAGATAAATTGCTTGGTTGAAAACAGAATGCAACTTGATATACTTCAGTATATTAATAGGATGCTTATCACATGTAGCTAAAGCAGTGGATTCCTGCACTTTGTGTAACTTAGTGTTATTTGAGTGATGACAAATGTCTTTGTCAAAAGACAGGATTGGGAAGTCCTACACAGGCACCCTTGTAGCCTCTGCACCTTGTCACTCTATGCATCAGGCAACCATAGGTAATCAGTCTACATTTTCTGTGATTGAGGGCAGACCAAGATCCTCGAGGCTCCCCCTGCTACTCGAATGTTATTTACAATTATAAAATTGTGTTGATCATACAATTTGTTTCACAGTCACAATATTCAAATACACGTAGTCAACATAACTATTTTAAATAACATACAATATAGTCGTGTAGCCAACATAACTATTTTAAATAACATACAATATACACCTTTGTTTATTTTGTACTTAGTAATAGACCAACAATAAATGATTATATATATTATGTTACTAAAAACAATGTGATATGCATTCAGATGATGCTTAAATGTGTGTGTGTGTGTATATATATATATATATATATATATATATATATATATATATATATGTATATATATATATATATATATATATTTATATATATATATATATATATATATATATATATATATATATATATATATATATATACATACACAACATCGTGTGCGTGTGCGTGTGCGTGTGCGTGTGCGTGTGCGTGTGCGTGTGCGTGTGCGTGTGCGTGTGCGTGTGCGTGTGCGTGTGCGTGTGCGTGTGCGTGTGCGTGTGCGTGTGCGTGTGCGTGTGCGTGTGCGTGTGCGTGTGCGTGTGCGTGTGCGTGTGCGTGTGCGTGTGCGTGTGCGTGTGCGTGTGCGTGTGCGTGTGCGTGTGCGTGTGCGTGTGCGTGTGCGTGTGCGTGTGCGTGTGCGTGTGCGTGTGCGTGTGCGTGTGCGTGTGCGTGTGCGTGTGCGTGTGCGTGTGCGTGTGCGTGTGCGTGTGCGTGTGCGTGTGCGTGTGCGTGTGCGTGTGCGTGTGCGTGTGCGTGTGCGTGTGCGTGTGCGTGTGCGTGTGCGTGTGCGTGTGCGTGTGCGTGTGCGTGTGCGTGTGCGTGTGCGTGTGCGTGTGCGTGTGCGTGTGCGTGTGCGTGTGCGTGTGCGTGTGCGTGTGCGTGTGCGTGTGCGTGTGCGTGTGCGTGTGCGTGTGCGTGTGCGTGTGCGTGTGCGTGTGCGTGTGCGTGTGCGTGTGCGTGTGCGTGTGCGTGTGCGTGTGCGTGTGCGTGTGCGTGTGCGTGTGCGTGTGCGTGTGCGTGTGCGTGTGCGTGTGCGTGTGCGTGTGCGTGTGCGTGTGCGTGTGCGTGTGCGTGTGCGTGTGCGTGTGCGTGTGCGTGTGCGTGTGCGTGTGCGTGTGCGTGTGCGTGTGCGTGTGCGTGTGCGTGTGCGTGTGCGTGTGCGTGTGCGTGTGCGTGTGCGTGTGCGTGTGCGTGTGCGTGTGCGTGTGCGTGTGCGTGTGCGTGTGCGTGTGCGTGTGCGTGTGCGTGTGCGTGTGCGTGTGCGTGTGCGTGTGCGTGTGCGTGTGCGTGTGCGTGTGCGTGTGCGTGTGCGTGTGCGTGCGCGTGCGCGTGAGCGTGAGCGTGAGCGTGTGCGTGTGCGTGTGCGTGTGCGTGTGCGTGTGCGTGTGCGTGTGCGTGTGCGTGTGCGTGTGCGTGTGCGTGTGCGTGTGCGTGTGCGTGTGCGTGTGCGTGTGCGTGTGCGTGTGCGTGTGCGTGTGCGTGTGCGTGTGCGTGTGCGTGTGCGTGTGCGTGTGCGTGTGCGTGTGCGTGTGCGTGTGCGTGTGCGTGTGCGCGTGCGCGTGCGCGGGCGCGGGCGCGGGCGCGGGCGCGGGCGCGGGCGACTGCGTGTGCGTGTGCGTGTGCGTGTGCGTGTGCGTGTGCGTGTGCGTGTGCGTGTGCGTGTGCGTGTGCGTGTGCGTGTGCGTGTGCGTGTGCGTGTGCGTGTGCGTGTGCGTGTGCGTGTGCGTGTGCGTGTGCGTGTGCGTGTGCGTGTGCGTGTGCGTGTGCGTGTGCGTGTGCGTGTGCGTGTGCGTGTGCGTGTGCGTGTGCGTGTGCGTGTGCGTGTGCGTGTGCGTGTGCGTGTGCGTGTGCGTGTGCGTGTGCGTGTGCGTGTGCGTGTGCGTGTGCGTGTGCGTGTGCGTGTGCGTGTGCGTGTGCGTGTGCGTGTGCGTGTGCGTGTGCGTGTGCGTGTGCGTGTGCGTGTGCGTGTGCGTGTGCGTGTGCGTGTGCGTGTGCGTGGGCGTGGGCGTGGGCGTGGGCGTGGGCGTGGGCGTGGGCTTGGGCGTGGGCGTGGGCGTGGGCGTGGGCGTGGGCGTGGGCGTGGGCGTGGGCGTGGGCGTGGGCGTGGGCGTGGGCGTGGGCGTGGGCGTGGGCGTGGGCGTGGGCGTGGGCTGTTTTTTCACCTTTTTTATAAACAGGAATTACCTTTGCAATTTTTAGTTTATCGGGGAATATTCCTGTTGTTAATACTTGATTTATTAATAATGTTAAAGATTTGGTTAGTGCTGGTTCAATCATTTTTGGTAATTTAGTGGAGAGACCATCATATCCACAGCTACCTTTGTTAGGTAAATTGATTATTGTCCGCTTTATAATATCTTCTTCAACGTAGCTAAATGTAAAGTTTCTGTCTACTATTTTATTTAGATAATATGATGTTCACGAGTGCCTTTATATTTTATATTACTTGCCAGATTACTACCTATATTAGTAACAAAATCATTAAATTTGTTTACAATTTCTGATTTATCTCTCACAATAGAATCAGAGTCTTTAAAATATTTGGGAAAGGATTTGTTAGTTTTATTTTTAGAAAGGATTTCATTTATAGTTTTCCATGTGTTTTTTATATCAAATTTAAAATTATTAAAACATTTATCATAGTAGAGTTGTTTTGCTTTACGAAAACTTGTTTTTAAAATGCTATTGTACGTTTTTAAATTTACCAATAATATGGCATATTTGGAAGATTCAGGATTAGTGAGTTTTATTTGTTTGTAAAAGTTTATCTCTGTATCTTATTGAGGTTAGCAGTCCTTGAGTTATCCATGTAGACTTCTTATGCTTGTATTTGTTAAATTTAACTAATTTGCTAGTCATATATTTATTTTTAGCTTGGTTTATTTGATCTATGATAATATTATAATTATAGTTTGGATCAGTATTTGGGTTGGTGTATAATTTTGTGTACATATATGAGAGGAGTGAAGTTCATTTTTTACCTTTAACATAGCCTCTTTATTTTGTACATTAACTTGTATGAATTTTGTAGTATGATCCTCTTTAAGAGTGGTATTCACAAACATAAAATATGGCTGATGATCAGAAAATGTCTTAATTAGTATTCCTGCTGTACTTTGTAAAATACGTTTTGTTAAATTACAAAAGAAGTTATCAATAAGAGTACCAGTCCTTGTTGTGAACCTTGTAGGAAGTGTAATTTGGGGGAAGAGACTAAATGAAGTTAACATATGAAAGAAAGTGCTACAGTGTTCTTGCTCATTTATTTGTAACATATTTATGTTGTAATCCCCTGCAAGGATAACACTGTTGTTTTGGTGACATGGCAAAGTTGATATGACAGTTGAAAATTCATTTATGAATTTGTTATAATTTTCCGTTGAGGGCCTTGGAGGACGGTAAATGTTTCCTATAATGACTGGTTGCGATAATCCTCCTCCAGTTATTTGTATTATTTGACCCTCCCAATGCTCATACGTATTCAAATTCATCTTAACTTCATAATCAAAACGTTTATCTATATATATTAACAATCCACCTTTACTACTGCAGCTTTTCCCTTGTGAAATGCAGTCATATCCAGTTAACTGGATTAATGACAAGTCATCATTTTCAGATAACCAACTCTCCTGAAGGCATATTATGCTGAATTTAAAGTATAACGAGGATACGTCATTTACATATGCCTCAAGTTCACTAAACTTTGCATTTATGGACTGTATATTTGAACTTAAAATACTTAATTGTTTTTTGGCTAATGAACTAAATTTATCAAAGTCATAATATGATGATCGGCGTATTATTGGCAATTCGTTATTTTTGTCAATAGCATTGCCAATGCTTAAAATATTATTCAGACAACTATTCGAAATACCACCTGTAAACTGGAGAAACCTTTCGTCAGTTACCATTTATCTGTAATTTAACTTTTTCTAAAATCAGCACATTATCATTGTGCAATAACACTTTGTTTACAGTGTGAGAGCAAACCAAAAGAAGAACAAAAAAGCCAACGAGGCATATAGTAAAA
>OZ024857.1:55668592-55671092 GCA_964017155.1 Oasisia sp. SBJ-2009
AATTCGCGCGTGCGAATGCAGTAAGGTTAATAAATAGTCGCGCGCCATCTAGCGGTATTTTATGTAAAGCTAACTTATAATAGCGAGTTTACGGTAGTCGAAGTTGTCGAGTTGCCGTTCGCCAAGATTTGCGTTTCTGTTGTGAATTTTCTTCGTTAGACGAATACAAGTGATTTTTTTGTAATGTAGTGTATGTATATGTATGTAAGAAATGTGGGGAGAAGTTTGGCGGCTGTTGGCGGTCGTTTTTGTGGTTAGGTTAGAAAGTAACAGATAATAATATGCATGCACAGTTCACGACGACCAAGAAGACTCTCTGACGTCATTTTGTTTCTAAAATGGCGTAGTCTGTAGACTTTCTATGTCTATGTGTTTTAAATTTTTTTCCTGGTAAACCACTGACGTTAAAAATATGATTGTTGTTGGAAGTTGTTACTTTTTATTAACTCTGTTAATCCCATATGATCCAAACATTGACTTTGTTTTCCCTTTAAATTAACGTGCAGCTCAGGAGATTCCCAATAATTATAATATAAAAATAATATATAATAATAAATACAGTATTTGTATATATCTAGCAATAAAACCATTCAGAGCCGCATTACACTTTACATAAATATATAGTCGAGTTGCCATTTGGTGAACCTGGAAATGTTTGGTCGTCTAAGGTTTTTTTGCTGAATCATATAGATTATGTGTACCTGAACTCAAATCCGTGGGATGGCAATGCGTCATCCTTGGGCAACTCGTGGGAACCACGAAAATCCAAGATGGCTGCCGTGAGCCTGGTAAATTACAAAATGTGTTCATCTTTACACTACATCATTCCAGGAATATAATTTGTTTTATGCAGACGCATGCTTTGAGGTACGAGGAATTCAATGGAATCGTTTAAAATAATGTCCGACTATGTTCACATGACCAAAATTCAAAATGGCCGCCATTTTCACCAACAATAGCTAAAATCGAGCATGATTTGATTGCATTTTGCTATATAAATATGATTTTATTTTGTCCATTCCTATGTTTTACCATATCAGGACTTAAAAGGAAGTGTTTCAACTGATGCCCGCCCAAGAAATCCGAGTAATATCCAAAATTGCCGTCATTTTAACCAAACATATGCAAGAGCCACGATTGTGTGCCTATTCCTACATTTTAGCATATGGGCAAGAACATAGTACTGGTAGATACTGTTACGGCCTTAATTATACGTGAAATACATGTACCAACACATGAGGAATTTAATGTAATCATTTTATGTGTTCACGTGACACAAATTCAAGATGGCCGCCATATCAACCGAAAATAGCTCGAAGTTTTATATACAATTCGTCTTCAGCATTGAACATTCATCATGAATGAGTTCCAGGAATGCTAATAGTTGTACCTTCATGTATGTGTATATGACTACGGCTGACAAGAAGCACAAACAGCTTGGGAAATGACACACAAAATGGTACAACTTTAAAAGTATAACGTCAGAAGTACTGAATTATATGATTGCTGATACACACTGAGAACTTGTTTGCAATGGCAAGTTTCATTTGGGCATTGACCCAGTGTACATTATTAACCATTGGTATTTAAACGATAATTCATTTCCATTATGTTCTCATAGAAAAGGTTATTCACCCATTCTCTCTAACTCCCCTCTTCCTCCGTACTATGACCTTCATCCTCAATATCGTGTCTAGTTTCGTTCTCATCATGTCTGGTGAAAGGATTGAAGCACATGGCTTCGCCAACATAATAACAGTATAGCGTGCAAGACAATCCTGCAGAATGACAGCTACATGCATGACTGCTGCAAGGTTTCCCGACGTTAGAAACATTACGTGACATGTGATGGAAATGCAGCATGTGTTGCCAGATGATGCCAAGATGGATCTGTTAGCAGGTGCTCATATATGTCGTCATAGGCCAGGCATATGGAATTGTGTGTCTGCAGACCAGTTTGGAGAACAAACATACACCAAGAAGGGTAAGATGTCTGGGAGTTTGGAGGGATTAACCATGTCAGAAGACCAAGTGGCCATTTGGGTAGAGTCCTGCCCCATCTGTGCCCATGTCACACTCGCCATAGAGTCCATGTATTCCGCTGATGATGAGACGAAGGAGGAGAAACGTAAGGAGGAAGGAGAGAAGAGGCGCATACTCGATACAGATGACAATAATTCGTGTTTACGAAGAGTTGAAGAAGCATTCCCATCCTCTCAAATGACAAGTTCTAGCCTCTATAACATCATTAATGGCAAAGTGGTGAATGCTTCTGTCAATGTCCAGGAAACCCTCAAGATGGGGGAGAGCATGCTCCTTGACTTCAGATCGTCATTACCTGGTGGTTTCCACGCTCCCCTGAAAAGAAAAGTCAAAACCATGGAATATATCAAATGCCAAGTAGCCATAGGTGATAAGACGCTCTATGACGTGGCATGACTATTACGTGTTCTCTTCACAGAGCACCGACAAGCCGAACTTCAAACACTCTTTGACTATG
>OZ024857.1:55676092-55688592 GCA_964017155.1 Oasisia sp. SBJ-2009
TTTGCTCATGGATTTTTGCCAGAGTCAATGTTGTCAGTTGTACTTGTGCCAGTGATTAAGGATGAAGCTGGTAAAATATCTTCTAAAGACAATTGCCGTCCAACATTGCATTAGCTAGTTTGTTTAGCAAAATGATTGAAGTAATTATACTGGCTAGAATTGAAATAGTTTTGGATACTAATCCGAATCAGTTTGGTTTCAAAAGAAGCATGGTACAGACCAGTGTATATATGTGTTAAAGGAAATTATTGATTTATATCGAACTCTGAATGGCAGTGTATTTGTGTGCTTTCTTGATGCAAGTAAAGCCTTCGACAGAGTAAATCACAGAACGTTGTTTAAAGGCAAACATAAGTCAACTGTTTCGTGGCATACACCAAATAGAGTTAACATAAAGTAACAATTTCCACATATACTCATTTTTTAACGCCAGCGGTTTACCAGCAAAATATATTTGAACACCCAGTCATCGAAATATTAATAGCTACTCCATGTTAGACGAAGAATGACGTCACGAAACTTTGGCGCTCTCCACAGATTCCCTGCATATTAGCTATTCATAAATCCGTCTAGAGGCGCTGTGCGCAGTTTTGGCCCGCTGCCGCACCTCGAAAAAACATCAATATGATCACCTATGATGACCAATCTCGAGGTGCGGGCCTAAACTGCAAAAGCACCCGCAGTTGTGAATCCAATGTTCAATACTACCGGTTGCTTCAACGGAGAAGAAAAAAAGATAATACCAAATGATGTATTTTACGTTATCCGGTATTTTACGTTATCGCGGGGAAGGAAGCATTCCATGGTGTTCTTACGTTTGGGCCAGATTCAAACGAAAGTGGTTTTGCTGCGGGTCTGACACCCATGTAACATAATATTACGTGTAATATCTATTGGGTATCTTCTACAACTTGTGTTGTTTTAAAGTTAAAGTAAAAAGCCGCGAAAGTCAGCAAACAATCAATATATACTACGATAAAACAGATGCCTTGACCCCGGAAGCTAGAAAGAGAAGAAGCCATGAAATTCCAGGGAAAGATGCGAATACACAGAACGAAGAACTGATCGAAGTTGGAAATCAACGCTTATACAAAAATGCAACCATACCATTGTATATGAGAGACTATTTCGAAGTTCATGTTGACTTCAAAGACGATGCATGGATGCCTTCAAACCGCACTAAATACGAGAACCTTGCCATTCTTAAAACACACTCTCGCAGAAACCTAATGCACCTTGCAAGTAGATTTCACCGAGACCTACATGTGCCATTTTCTGGAGGAAATAAGCAGCGTGTACTACTCTAAGGACCAAGTGAAAGTTTCTCCTGCGGTGATACACTATAAAGGAGTTAACGGTGTAGTTGAAACACAAGAGCCTTGCGGTGCTGCCAGATGAAATGGCGCAGTGTTGCATCGTAAAGATCATCGTTGGTTGGATCAAGCAAGTTAGTATAGGAACTGCACACTCGTGAATCTGATGTGAATTATACGAGGTCATGTGCGACATATCTGCGTCATGGCATTACTTCGAAACCGTGCAAGGTAATGTGCTAAAGGACTGTACGATGGCTGCGTCATTTGTATTCAACGTTAACCAATTTAACTAAACTCAGTTTGCAAAACAACGAATGACCAGATCACTGCTATTTCTTCTGTCATACACGACAACAGTGTGGTCTTGTAATAACACGACAGTTGTATCCCTGTCTAATGTTAAAATGCTGCCAAAATACACAACATTATTTTGTATTCTACGTTATCAGCAAATATGATTGCTGAAACATCAATACGTATACAGGTGCTATGAAACGTTACATATGTGCTGCAATATGTTGTAACATGTTGAGTATGTGTTCAGGTAATCTTATATTTAAGAGTATCTTTCAATAGATCAATGATAAAAAAATTATTACATTCGCATGTATTCTACGTTGTCCACATGCTGCAGTGTACACTTTAATGTGTCATGATAATTACGCTCCTTCATCAAGACATTTCAGTTGTTGATGTTTCCATAAATGCTCCAGATGTCAAAATAAGTGTTAAGTGATATAATATATGGTGCACTGTATCGTTGTTGATGATTTAATGAATACACTATCACAATTTAGTTGCTTAATTCAATTCATTACGCATGTATTTAACACAAATGTCTGAACCATTTTAATAGCAATCATATCAAGGTATTATATATTTAACTAGCCCCCAAATCCATTATGTTTTCATAATATTACATAATGTAAAACGTGTATATATATTGCGCATGAACAATCAGAAATGTTTGTATTCTACGTTATCCACGGGCGTCCTTTGGGGAAAGCTACGCCAGCTACCACATAGTTTGTTCAGACGATGACTATTTTGATGCAGTTGAAGACAAGATCCCAATGCAAGACATCGTACCAAAAGCATTTACGTGGCCTACTTGATTCAATAATTGTGGCTTTTGGAAAACGGTCAACTTTTGCAACTACACATTTGTCTGCATCTTCAAAACAAGCTCACATTTTGCAAAAACGAAATGTCATATTAAAAATAATCTGAACCTGAATCCGTTCTACACACTTCATAATCATGATATCAGCTTGCATTACACGAATTGTTCATTTATTAATTGTTATTCTTAAGTATATCCACGCATATTTAGTATGACAAGGTGGCGGATAACGTAGGATACATTGGACAAAATGGCGAAAATATCATCACTGTTTGACGAGATGATGCAAAACACCATAGATAGCTTGGATGATAAAATTGATTGTTTCATAAAGCTGTACGTATGTACTTTCGCATGAAAGTAATTATTTTCAAATACATAAAAAAAATATGTTCTCAATTTCTAAACCTGACTGGCGACGTTTTCGTGACTTTCAACCTTATATCCCTGAATTTCAGCTAAAAGGGGTTACTCTGCATGTTGTAGCTACATATAAATATCTTGGAAACTATATTTCAGATGATCTTCCAGATGATGATGATATTAACAGACAACGCAGAACTCTGTATGTACAAGGAAATATGATATTGCGAAAATTTAGTATGTGCTCCCTAGAGGTTAAACTTACACTGTTTCGTTCATATTGCTCACCCATGTATGGACTGCAACTCTGGTGGAATTATAAGAAATTCACTTTAAATAGGTTGCATATTGCATATCATAATATTGTTTAAATTGTTTATTGGTATATCAAAATTTGAAAGTACCAGCCTGCTATGCACTGTGTTTGATGTACAATGCTGCCAATCAGTTATTAGGAATACGGTGTATAGATTTATGTGTAGACTTGATAGCTCTGTTAACTATATTTTAAATGACATACTAACTTCTAGCTTAAGATTCACTTCCAGGATCCGTAAACACTGGAACAAGCTTTTGTATATACACACTTGATTGAAATAACTGCATGCATGTTTCTTTTATACACTGTTCTGTACTTTTATATACTGCACATACTGTGTGCCTAATGTAACATATGGACCTCAGAGTGACATGTACTTGCTGTATGAGCTCTGTTGAGTCTGGAATAAAGTTATTGAATATTGAATTGAATTGAATTGAATAATTAGGACCTTCAAGAAAATGACAATATTGACTTAAAGTTGCATTCTGACTTCCGCCATGATTAAAATAAAATGTTCCAGTAAACCAGCATTCCCCGTACACTATATATTGTTTTCCTCAACAACCTATCAACTTATTTTCACATAATATGCAATTTTAAGATACAAAATAAACCAGCAAAAGACGAACAATTGTCCTGGTGAGCCTCACCGGTTAGAATTCTCTGATTGGTTTAGACCTCGATGAAGGGAATTCCGGTGAAAAGCGCTGTCAGGAGGGGACCACACTAAAAGGCGGATCACAATTGGCAAACCGCACGGAAACGGCATACCTCATTCACTAAAATGCCACCACTCGATACGCTCCATATTTACGGCATGCACAGTTGCCCACATACAAACTATCGCTGGCTACGCGCCTGTACGGTCAATGGCTAATTGAGCATGATTTAAATAACTAGGGTATTGTTGCCTAGTGGCGCCTCTAGCGACTAACGTGGATATGTGGAACCGCCTTTTAGTTTGCCCCATCGTTTACTTACGTTGACCGGAGAGTTCCGATGGTAAAAATAGATCGACTTTTGGGAAACTCCAGAGCCGCTGTTTGTTGCAAACTTATATTTGATCAAATAACATATAAATCCACAAAGTGAGACATGTGGTAGGAAGTATACTAATAAGCAAATATCGATCATGGTGTACATTAACTTTTCTAAAATGCGTTAAAAAGGGAAAATTATGTCAGAATGCAACTTTAACTGGCAATTAAATGTGTATGCACGAGTGCATTCATGTAGACTGGTGGGTGTATGGACGAAATATTCGCATATTTATTGCAGCGTGGCTTAAAATGTCCCATATAAATACCTAGAACGGCCTCAATGGTTGGATTCCGCTCGGTGATATAACATATCTTTAACACCACTGTCTCGGCGGTGACTACGTTGTATTTCTCTTATCACCTGGTCAGCAACTGTGCGGGACATGGTCCGTGTCGCTGTGTGGACTTTATCGTCAGTTTATGGGCCTCAGACAACTTCCTTGTGTTACTCACTCGTCTTGGCCAGAGTAAAACAAACCAGTATTTAACTCGTGTGGTGTGTAACAGTGAACGGGGACATGTAGTTAACTAAGCTTTGTATCATTGTAATGGGATATACTATTTACATTCATCCGTTCTGTGTACGTGGATAGATAATTATATAATTCACTCGCTATGTCAGATTATGGGCATAGATCGATATTAGAAACACGTTGCTTGTCTGAGAATAATTCCGTATTACAATTCTTAGGTTGTGTCAATTTATCATTGACTGAAGCGTACTTCTAATTTGCAAAAACAGAACGTCTGAAATTGTACGTAATTACGGATTGTAAATATTGCGGCCAATTGCAGGGGGCGTTATATGTACATTTGCTTGTGAACGTTGCTGACATTTTGACACAATCTGACATGCGCATGATATCCATTATGGCGGTCTCTCTCTCTCTCTCTCCCGCTTAGGCAAAGTTAGTAACAATGTCGGATGTGTTAACGAGTAGTTCTTTCTGTAAACAATTTACTTTGCTAATTGCGTCCCTGAGAAATAGGTGCTCATATCGGCCATGTTGCTTTGAAAAGTCCTTCGAATTAGGTCACTCATGAATATGGATTAACCAATAGCCGCACTCATGTAATAATTATACTGCACATGCAGCTTTAAGAGAAAATATACTGAATATATTGAAGCTCATGAAGCGTTAATATAAAGCTAAACAGTTGTGCCACGATCAAAAATATCACGTTAGTGGTTTTACTCGGATTGTTGTTGCGATATTTTACAGTTACCGCCTGCTGTATCTTTTACACACACATGGACTTGATTATCGATGGGCTAAATTATGTATGGATGGAACTTCGATTCTAAATGCTGTCATGAATATAACGCCAATCGTACATTATCCATATATTCCCGTCATTGTTGTAGGTCACCCTTGTCGTTTCGCCAACTCGTCGACTAGTCGAGAGTGGTGTATTTTCCCCTGTCGGTGTACCCATGGCTGCGATCAGATCACTGGTCATTGTCTGGACGGCGGACAATGTAGCGATGGTCATCCGAGTGGCTTCAAATGGAGTGGACCAGCCTGCCAGATAGGTGGGTACCAAACACATTAAAAGTGTTGTGACGGACTACCCAGGTAATTCATCAAGAATGGGTGATGCTCTACACCAGACATGACGAGAGTACTGTACGCATCTACCGTACGTATCGCTGTTCTCTTGCAGACGTTATTTAATACATAATAGATCATATGTATTTTTCATTAACCAGAAGGGTCGTTATGGTTTTGTTTTTAACATTTTGATTTATTTCTTTATAATGTTACGTTTCTTTTATTTGCATGAATTACATGTTTTGCATGACATCTACAACATAAAAAGACCTAAACGTATGCAGAGTACAATTGATAATGTGTACTCCTTATATACGTTTACCAATTGAAATACTTATGTTGCAGGAAACATAGCTTTCCAGAAGACCGCAAATATGGCTAAGATGAACGAACGGTTAGCCAGCAGAGCTGTTGACGGGTCATCCGATCGGTCGTATCAGCAGTGCGCGTTTCCGCATGGAATGCGAGGTACACTTTCCTGGTGGAAGGTGGATTTTGAAGAAACCTACAAAATAAACCGTGTCATCATTTATAACAGCAACAAACGTGAGTAAAGGAATTTATCATCAACGAGTACTTTATGTTTTATCACAAATGTTAAGCCAACTCTCATTCTAAACCATTTCATTATATATGCAATTTGTTATTGATAATTTAAATACTTTTGTTGCTAGAATGTAAGACACACGTTGGCTGGTAATGACGCTTACAGTTCCACACGTTTCTACATGTAACATGTTTATTTGTAGAATGTAAGCAGGGTACTTTGACAAGCAATGTCACCTTCAGTTTACCAAATGTCTGACACATGACAGGTTTATTTGTAGACTGTGAGGCGGGTTACTTTGGCTGGCGATGTCGCTTCCAATGCTACAAATGTCCCACTTGTGACAGTGTCACAGGCAAATGTCCGTCAACCTGCCAAGACAAACGATGGGGCGTCGGGTGTTTGCTGCGTAAGTAGTGTGTTTGTTCACACAAGTGATAACGATGTGAAGACGTCAATGAGGCAGGGACATGTTGCTTGTTGTAGGACAGTGGAGAGTTCGTGCGATGGGACAGGGGACAGTCACCTGTAGTGGGAGATGATGGTGGGAGAGGACACGTTTACTTGTGATGGGACAGTTACCTTTGGCGGAACAGTTAGCTTTGGTGGGACAGTTGACTTGGTGGGACAGTTACCTTTGGGGGGACAGTTACCTTTGGTGGGACAGTTACCTTTGGTGGGACAGTTGACTTGGTGGGACAGTTACCTTTGGAGGGGCAGTTACCTTTGGGGGACAGTTAACTTTGGGCGGACAGTTATCTTTGGTGGAACAGTTACCTTTGGTGGAACAGTTACCTTTGTTGGAACAGTTACCTGTGGTGGAACAGTTACCTGTGGTGGAACAGTTAGCTTTGGAGGGACAGTTACCTTTGGGGGGACAGTTACCTATGGTGCGCAGGGGACGGTTATCTAGAGTTGTCAGAGGAAAGTCACATCTAGTGGAGAGCGACCAGTTAACTATGGTAACTGGTGTGGACCTGTACTGGGATAAAGGACAGCACAGTGGCGCAGGGGCTCAGTGGATACAACTTCGGATTCTTGACAAAAAGAGAAACCGGGTTTGCAGTGTGTGCCGCGGTGACGAACATTGGCCAATCCGTTCACTCCAAATTGCTCCAGTTCAATCGTCTATATGAGCGAGTATCTGGAGATAGACAATGGTCGGTGTGTGTGTCTTTGGGCATTAATTGCAGCGTGACTAGATGGGTTTTTTCCAGAGAAGTCGTGATGTTGTTCGATTGAACATGTTTGGCCCGGGATTAAGATATCATCATGCTGTCGGTCGCGAAGCGACAAAGACTGCTTCCATCACTTGACTCTTTTGCTCTCCATTTGTCTCTCTGCTGTGAGAGTGATGTCCAGGGGTCGATCTTTATGTCCCTCAGCTTCAGGTTTCTCTTGATGGTATCTTTGAACCGGAGACGAGGGCGCCCTCTCTTTCTGTGACCAGAAGACAGTTGGGAGTAGAGAACCTGCTTCGGTAGCCTGTCTGATGACATCCTCATGAGGTGTCCAGTCCACCGGAGATTCTTTCTGATCAGAAGATCTTCCATAGATGGCAGCCCTGTCCGTTCGAGTATTTCCTTGTTTGTCACTTTGTCCATCCAGGTTATCCTCATGATCGAACGCAGATGTCGCATCATGAAGGCATGCAACTTTTTCACCTGTCGTCTGTACACTGTCCAGGCCTCGGCTCCGTATAGGAGGGTGGACAGCACAATTGCACGGTATATCTTGCCTTTAACCCGCATGGACACATGGTGGTTGTTCCAGAGTCTCTGGCGTAGTCGGCCGAAAGATGCACTAGCCTTGGCCATCCTCCTCTGTATTTCATCGTCAATGCATCCGTCACTTGATATAGTGCTTCCGAGGTAGGTGAATTCCATAACAGAGTTCAGCTTGTTTCCATCAACCATGATATCCTCCTCTCGGGTTCTTGTAGAGTTGGGTTGGTACAGCACCTCGGTCTTCTTGATGTTAATCTTCAGGCCGAACTTCTTTGACGCATTGGAAAAAGCATCCACTATTTTCTGCATCTCTTCAGCAGAGTGTGCAACCAGTGCACTGTCATCTGCGAATAGCAGCTCCCTCATCAGTATCCGTGTAGTCTTGGTCTTCGCTCTGAAGTGTGCGACGTTGAATAGGTCGGCGCTCTGTCTGGACTGTATGTAGATGCCATCCCCCATGTCTCGGAAAGCATTGTCGAGCATTGCTGATAGGAAGATGGAAAAGAGCGTGGGCGCCAGTACACAGCCTTGCTTGACCCCATTTGTGACCCTGAACGATTCCGAGACTTCCCCTCCAACATTAACAGTCGCCATCATTCCGGTGTGTAGTGCCTCGATCATTGTTGTGAACTTCTCTGGGCAGCCATACTTCTGCAGTAGCTGCCATAGTCCGGTCCTCCCAACTGTATCGAACGCCTTACTGAAGTCGACAAATACCATGTACAGTGGTCGGTCCTGCTCAATGCACTTTTCTTGTAGTTGTCGGAGACAAAATATCATATCCACGGTGCTCCGGTTACCTCTGAAGCCACATTGTGTCTCCGGAACTACCTCTGGTGTTAGGTGGGTAGATAGTCTGTTGAGGAGGATCCTGGCGAAGATCTTGCCTGCTATGGAAAGAAGAGAGATTCCTCTATAGTTCCCACAGTCTGTTCGATCACCTTTCTTGTAGATGGTTATAATGCTTGCATCCTTCCATGCTTGTGGTACAAAACCCATCTCCCAGGCATTGGTGATTAGTTGGTGCAGTCTGCTGAACAGATTGTCTCCTCCATGCTTCCATACTTCTGCAGGAATTCCATCTCCTCCAGGTGCTTTGCCATCTTTCAGGCTGGCGATTGCTCTAGCCATCTCATCCATAGTTGGAATCTCATCAAGGCTTGTCTTGGTAATGCGCTGCGGGATGTTGTCCAGAGCTTCGTGATCTATGTCGCCAGGGACGTTGAGTAGCTTCTGGAAGTGTTCACTCCATCTTGCCACAACTCTCTTGCTGTCAGAGAAGGTTTCCATTCCGTCTGTTGATTTTAGTTGAACAGGTCCCTTCTTTTTGGGTCCCCACACTTCCTTCAGTCCATTGTAGAAGCCCTTCATGTTGTTACTGTCGGCAGCTCTCTGCAGCTCCACTGCTTTCCTTTCCCACCAGTCCGACTTCAGTGCACGGGTGTGTTTTTGTAGCAGTCTGCAGGCATCTTTGTATGCTGCAGTGGTGGATCTAGTGCTCCTGGTTTGCAACACTCTCTGGTGGGCTTGATCTCTTCTGCTCATAAGAGTCTGTAGCTCCTGGTCGTTGGGGTCGAACCAGTCCTGGTGTTTTCTGTCTGGCTTGCCAAGATATGTCTTGGCTGTGTTGTACACAACCTGCTGCAGAGCTGCCCATTCTTCGTCTGGTGTTGAGTTTTCCTTCTCCTCCCAGTGGGCGAGAGCACTGTCCATCTCCTGCTCAAAACTCTCCCTATGGCTGATGGTACTTAGTTTTGCAGTGTTGAGCTTGGTCGGCTTATTTGTCCCTTGCCTGTTGTGCTTTTGTCGTATTCTGAAAGCCACTTTTGATCTCAGCATCTGGTGATCGGTCCAGCAGTTTGCTCCACGCATGGCTCGGGTGCTGTGGATGTCCATCTTATCCCGACACCTCGTGATGATGAAGTCGATCATATGCCAGTGTTTGGAACGAGGATGCATCCAGGTGGTCTTGCGTTCATCCTTCTGCTTGAACATGGTGTTCGTCACTATCAGTTCGAACTCAGAGCACAGAGCCAGTAGAAGTTCGCCATTGGAGTTGCATTTCCCAATCCCATGTTTGCCCATGACCAAGGGCCACTTGTCATTGTCTCTTCCTATCCTCGCATTGAAGTCTCCTATCAGCAGTAGCTTATCGGTATGAGGGATGCCCCTGAGCACACTTGTGAGCTGGTTGTAGAAGGCCTCCTTGTTTTCGTCTGGGTTTGTCATTGTCGGAGCATACACGTTGATAATTGTAGCAAAGTTGTCCTTGCTCAGAGGTAGTCTCATCGTCATGATTCTGTCACTTACTGGCCGTGGCATTTCTGTCAGCTTTGTGATGATATCCTTTTTGATAGCAAAGCCCACTCCGGCCTCCCTTCTTTCTCCTTCGGGTTTGCCACTCCAGAAGAAAGAGTATTCCAAGTCGTCGAGACTACCAGACTCTGAGAACCTTGTTTCACATAGGGCGGCGATGTCGATGTTGTATTTGGCAAGTTCCATTGCTACTAGTGCCGTACGTCTTTCTGGTCGGTTAGCTCCTTCTCGGTCGAGGAGAGTCCTGACGTTCCATTGTCCAATTGTCAGTAGTTGTCTTCTTTGTCTTCTTCTTCTATAAAGGATATAAAGGATTGTTATCAGTCGTGAAGTCTGGATATTGCGCTATATAAGAACACCCATTTACCGTTTTGCTTTTCACTTTTGCCTGTGATGGGACATTGGATAATCTCCTTTAGTGAGACAGTTAGCTCGTTTGTGAGAGTTGAGAGACATATCACAGAATAGGGGACAAATTCCACTGCCATGACATGGAACAGTTACCTGTGCTAGGACACCTCCCTTACTGTGACGCACACCTGTAGTGGGACATATGTCCACTATATTTAGTGAGATAGAGGTCAGTTTTCGAGCATTGGTAAATGGGATATTACCTTTACACTGCCTCGAGGGAGGAGTAGATACAGCGCTATTTAGTAACTTACTTTTACCTTTAACCTTTACTTGTAGTGAGATATGAAACGGTTATGTGACGGGACATATTTAAAGCGGAGAGTTTCATATACTGGACCAGGCGACAATTACTTGTTTTCGATCTGTCGCAGACAACAGCCAAAGGGGAAATAGCAGTTACTACAGTTGTTTGTTCAGTTCCATGAAAACGAGAGCGGATTAGAATGTCAAATATATATAAATATTCATTCAGAAAATGATCCGTCTATTGAGATTAGCCCCTAGTTACTGAACGTAGTGATGTATTTATTTCAGGAAGCGAGTGTTTCTACGATAACGTCAACGGAAAGAAATACATGGGCCGGATGGTGTCCTCGTCGGGCCTTTGTATTAAGTGGACAGACCAGAATAGAAAAACAGACTCCTCGTTCCCTGACGGCAGTCGGGCAGCGGCGGGGAGCTACTGTCGCAACCCAGACTATGAAAGCCAGCCGTGGTGCTACTACAAACTCGCTGATTTGGTCTGGATGTACTGCGACGTTGTACACTGTCGTACGTATTCCATCACAACAATGACACAATTACACATTACGGGTTAATTATATACACATATTATACATAAATTAACATGATAATAAATAAATAAATAAATAGACTATTGCCGTTACTAAGATATCACAATTTACAAAGTGAAATATAACTGTTTTCGGCGAGATACAGACCCTCAACTGTAGCACCTCACTAGAAGTTACTGTCGCATCATAGGTATACCACAGTCCAGTTGTCCAGTCATGTGGGGTGTTGTTTTGGCGTTAGTACAAGCAAGTTGTATGCCGTGACATATGCAAGTTCATGATGCCGTATATAATTGTGGTGAAGATATAATTTTAGAAAACAAGGAACGAACAAATCGAAATGTGTACGTATTTCATCTAGTTGAACTGCGGACTAAAATTGTATGATAGGTAACTTACAGCATAGTGTATATATGACGTCAAATTATATGATTACGCTATCACTTCACATTACTTATGATGTCGGCAGTGATCTTGTTCGTTCAAATGCCTATCATATTTTTATGTGATAATGATACCACATTTATTTGTATTTGGAGGACTTGAGTTGATTAAGTTGACTGCTATTTACATCTATGCCATCTATTATTATTCACAATCGGCAAGCTTATGATGCACTAACGTGTATTCATCGATCAAGAGCACTTCAGTCCACGGCAACGTTTTGAATAGTCCAAGTGCATAATCATTTAAAATTAGTATAAAATACATCTGGCTCTTGGATTAGTAGATGCATCTTCAAACCAGATTTACCGGATTATAACATCGGAAAATGGAAAATAGTCTTCCTATCTCTAGGCCCCAACACGAAATATTTGAAAGACAGACACCGCAAAGAAAAATAATCAGTAGGTAGAAAACGTAAGTTTTTAATGAATAAATATAGGTTCCCACGAGTTGATTTTGGTGAATATTTTAGAATTAATTATTAGCGTTTTAAGTGAAATGTCCGAGCTCAGTCAAAATTATTTCAAAAATTGGTTAC
>OZ024857.1:55696092-55726092 GCA_964017155.1 Oasisia sp. SBJ-2009
GAATGACGTTAGCCGAATTTCATTGAATCTCAAAATGGGTGCACTTTTCAGATTTTGGTAGCGCACAATATAGAATATGACGTGCTGTTTGCAGGTGCGACATCTCGGGCTGTCTGGTGGATTTGGCCTGCAGTTGGATTAATACTACTTGGCCTTGTGATAACAGCATTCGTTCTATTTGGCATCTCGAGGTCAGTTGTGGTGAAATATAAGTCAGACATTCTACATTCAGTTGATTCGTAAGAGATTAATAACTAAATTGGGCATGATAATACTACGTGCGTGGAACACTTGCAATCACTAACAACCTGGAACGTTACGTGCATTCCATGCTGTGGTACAGATTGTTTAACGCACTCGGATAAGCAGATATATGCTTACCGTGTATTCACGGTTATGTTTCAGAATACGTCAACGCAAAGGCAGCAATGACACGGAAATGTCACCGACACAAAACACAGATCGTAAGAATATTTTTGATTGTTTTCTTTCTAAAAAGGTGACTGTTCTACGAGCGTCCAGAAGTAAACACCTGAAGTCAATATACCTAACCAATACATGTGAACGTTCAGCCTACGATTCAGCCTTAATGCACATTCACTACCGATAAATCATATATTATTTATTTTATTCTCTATAGTATATATACAACGTGTCTGATTAGGAATTTAATATAAATAAATTAACCCAAGCCCACAAAGACCACATACTAAATTAATATGTGATCAGTAGCACAAATAATTGTTTCTGAGGGGAAAATACAATGCGTTATGCAGAAAGACAAGTGTTAATGTAAAACGGATAATGCTGTCACACAGAATGAAACCATGTACATGTTAAGCTGATATGATTGTTTCCAAAATATGCCATATTGCAATTTCGTAGGATTAGCCACTGATCTGTATAATCGAACCCGTTAGCACACCCGCACTGAATATTGCTGTAAAGTCGTTTATATCTTTATATAAGTAAAAGCGAACCTTACATATTTAAAAACGATGTATGATAGTCATAAATAGTAACTTCTTTGTATATATTATATATACATACATAATTTTGCGCATCGTCGAAGGATTCTGCAAAACAAGTTCACAAATGTCGTTACTTAAGATAACTTTGTTACAAAGATTGTGTTTATTTGTATAAACATACTGCACAATAAATGTCTGTTTGACGCTTATATATATATATATATATATATATATATATATGTGTAATAATAATAATAATTAGTTAACTTCTATTGCGCCTATATCCTTAGAAACCAAGCTCAGACGCGCATCAAAACAAAAAGGATTAATCGATCTCATAGTCGGTAAACAAATCAAGTTGTCATCAGATTGATTGATGCGCCAGGGAGCTATGGTGGATAGGCCAGATTGTACAGATATGTTTTTAAATGACGACGGAATTTAGCAATATTTTCAACTGATTTCACGCTAGAAGGAAGCATATTCCATAGAGTAGGCGCACCCACAGCAAAAGCCCTGGTCCCCATATTAGTATTGACATTTGGTACAAAGAGTAAATCAGAAGTAGATGACCGAAGTTGAATAGGTTTTCTTATAGGAGTAAGCAAAGTATGTAAATACGATGGCTGCTTGGAAGAAAGTGCCTGGTAAGTAATGGTACACATCTTAAACATTATACGATATTAGACAGGCAGCCAATGCAGATACTTTAGAAGCGGCTTAGAAGGAGTAAAGCGTGGAGACCTAGTCACCACCCTTGCTAAGCAATTTTGAACACGTTGTAGTTTTGTGACATCCTTAATAGCAATATTATGAAAAAGTGAATTAAAATAGTATAATCTACTAGTAACTAATGCAGTTGCAATAGTCTTTGCAACAGAAACAGGCAAATATCGACGAATACGCCGCAAATCACGAATGTGGTAAAAACATGTTCGACAAATTTGAGAAATGTGTTCTCTAAAATTTAATTTATCATCAAAAATTACTCCCAAATTCCTAATCGAAACTGCAGGCATAACATGCTGATTAAGTAAGGGTATAGGAAAAAGAGTCTTAATTTTGTCACGCTGCCCGTGTGTACCAATAATAAGAAACTCAGTTTTATCAGCATTCAGCTTCAATCTACTCTCAGTCATCCAGCAAAAAATGTCATCAATACAAGTTCTAAGCTGCTGTATAGAACTACTTGCATCTGAAGTGGATAATGATATATAAATTTGAGTATCATCTGCATAAAGATGATGGCTCAAATGATGCCTATTAATCACTAGACTCAATGGAGTAGTATACAGTGTAAAAAGACATTTATTGTGCAGTATGATTATACACATAAACACAACCTTTGTAACAACGTTATCTTAAGTAACGACATTTGTGAACTTGTTTTGCATAATCCTTCGAAGATGCGCAAAATTATGTCATCCCTCCAAACCAGCCACAAGAACAGGAAGATAGGCGACGTTACTAGGTTATGAATATATATGCACTGATAGATTCTTAGTAAGAACGAAGGACAAGTCTACTGGGACCACATACTTGACCAATGTGTGAGCAGTAGCACAAATGGTTCAATGGGGCAAAATACAATGGTGTATACAGAAGCGTAAGTACTAACGTAAACTATCACTCTAATGCCAGAATGAAGCTAAGTGACCTGCTAAGCTGGTACGATTGTTTCCAAGATGTGTTATATAGCAATTTCTTCGGATTAGCCAGTGATCCGAAATATCGAACACGTCCGGACGACCGCACGTATACATATTCATATGTACGAAACGTTGCCAAGACGTTTTTAAACGTTATCTCGTTTCATTTAAAAATGCGGCTTTATTTGGAAACGTTTAGAACGTAAATAGTGTCAACATCGAAAAAGGATAGACTACCCGGGGTATAGGAGAAGAGTTCATATTTTATATATAACAATATGTGTTTCAACGTTTGCAAGCACAAACGTGCGGTTGCTACATTTGAGCCCAGCTGGTACCACCGTTCATATACGCTACAAATATACACGAAAATCCATGCGCACTAACAGTTGTCGAGATAAACGTTCCCCCGTGTTTTCCAGATGTCGCCCACGACACAGCGGGAGAGACTGACCAGCCGGAAGAACAGAGCATTTATGACGTACTGAGCTCATTCTTTTAACTTACCGACGTATCAACAAGATCAAACGCAAAGAATTTGAATACACACTGTTTATCAGTTGTGGTACATCAAATGCATTTGCGTATAAATGCAAACCTAAGCATTTGATATTGCATATGTAGATGTAATGCGAATGTTAGCTATTTTATTGTGACATTTGCATAAAGCGATTTAATTATATATATATATATATATATATATATATATATATATATATATATATGTTTGAATAATTTAACAAAGAGAACATTTCATATCGACAATAAATACTTTGACATGCATTTGTTACAAGCTATTACGCAATTACACGTTATGCCAGATTTAATTCCATATCTATCATAAGCTAAGATACGTTTATTATGTGGCAACTTTGCAGTTGCATTGTACTTGTACATTCATACTAAAATCAACAATTCCATACAATATCATATCAATGTACAATGTTAGCATATCTTGTTAAACATTAAAATCATCATTAGAAACCTACGTAATACATTTAAAACATATACTACACTGTACATTAAAATATACTTTACACAAACATTGTAATAAAATAAATAAATAAATATATTAAGGAATTAAATCAAATTAAAATACATGTCCATTACTGGCCGATCTGAAAATGTTCTAAACACCACGGAATTAAGGAATTTTTGTAGCGATTAGCTTTTGCCCTTGGAATAAGTAACTTGTTAGTTGTTACACAACCTCAAGTCATATGGCACACTTCAACCGTTTGGTAATAACGCATTCAGTTTGTGATAATTACTCTTTATTTTTGCGAAATACACTCTACACAATTCATCGCGTCTGCGGTGCAACGTCGGCAGGTTTTCCATCTGCAGGATATTTTCGTATTGATAACCTGGAAATATAGTTTTGAGACTCCTTTTTGTAATTATTTCTATGTTATCCGATAAGTATTTAAGTAAGTTCGTATGCCACACAGGGCACGCATATGCGACTACAGGTCTAATTACAGATACATAAATTCTGATCAAATTGTTTTGGTTGACACCAGCACGTTTCAGTTGAAAAATCATGTACACTCTCTTTCTTGCCTTTGAAATTATATCATCTACATGTGCATTCCAACTTAAGTAAGCCGAAGACCTTTGCTTGAGACACTCTTTCAATATAATGTCCATTCATATAAATATATTGCAGAAAATCTACAAATGTTTTGTCTCTTCTGAAACATATAACCATCTCTTTGGTCTTAGTCATATTGATACGCATGTCATTATTACAGGATCATTGCTCAACAAGGTCAGCAGAATCCTGGATAACATATACCATGTCTTGGTTACATATTTCAAATATAGTGCTGTCGTCAACAAATGCCCCCATTGGGATACCCTGGTTTTGACACAGCGTCGACGATTTTCACTCTGTTAGCGATCTAGTAAGAACGCAACCATCCATCGAACCAAATGTGCAGGTACTTCCATTCCAGTCATTTTGTTTAACAGTATATCGTGGTTAATCACAGTGTGGGCTGCCACGAAAAATAGTGTCCAGACTGTTTATCATGTATTCTCGCATGGACCAATTCTCAGCACCGGGTGGGAGGTATATGCATGCTAACATAATGCACGAGTACTCTCTTGGTAGTTTTTTTATTTAATTTTCAGCCACATGACTTCGCGTCCATCTTCTTCAAGATCGTGCTAACGTTCATACGGAATAGTCTCGGCCACATAGCATGCCACTCCTCCGCCTCCTTTTTTAAGGCGGTATTTTCTCTCACAACAAAAACCTGCCAAACCGACAGATTGCGTCGACATGTACGGCTTAAACCAGGTCTCTTTGACACATACGCAACCTACGTCGTTCGTGCGTACCACAGCAAATAACTCATCAGATTTCCCAATACAGAGTGACCGAGCGTCGAGACACATAATCACTGGTAAGCTCCATCTTGGCTTGCTCGTAAGCATAATTCAATTGTCTACGTTTGCACCACTTGTTCTATGCTGCGTTATTGCTAGGCACCTGGTGATTATTGGCCGAATGCTAAGGCCTTCATTTTCTGTACATGGCATGATCATGTCATTTCGGCCTGTTTCCTAATCCATGTTAACATGATGTTTACTCTTGTGTCCCTTTTGCCCACACACAAAACACGAAACTGCATTTACAAGTCGGCAAGTCTGGGTGACGTTATTTGTTACACTGGCCTGCAATACGCACGTGTCCAGCGGCGGCAAGGTGACCAGCCTCAGTTGGGCGGTATATTTGACATAGTCATAGGCGTTTCGAGATTTAGAATTTGTCATTTTAATATCTTGTATTGTAAGTATTGTAAGCGTAAGTAATTGCAACAGAAAAGGTTGGAGTCACTGACTCACAGTATTGATTAGTATACTGCCCTGAATAAAATTGTGGGAGGATTAATTGCATAAAAAGGCGACTATGAAGCGTTGTAAGTGTAATGACTACAAACTCCCATTTGAAACCCCATATAAGCAAAATTATTGGTGATACAAACACACTGACAGACAGAGAACAGTACTGCTTTACAAGATTTTTTCCTTAGTTACCTTTTCACGTGACATGCTTTTGTATTCAGACATATATACATATATATATATATATATACATATATATATATATATATATATATATATATATATATATACATATATATACATATATATATATATATATATATATATATAATAAATTATCATAAACCAAACAGTACCTACAATACAAGATATTAAAATGACAAATTCTAAATCTCGAAACGCCTATGACTATGTCAAATATACAGTGCGTGTTATCTGCCCTTGAATAATCTTAAATGACACGGATTTGTGACCTGCCAGAAGATTTCCTAGTTGTGTCATTATGATGCTACATAACAGTGAAATCAATATTATACTAAGCAACACCTTGATTCAATAATACAAAACAAAAAAATCTACACAGATAATTTCACATGGGCCATATTTATCATCATATCTTGATTTTATTTTTGTAGCTGTCGACTTTAGTCTTTACGCCATGCCCATGATTACGATTGTGGGCCTTTTGAGTTTTTTTAGCTAGGCTTAGCCTAAGCTTTGGAACATAATACTACAACTATACTTTAGAAAATTGCCTCAAGCGATACATTTCTACACAGCAAGTTAATCATATAATTATAACAACTAAGACATATGGAAAACGCAGCTGCACAAAAAAGTCGAAGATGAAGGCGCTGTCAAACCTGGCGGCAGACGCGTGACTTCACAAGTTGACTTCAACGAGAATCTTGCTGTCAAATAGTATGGCATAACCAGTAATATAATGTTAGATTTTCTCTGGCCACGACTACGTGTGGCATGTTCTCGTCCGAGCACTCGTACGTGTGGCTCGTACGAGGCACTCGTACGTGTGACTCGTACAAGGCACTCGTACGTGTGGCACCCACTTAAGGTAAATTTGGCAGAGAACACTCGATAAAATACTTTGATAGTTGCACGCACAAGGTGTTTTTATAGAAGGGAAAGCGTACGGTGCGTTAGATGGATGGAAATGTGTAAAACTAGGCCGTCGAAACGAGCGAAAAAACAAGCCGTCCACTTCGAATTTTGCGACGCGAATAAAAGTAGTTTGCGACGGAATTTTTGGGCGCGCTCTTCGACGACTACACGCCCTGAGCAGTGAGGAATCGGAATCGGAAGTGTTTATTGATCCAATAAAATATACATAAAGCAATGTTCATACAAATGACCTACAACTCAAGTCATAAAATAATATTACATTAGTACCGCTTGGGAGTAAAGTGCCAGGTAATTGCATAAGAAATAATAGAAATGTAATTATAAAATGTGATTATGAATTATTAATATAGGTAAAATAACCAGGGGTCGAGGAGACTGTCACTAAAACCATTTTGGTCGCTCTCGTGGCAGCCACCCCATTAATTACATAACAATTAAATATAGTTGACTATTTTAAGCACTTCCAAATAAACACATATGCATAATACAGCAAACACAAGAATGTCATTACTGGGAACAAAGTCACAAATCTCAGCTAGCAAAACAACACAAATTTGTTAAATTCACTTGGAAATTAGCCAATGATTATAATAACACTACTTAGTATATGTACATTTAGTATATGTACATTAACGGAGGTATACAAAGGGAAGAATCACTGTAAATTAGTATATTGCTTGTTATGAATGTCCACATATATAACAGTTTGGTAAAAAGCACAGTGCTTTGTAATTTTCTAGAAAATTCTCTTTTGCGTAACTAATAAACCCTCGTAAACTGTGCGTTGTAATTTTATTTTTAATGTTAAATGTAGTATTGTTTATTAGTAAAGGGATATCGTGCCTAATGCATCGCTTGACAAAGTCATGCTTAGCCCTATTTGTATGAATATTGTCATGTATCCGTGTGTTAAATGTGTTGACTGCTTTATTTAATATAAATGGTAAGTGTTGCAAATATACTGGTAATGTCGTGTGCACATACTTATAGTACAGTTTCAATTCATGCAATTTCAGCATATCTGTAACATTAAGAATCTTGAGTGTCTTAAACAACGGCTCAGTATGTGCATTATAATTTGTTAAACATATTATTCTAATTGTTTTTTTCTGTAGTTTGATTATTCTGTTACAGCTAAAACCCCATACCATTAGGCCATAATTGATGTATGGTAACATTAGTGCATTATATAAAGTAACTTTTATATTTAGTAGCAAGAATCGTTTTAATTTGTTTAATATACCTCTCAATTTGGAACATTTAATTGAAATATATTTTATATGAACATCCCAGCTTAGGTTTTCTTGCAAGGTTACCCCAAGAAGATTACAATTTTGAACTCTTTCTATTACGGTTTCGTCTATTTTGAGGAGGATATTATTCACTTTTTTATTTCCCAATTTATGTATTATATACTTGGATTTCTTTACGTTTAACGACAATTTATTGATTTTCAGCCATTCGTTTATCTTATATAAATCTGAATTTAAATTATATTCGATATCTTTAGTGGGACATGTGTTAGATAATTGAATTGTTGTAAACAAAATTGTATCGTCTGCATACATTATATATTTGAATGTTTCACATGAGTTTGGTAAATCATTTATATATATTAAGAACAAAAGTGGACTTAAAATAGAACCTTGTGGCACACCAGTGGTAATGGGCAGGGTTTCAGATATAGAGTCATTGTACATTACATATTGTTTTATATTTTTCAAATAACTTTCCATTAACTTTAGATCATCAGCATCCATCCCATAAAATTGTAGTTTACCTAATAATATTGAATGGTGTAGGGTATCAAATGCTTTTGATAAGTCTAAAAATATATCAATAGGTGTTTCGTTGGAATCCAGGGCGACTATTGTTCGGTCGATAACTTCCAGAATGGCGTGTTCTGTTGAGTGACCGGATCTAAAGCCATACTGGTTATCATTAAAAGGTTGGTGTTTAGCAAAAAACGAATACATCTGATTATATATAACTTTTTCAATGACCTTTGAAATTACTGGTAGCAGAGATATCGGTCTATACTTACAGAACGATGTTTGATCCTCATTTTTAAAGATAGGAATTACTAGCAATTTTCATCTTATCTGGAAATATCCCAGTGTTTAATATTTGATTTATAAGAATAGTTAGAGGGTTTATAAGAACATATTTTAAATATTTCATTTGTTTTAATGTAATACCGTCGCAGCCACTACTGGATTTAGCAGGAAAATTGTCAATTATTTTGAGTATGGACTCTTCGTTAATTTCTTGGAATTGGAATCGATTTTCAGAATTTACTGTTAATTAGTAACTATAATTTTTATTACTATCGTCTTTTATTTTGTTTGCAAGATCCTTACCTATGTTTGTAAAAAATGAATTAAAGTAATTTGCAATTTCTACATTATCAGTTATTTTATTATCTCCGTTCTTGAAATAGTCAGGTAATGAACTTTTTTTAATTGACCTATGTAATATTTCGTTAATGGTTTTCCACGTTTTCCTTGCGTCATTTTTATATGAGTTAAATAGTTGTTCATAATATGATAGTTTGGCTGCTCTGACACTTCTTTTATGGATACTATTATATGTTTTTAAATTTGACGTTTTAATAACGTGTTCGATAGATGTTGGATTTAAACGTTTAAGTTGATTATGCAGGTTGTCTCTGTATTTTATAGATTTAAGTATACCATTTGTTATCCATTGAGAATGTTTATGTTTATGTTTCTTAAACTTGACTAATTTGTATGGCATGTGTTTACGGTTTGCCTTTCCCAGTACCTCAGTAATTATTTTATAATTTTTATTAGTATCAGACAAACTGTTTTTGTCTAATTTCTCCATTATATTTGAGTTGATTATTTCAGAGGCAAAGTTCCACATAGCTATTTCATTCTGTATATGTATTTTGATTAATTTGGGAGGACATTTTTTGACTGGAGCATTGTCAATAAAAATGAAATATGGGTGGTGATCTGAGAATTGTTTGATAAGGATACCTGCTGTTGATTCTAGCATTAATTCACTAATTTTGCAAAACAAGTTGTCAATCAGAGTGCCATTCAGGGAAGAAAATCTTATTGGGAATGTTATTTTGGGAAAGAAACTAAAACTAAATCCTGTTAAGGTGTCGTAAAATTCGCTACAATATTCTTTTTCATTGATTTTAAGCAGGTTTATATTAAAGTCTCCTGCAATGATTACTTCAGATTTTTCTAAATAAATTTGTGATAATATTGATGCAAATTCATCAATACAATTTTTGTAGTCACAATTTAGGACTCGTGGAGGTCTGTATATGTTACCAATTATCACAGGTTTTATAAGGCCGCCCCCTGTGAATTCAATAAACTGACCCTCCCAATGTTCATTTTTTATTACTTGCAGGACCTTATATTTATACTGTGATTGAATATACATAATTAAGTCTCCTTTTGTACTACTAGTCTTGCCCAACGAGATGCAAGTATAGTCTTCTAATTGAATGTTACATAAGTCGTCTTGATCAGTTAGCCAGCTTTCCTGAATACATATAACACTGAAAGCATAATTAAGTAGCCGCAGTTCTTGTGTGAAAACTTCTATTTCGTTTAATTTAGCATTAATAGATTGAATGTTTGTGCTCAATACGCCAAAATTATTTGTTTTTGTACTTATCAATGATTTAAAGTTGTTGGTGTCGTAGTACGATGAAGTTTTCATTATTGGCAAACTATCGTTATCAAAGTTTTCATCATCGCTATGATGTAGAACTTTATTTAGGCAATTTTTTATGAATACCTCCGTAATGTCGTAGACATTGGTAATCAGAATCTAACATTTCTTCAGTGCGTATTTTATATATTTGCTTGTAAAAATGTTCAAACAGTTCTGTAAATATCTGCTAGTTGTGAAATAATTCAAATAGTAAAACATGTAATACAAATGCATAAATAGATTAATTCTTCCAGTGTTGCGTACTTTCATAACATAAAAATATATTAAACACAATGAGTAGGTGGAGACATACATCACACGGATTGTAGTATCAAGACAAAACAAAATAAACATAAAAAAGCCAACGTCACATGAAGTCAAGAACATCATGTGATATCCGTTTGCATTATGAAATGCAAGATGACCATTTTTCGTGGGAGAGGTATTGCCCTTTTAAATGTTTTTTTTTAACACGCCACTGCTTAAAAATAAATTCATTTTACTGATAAAGAAGCGAACATAAATATTTCGCTGTGATAATTTAGAGATACCAGAATATATCAATCAACATAAATAACATTTAGTTGATATGAAAAAACAAATTAAGTTGACTGGTTCACCTTAACTAATATTTCAATGAAAAACACAACATATTAAGGTAGTATAATTCTAAATATCACGTGTGTGACAGTTAGAACAAGAATAGCACCATATATATATATATAATTTACTGCATAATTTAGATTAAAATGCCTAGCGATAATTAATAATTAACATAAAGTGCAATCAGCCTAATGGTAACAGACTTCATTATTTAAATTAAAATGCCTAGCGATAATTAATAATTTACATAACATACAGTCAGCCTAATGTTAACAGACCATCTAGGAATGTCACAGCTTCATAATTAATAACGTACTTGCAAATATATATAATAAAAAACAGAAGAGAAAAATATATAATATAGATAAAACATTCATATGACAGGCATTGGTTCTGGTAAACGTTCATGTTACGGAAAATGTGGATGATCCCGATCAAAAGTCACTAAGCCCGGGTGTCAGCGTTTACCGAAGATTATGAATCTCCGCCTCCGTGTCCGAGGAAGAGGCGTGCCGTGAGGCATTTGCTCAAAAACGTCGAAATTGGAGCGTACGAGAAGAAGTGAAAATGAGTAAAAAATGGCGAACCTACCGGTGCTCGAGTGTGGTCACCGATGACCGCAAGTGGCACGTGACCACATTCGACGACCAAATATTTCAGCGGGTAATTTGCGTTCAAATTGTATGCACGCGCACAATAGGACATTTCATGTTTACCAACACGTGACGTCCCTTTCGCACATGCGCATTGCGCTGGTTGGCAAAACACGTCGTGCAGCCAACCAGTCAAGCCAACAAAGGCTGGTTTAACGCTACAATTATGAATAGCCAGTATTCGTTGTACGTTAATTCTTTATATGTCAGATCTGTATTTTATGTAAGACGGATCTAGTAACGTTCACCGGCGATATTTACATGTCAATGAATCAGCCGTTACAATTACGTTACCAATACGTCAGGAATGTTCAGTCGAGCCTCTATGAAGGCATACAATTCACTGGACGCCTACATTCAAGTGCAAAATATATATTCAACATCGAAGTATCATGTAAGGCCTAATTTACGGGTTCAGAGTCCAGCTCCCGGTCCAGTACTGCAATGTGTCACCTAGCCAGCTACGCCTACGCGGGATACGGCTACGCCGGTCGGTGCCGGTGGGTACTGGCAGTGACAGCTCGCGCCGGCCAGCTAGCCACCAGTCCAACATAACATGCGGCTAATGTAACCAAGGTCAAAGTCTGTTTTGCAGTAAATTATGTTTGTGTAGCTGCCATCAGTACTCATGACTAGTAACCTTTGATGCTAATAATAAAAACTGTTCAAAACGAAATGAAATGCCAGCCACAAACTCGATCGATGTTGGTCGGAAGCGGAGCCCAATGTTTGCGCTTGATCGCATTCAGCTAAAGTTGTCGTCGTTTCTCTTCCTTGGGAATGCGGTGAAATGACAACGTCAACGAACTATCCACGCATCGACTAGTATACCCCACAATTACACACGACATCACCACAATACTCGCACTACTGTAAACCGTAAACACAAGGAAAATGGCCGCCAACTTCTCTCTTCTGCCAACCAGCCGCCGCACACGACGACGTGACCCGACGTGTGACGTCACTGTAAAACGTCATATTGAAAAAAATGCCATATTCCTCAAGACCAGATGTTTCAGTACAAAGCAAAGGTCCAACTGTTTGCCCTTCTATTAGCCTACGGCTACGATAAACTTCAATGCTGACATAATTCACACCTAGCGGTGATATCATGCCGCGGATTATACTGGTTGCGTTGCTGGTTGCCTTCATGGCGAAACGAGTCAAAACAGCCATGATTACAGGTGAGTTGTTTCATTTTTTTGGTTACGCAACACCTTGGATTTATCATTTTTGACGGAATTATTTGTTTTTCTCCGAATTTTCACTTTCACAAAATTCATATAATATAATTATCTAACTTTCGATCTGTGTACGTTAATACTTTGTATGAATACGATAAATGCTATAAAAACACGATTTAGCGTGAGCCCTACTATATTGTTTTGTTTTGTTTTGTTTTGTTTTGTTTTTGCGTAATGACACAGCGCCGATCAAAAAATTCCTCGGTTTCAATCGCATGTATATCCCGCTATGTTGAACCTCTGATGACATGCTGCATACCAGCAGACAGCTTCACTATCGCACTGCATGTTGGTACCAGTGGTTTTCGGAGATATTCTCCCGTTTCCGCGATATTCCAGTTGGAATGACCTACATAATAAATTATAATCTGGCCTAACCCCGCCCGTCTACTGCAGTGATTGGATAATACGTCCACGTGACCGCTGATAGGTTGAAATGCGCGAAAGGACGCCATGATTGTTTATAATCGACATCGTAACTAAGCCATTTTTATCCGCTGTTCTCAACGTGATTTTACCTGCGTCACCATGCCAGATGAGAAGAAAAAACACGTTACTTCTTTCGGGAAGGGTCGCAAGCACAGGCGACTGCAACTTAGGCAGGCACGGGCTCGACAACTGGCGACGGTGGTGGTGGCAGGGCCTCCGGTCGGGTACGACTCTGAGAGCGACGCGGATGACAGTGACATCCGTTACTCGCCTGTCACTTCGCAGGTATTATTCTTTTTACATTTAGCTGATAAAATACTAAGTCGTGTGCACGTATTTTAAGTATTATATTATAATATGAGCCTGTTTGGCTACTAATGTACCGTGTAATAGAAATACTGTAATTTCAAGTGACAATGCCATGTGTCAGGACCTGACCTTGCGAGGTTGCTGAGGCTAGAATTATGTTTTGTAATTTGTGCTACAGCCTGGTAGTGGTACTAGTTTTATTTCACACCAATTTCCAGTTATGTAGGTTGTTATCAAATTCAGGAATATTTTGGAAATCACTCTTGCTGTTTTATGATTTGAGGAATAGGGCCTGCAAGTGGGTCACGAATTACGTTGTGGCTAGTGCAGATAATAGACACGATTTTAGGCCGTGTGTGTCTTTTACGGAATTTGCATTTTACATTGTTGTACGTTGTGGTTTCGATAAGCACTTATATCTTACAAGTTGTCTATATGCACATAATCATAACACATGTATACCTTTGCCCCAAACAGGTTATACTGTGCGTAAAATGGCACTCTTCATTATTAGTCAAGATCGCCAAACACAAGACAGCACTTGTCGTTAATGCCATGACAACGACCATAATAATCGATTAAAATTCATGATTTCCGTGATCATTGTCACCAGCAAAGTGTTCCATTGCTTCTGCTTGTAATAATCCTTCGGAAAATGTAACAGAAATTCAGAATTTGGATTATTTGATTATTACAACTAAAACAAAATGAATATATATATATATATATATATATATATATATATATATATATATATATATATATATATTTATATATTTAATAAATTGATTTATTGACCATTGTGTTATTATAATATAACATTTTGTTCACAGGGCACCGAACCCCAGCCATCAATTTCGGCAACAGAGAGGAAGTTCTCCTACAGGACTACTTTCAGGGATGATGGCAGTGACCGTGATGATGCGCCCGAGACAGCAGGTGACATCACGACTGTCATAACTCGGTCCAGCGTGCTGTCAACATTAGTCAAGGGCCTGAGTTGTCTGGAGTGTGGCGCTGCGTCTTTGGTGATCCGTGTCGCTGACCACCGACTTGGCCACGTCGCTGCAATGGAGAAGTGACGCAAACAAGATCGTTGTGACGCGGATCCGAGACGATGCTGCCACCGTTGTCCGTCGTATCTACCGGGACATTGACTCATAAAGCGGACAAGATAACACCATCAACTTGACCGTCAGCTACGATGGGTCATGGATGACTCGTGGTCACAAGTCACAGTATGGGATAGGATGTGTCGTTGAGGAGATCACTGACCTGGTGATCGACCTCCAGGTGATGTCCTTATATTGCCAGCGGTGTGCTTGTGCTAGCACCCGACACAGTGGCAGGCACACTGCAGCCTTCACGGAATGGTATGTGACGCACGAGCCCGATTGCAACCAGAACTACGAGTGACCTTCACCCGCCTCACCTACATGCAAGTGTACGCCGACGAGGAGCTGCAGAAGGAGGAGTGTGTAAACCACATCGCCAAACGCCTCAACAACGCCCTTCGCAAGGTGTCATCATCTGGGAAGAAGGCTGGAGTCACACTTGGAGGCCGTGGGTTTGGAAAGTTGACTGGGAAGAAGATAGAGACACTAAGCTGATAATACCGAATGGCTGTGCAGGCCCACCCACATGCTGTCAGCGGCATGCAGAATGCAATCTTAGCATCGTTCGACCACTGCTCGTCTACGGATGAGAAACCCCAGCACGACCGGTGCCCGGTGGGAGCTCGCTGCCGGTGCTTTCATCAGACAGCACTCGCCACCGGACAGGAGCCAGATCCACACCGCACGAATGTGGGCAAGCCACTTGCACCCGATGTTGTTGTCTCCGCCGCCTGCAGTGCTGTGTCATAGTTCAACGCTGGCATCAACGTGACAACGAAGAACCTGTGTGAAGTGATGCAGATGCATGATGCCATCAGGTGCCCACTTGTTGGCATCTGCAGAGAAAGCCGACCGACGGCGCCTGCAGCAAGCGAAGCGTCAGACATTGGCCGCCTCAAAGGAGGTGAGGCAAGCCCGCTTCGTTGCCCGCACACGGGCAGCAGCAGCAACATCAACAGTCTATGCTGCAGGGGAGTTTTAGGTCACTGATGAACAACAGTATGACATTCAAACAAATTTCATAATTACATAATTAGCAATGTTCTTCGGCGGCCTTCTTCAGGAACTGAATGGTCACTGTTCGCTAGATGGTGTGGCGAGCAGTGAACATTCAGATCCTGAAGAAGGCCGCCGATGGTGGTTGAAACGTTGAAGTGAGTAGAACATTGCTAGTTGTGTAACTAAGAATTTTTTAGAATAATTTACTTCCAACTTGATGAACACGTAGTAGTGTTTACAAACAAATACACTTATTTATGCTTCACAAAATATATTTGATAGGTATTTCTGTTCAGTCATATGTGTGTGATTTCAAGTCTGTGTACATTTGTTGTTTGTACACTTCATTGTTGAAATGTTCACAAATTTGACGTCGTTTTTCCTACAATAAAGTTATTTCACCGAACTGTTTTCTCTTATTGCGTAGATCTCGGCTATTTCTCAACCAAATGCACTTACATTTTCGGGACTTCTCCATAATATTGCTCCCCATATTATAACAGAGAGAAATTGACAAAATATTATTCAGTGTTTTGAAACAAATATTTTATGAAATCATGAGAAAAAAATATGAAAGTAATAATAAAAATATATCTGATATGACATGCAGGTTGTATGTCAGCTATGTATATACAAAGTTACAGTGGATTTGGCCTGTGCATTATGCAGATCTAGGATATCATCTGATGCCACTGTAATTCAAAATGGCTGCCCCGATAAGGGTCTAAATGGGGTCCAAAAAATTAGTATGTACTTTATACCACCTGAAAGAACATAATTTATAGGTCATATGTGTAATTTCAAGACTCTGTGCATCTGATGTCGTACAATGTATTGTTGAAATGTTCACAAACTTTGACGCCGTTTTTCTACAATACAGTTATTTCATCAAACTGACCTTTCTTATTACGTAGATCTCGGCTATTTCTCAACCAAGTGCATTTACATTTTCGGGAATTCTCCATAATACTGCTTCCCATGTTATAACAGAGAAATTGACAAAATAATATAAGAAACAAATTCTATGTGACAACATTTTCTAATATTATTCAATATTTTGAAAGAAATATTTTATAAAATCATGAAAACTAAATTCTGAAAATAACAATACAAATCTCTGTTATGACATGCAGGTGTATGTCAGCTATGTATGCACAAAGTTACAGTGGATTTATCCTGTGCGCTATGCAGATCTAGGATTTCAGCTGATGCCCCTGCAATTCAAAATGGCTGCCCTGATAAGGGTCTAAAGGGGGTCAAAAAAACATAGAACATAGTCTATTGGTGATATGTATGTGTCAGTATACATTTGTTGTCGTACCTTTCATTGTTGAAATGTTCACAAACTTTGACGTCGTTTTTCTACAATACCGTTATTTCACCAAACTGACTTCGCTTATTTCGTAGATCTCGGCTATTTCTCAACCAAATGCATTTACATTTTCGGGACTTCTCCATAATACTGCTCCCCATGTTATAACAGAGATAAATTTACCAAACAATTCGACGTGACAAAATGTTCAAATATTATTCACGTGTTTCGAAACAAATGATTGATAAAATCATTAAAAAACTATTATGAAAGTAATAATAAATATCTCTTCGTTATGACATGCAGGTATAAGTCAGCTATATATACACAAAGTTACGGTAGAATTGGCCTATGCATTATGCAGATCTAGGATTTCAGCTGATGCCACTGAAATTCAAAATGGCTGCCCCGATACGGGTATAAAGGGGGTCCAATAAAATATTTAAGAAATATACCCATTCCTTTTGAAATATAATTAAGATTGCCTGAAATTTTCAGCAAGCTGCCATAAGAAATAACAAAAAGTAATTTTACCATATTGCGTCCCCTTAAAGGACAAAAAATTGCAACAATTTCGTGTCATACACCTAATAGAGTATATAAAGTAACAATTTCCACATACACTCATTTTTTTAACATCAGCGGTTTACTCAGAATGTGACCTAAAATTCTAACGAAATCCACTATGGCCTAGACGCTGCCACCAGTGACGGGTTAACTTGGCATTGCCAATCAGCGCGCGGCATTCTAGGTCTCTGCTGAAGCCGGTCAGGTTCCTGCGATGTCGTTAAGAGTCAACAACTTCGAGTTTTCGTTCAGTTGGCGTGACATGTAGCAGCTGCTTAGACGTGTATCTAAATTTGTGGTCAAATCTATGGTAAACTTTAATAGTAATTATGACTTACTGTTCGGCATACGGTTGCAGTAATAGTTCCGTGAGACATTTTGAGCTATCTTTTTTCTTTCTCTTTGAAACAACCGGTAGTATTGAACATTGGATTCACAACTGCGGCAGTGCGGGTACTTTTGCAGTTTAGGCCCGCACCTCGAAAAACCATCAAAATGATCACCTACGATGATCAAACTTCGCAGGGCGTATCTACTACACCTGTACTACGCGTATGCCCTTGTCACGTGATCAAAAATAATAATTAATGCCTGAAATCGATCAAAATGTGTAAGTAAATAACGCCTCGCCGAGTCACTACTGCAACAGTTATCTCCGTCAGGTGGCGCGACCATCGCTCTGCCGTTAAACTGTGGGGGTCAGACCGAATTTTTACTTACACATTTTGATCGATTTCAGGCATTAATTATTATTTTTGGATCACGTGAAAAGTGCATACGAGTTGTTCAGCCCTGCGAAGTTTGGTCATCGTAGGTGATAATTTTGATGTTTTTTTCGAGGTGCGTCTGCGGGCATAAACTGCGCACAGCGCCTCTAGACGGATTTATGAATAACTAATATGCAGGGAATCTATGGAGAGCGCCGAAGCTTCGTGACGTCATTCTTCGTCTAACATGGAGTAGCTCATAGTATTTCGATGGCTGGATGTTCAAAAATGTTTTGCTGGTAAACCGCTGGCGTTAAACAAATGAGTATATGTGGAAATTGTTACTTTATATTAATTATATTAGGTGTATGCCACGAAACAGTTGACTTTGTTGCCTTTAATGCAGTGCCGAAGTTACTATGGTCAGTGATAGGTATATCAAAACAAAATTAGGAAATTAAATATAATTCAATATGTTTTTAATAATTATTCAAAAAACAATTCTTATCATTGACATAACACAAAACATTCAACGATTGGTGACTAATTTATGATATGCCTTGTTACTACACTGTCTCCTTTGTTGCCAGTGGCACACAGGCAGTAGCACATGAATTAATTGGGCAGTATTGAACAATTATAGAATGTTTTAATGCAGGGTATATATGATATAAGTGTTCCGTACTATACCTATGTGACAATGCTATCTTATGACAACAGAGACACGTGCTTGTAATATTCACATCTAAAGCTGTATTGTACTGTATGTTCGCAATCATTGTATGGTGTAATGCATGGAAGGTGGTTCTCTATATTGCCATAAATAGTGGATGAAGTCACTTCTGTTAGCCTGTACTGGTACGAGATACACTAATGTTAAATTTGCTACTGATTAAGCTCCGATATACCTGAATCAGGAAGTAAATATATGATTTATACCCCACACCAAATAAGACCAGCCGTCTGCAAAAGTTTTTAACGGCGCCGGACCGTCAAACACGTCGCACAGTTGCTGACAAAATTACATAAATCACTGCCGCTGTGGTGGTCTCAGATTCGATTCAGTCCAGGATTCGACTAAACGCATATCGCGCATGCGCGCGCATGCGCAGTCAATGACCGCTTGTACCTGTTTTTTACGCGCTGTGACGTTGTAGCAACGCCATACGTCATGCCCGGGCCGAGATTCGACTAAACGGACATTGCGTATGCGCAATGCGCAATGTACGTTATAGATTCGGCTAAAGCGACATTGCGCATGCGCAATGTACGTCAGAGCCCGTTATGACGCAAGCTTGTTGCAACGACACTTTCCAAAGGGCAGAGGCTATTCACATAGATGCTCAGCGCATACTGGTAGGAGTAATATTCGCTCTACCTAGGCTAAACCAATTTATTGGTACCACACAAAACAGAACAATCTTTCACAGTATATCATTGTGCTATGTCTGTAATTCCATGATTGTTGTTCATAAAACATATTTTAAAACATTCTTTGGAGTGATGTACTTATACAAATATAAAACAGTAAAAATGCAGATGTTGCAATATATGCTTGCTCTCTAAAACCGTGTATTTTGCTTACACTGTGTAACCAGGAAAAGTCCTGTTTGTGGTGAGTACTATATGTGACATTATGTATGAGTAATGAGGATTTCATCCCAGATAGTTGTCTAACAAGTATGAGTACTTTTGAAAGTATTCATATTTGTGATTGATATGAGGATATTGTAAAAATAAAACATAACACTTTTGGACTCAAGCTCTTAATATAAGATTGTTTTCATTTTTATTTATATACGTACTTGATGAAAATGTTATTGTCGGAACATACTTTCCAGTTTACTTATTGCATAACGACAATAATAGTTTGTTCTCGGTTAACCACCAATACTAATAGTACTAACAAGTACTTCAGCCCCAAAGCATGGACACAATCAGACACTGTATTAGTAAATACTTTATTAACTAAAATAAAATATCATGCACATATTCATAATTTTATCTTCTTTGCTGTATGTATGTTTCACTTTTTAAAAACAGAAATTTGTGATTGATAATTGTGTTGTGAAATAGTAAAAAATGAGTGTGTTGGTGCTTTATTGGCTTTAATAATAAAGGCATGAAAATGCTATGTTGCGAATTTTTTTTAACAACTTGTTGTTTAATTGTCTGTTGGACTTCCTGCAGAGAACATAATCACTATGTAGTTGTTAACTTGTTTTTTCGTTATATCTTCTACCTGTTGTAAGTCACCAGGGGTGATATGCATGTCCTCAGACTAGCTTAGGCGCCGCACAGGCGCTACCCTCAGACTAACTGTGCCGTAGCCCAGCGAGTGATTCAGTCGGTATGCATGAACCGGTCGCAGCGCGATTTAGCCGCAGCATAGTTAGTCTGCGGACGGCGATTCTGAGAGTCAATTGAGGAGTATTCGAGGCTATTTGAGGAGCTTCGAAACAGGGATTCCCCACGAATTCTGCCGCATTGCGCACGCGCGCGGTGACGCACGGGGTCAAATAGGGGTTCATCGCACGTCGTGGTCAGTGTTTGTTTACATTAAGCTTGGCGTGGAAGTCGGCGAAGGTGGGAAGCGCATGGAGAAAAAAGTTAAGCGTAAGCCGCCCTGTTGACGAGAGTTCACCGCTAAAGTGAATTCGCTCGGTGGCGCAAGAACGGAGGACAACCTAAACAAAAGGGGAAACATTTTAAATCTGCGGTCTTAAAACGCACTACGTGATCAAGGAAAAGTGAGAGGCAGACCACCAAATTGACCTCTGTATGCTGATGTATGCTGAACTAGTGCGTGATGCCCCAGTAGGGGTTTTGTACTACAAACCATCAGAATCAGAATATCATCATGGATACAACTGGTGAAGGAACCGATGTGACAACGGGAATTGATGGCGAGTATTCATAACTAGTCAAATGAATAATTACTGTCTGTGGTGTGTGTTGTACTTTCAAGTGTCACCGTATTATGTACAATTCCTTATTTACTACAGTGACTTTTTTGGTAAAAAAAAAAATAATAGAAAATTAAACAAAGGAAATTAATTCCCAATCAGTGTTTTCTATTTAAATGTTATTATTTTAATTTGTGATGTGTGCTTGTGACATATTACAACAAAACTAAATGGCACTAAAGCGAGAACTGACTGTTTTCAGACTTGTTGATAGCATAACTATTATAACATAAAATAAATTTATATTAAAATATATACTGGTATATATGTAGTTATTGTTGGAGTACAGTTGTCACAGCTATAATTCTCATTCTGATAAAAATTTACCAAATACATTAATGACACATTTGAAACTTTATTTTATATAGTTCAATATCCATTAGTAAATCAAACATATGCCTATATTCAAATGTTTATAATGGTATGAATGCTACAGACAGTTGTATTGTGAAAGCAACTCTTATGCAGAACTGTTATACAGAAATAATTCTTATGTACAGTAACACGCAACTCATACATGATACAATGGATATAATATATTAACACAATGCGTAAATATGTAATATTTACAAAACTTATAATGTTCACGTTTCAGTGCAAGGCACAGACAGCTTCATGTTGGACACAGGTGATGGCCAGGCTATGTCGATGATGCATGGGGTGAGCAATCTCTATTTATCTTTGATTTTCATATCTAATTAACAATGTCAAACAGCTTATGTAAACAATGTGGGTTGCATCAAGCATCCTATTAATGGAAACTTACCAGGAGAGAGAGAGAGAGAGAGAGAGAGAGAGAGAGAGACAGAGCCATCATAAAAATAGCACAGTGGGGGGAACTCAAGTTACAGGCAGCCACCTTAAAGTGGCAGGCATCCATAACCAGGGCAATTATACTACAATAGCAATACACAAGAGCATGGCCAGCCCTAGAGTTGGTGACTGGTAGAGTTACATAATAGGACAGAGGTCAGTATCCACACTTTGTCACATCTACAATGATCTGTCACCTTCTAAATTCTAAACAATAATCATACTTACATATCACACACAAACACACAGACACATACACACACACGTTGGTGTATGGGAGTATATACACATTTTTGATCAATTAAATGAACATCTTAACTCTATATTATGTGAGTAAACAACATGTCGGGTAAGACTGAACCATGGTAACATACAGGTATAGTGACTCAATTCTTCAGTTACAGAAAACAGGATTGACTATGTCAATAACAAAGTGCATGTGTTAATTCAAATAAGTTACTAAAGCAACATGTTTTGGCATTCCAGATGTATCATCATCTGTGATGCCTGCACCACTGCCAGAACCTCCACCACAGCCTGAGCCAGGTGCCAGCTGGTTTATGCAGGTGGAGTCACTAAAGCAGCAGTTACTGCTACTTTGACAGTTACGTTGACATAATGGGCATCTGTGTATGACTGTTCGTGTTGATTCCACGTGTTGAGGATCGGTGAGAGAATATAATGAGGATATACTAATAAAACAAATATGATACTTTAAAATACAGACTGAAATTGGCACACAACTGCACACTATATTAAAAATGAATAAATAAGTAAAATAGTATAAACATGTAGTAAATAAAAATAAAATAGTATACATATATACTATACTAAACACATATATCCATAGGTGTTTCACATAAGTGAATAATAATAATAATTCAAGTACCCTGTATATGTGGTCAAATCAATACATCATCATATTTGTGATGATACATTCCTACATAGCTACAGTTGGTATGCTGTCAAATGTCAACAATATAGGCAAGTAATAATTTTTGAGGAACTTCTACCTCCCCTCAGACCATACAGAGCAAATATATGTTAGGAGTGTTATTAGCAACAAAACCAAGCTGCTCACAGGTGACAACTAAAAAATGTAACCTGCTTTCATAGGTATGACCTCAGTGATAATGGTTTTCGTTCTTACTAGAAAATGTGGTCAATTTTCAAATGATCTATTGAAATTTTTGACTGAAGAAAAGCAAATGAAATCTAACTAAAATAATAGCCATACTGAAATAAAAGTACTTGAAATATTATTTGAGAAAAAAATCAAATAATTTAGGGAAGTATTTCAATACAAATTTATACAACCGATTCATTTTACGTAGTGTCACATACAATTACAAATAGTTAATAAAATGTAATTACATTTTAATTATGAAGTTGTATTTAAATCTATGTTTGATCATGTATTCGCATCATTAAAAAAAATTGTGGTCATTCAAGTACTTCAAGAAGTACTTCAGTAAATACGTATTACCTAGTATGTTAAAATAGAGTCACATTGCATAAAGGTTTTGTGAAATTTAAACTATTTGATAAATCACGTTACCTGGACGTTTATCGAGTGAAAATTCTCCCTGTTGACATATGCTCGTGCTCGTGCGGACGTGGGTCCCGTCGATTCATGCCGCCGCGGTGGGGAATACCGCTAGCCGGAGGAACTCGCCTTCTGTCGGTCGGCTTGTTGTTGCGTCGGTAACTGTACCCACTCATGCATCCGAGCGAACAAAGCGTTGGTCACACGGTGGATGGTTCGGGAAGCGGTTGACTGGTCGATACGGATGGTCTCAGCCACCAAGTTTTAGAAACCAACTCGCATACGTGTCTATAACTTGCAGAGTAGCCGGCAAGGAGCCTTATCGCGTGTCGATCGGGGTACTCTAAGTCGTCTAGCAGTTCATCCACGATTGTTAGGATATCGTGACGGCGAAATCTAAACTTGTCGTATAACTCTCCGTCATCGTACATATCCAGTGGATTCTTCCTATCCCGGAATACCCGATTTCGCGTCAAATTCCTCCTGTGTTGACTTCTCCAAACTACTGCGGCCGCCATTTTTATACCCACCTCCTAAGAGTTACACCTCCTAGCTAGAGGGCCTAGAGATAGGCGGTCGCAGTGCGGGCAACAGCCTAACATCGAGCCTATGCGGTGCTCATGCATACCGGATTAGCGAACTTGCGACCTCGCAACCGAGTTATACCCAGTTTCGCGACTTAGTCCCTGGCCATGCATACGGCGCCAGTACTGTTTCACCAATCTGGACAAAGGGGAGCCAAGAGAGAAGTGGGCATGCATTCACAAAATAAAGTAGTTTTACAAAGACAATTAACTTGTCATGTGGATTAATCAATTGAATTATATATTTGCATTGTAATTAAGAGTAAGTACTAATGTCTCGGTTTCACTTGTTGGCTCAATTTCAACTTGTATGCCTTTGTGCAAAATATGGGTTTATTGACCGAAATAAGGCATTCCCTTGTAATTATGCTGATATTCATGTGAAAGTTGTATTAAATCAGTAAAACCTGTAGCCAAATTCCGCCATTAGTTAAAGTAACGCCTTCATAACCACCATAGCTCCCTGTCGTATACATAAATCTGTTGACAAATTAAATGCCTCTTATCGATTTTTATATTGACCAGCATAATGTCTAAGGATTTAGGCACAATAGAAGCTATATATTATTTACTAGTATTAATATCAGCATTTAATGGGACACTCAACAGAGGGTTTTCGTCCTCGATGGTGGAATATGTTATACTAACACATTACAAGAACCTCTTGTGCATGGCAGCATCTATATATGTTTTGTCATAATGCATGCATGGGCTTTGATTGGTGGTGGATGAGGGTGACCCCCCATCTTTTAGCTTTAGTGGGACAGCATAGGAAATGTCCCCTTCACATCTTCATTCCAGAAAAAAATCTGTCTCCTCTCACCTATCTCATAAGCTCCTACATAGATCTAGTAGGTAAAAATAATAAACACACAACATGAAATTCCCACTACCCAGAGGAAACATCGACTACATAAATTGCTTGGTTGAAAACAGAATGCAACTTGATATACTTCAGTATATTAATAGGATGCTTATCACATGTAGCTAAAGCAGTGGATTCCTGCACTTTGTGTAACTTAGTGTTATTTGAGTGATGACAAATGTCTTTGTCAAAAGACAGGATTGGGAAGTCCTACACAGGCACCCTTGTAGCCTCTGCACCTTGTCACTCTATGCATCAGGCAACCATAGGTAATCAGTCTACATTTTCTGTGATTGAGGGCAGACCAAGATCCTCGAGGCTCCCCCTGCTACTCGAATGTTATTTACAATTATAAAATTGTGTTGATCATACAATTTGTTTCACAGTCACAATATTCAAATACACGTAGTCAACATAACTATTTTAAATAACATACAATATAGTCATGTAGCCAACATAACTATTTTAAATAACATACAATATACACCTTTGTTTATTTTGTACTTAGTAATAGACCAACAATAAATGATTATATATATTATTTTACTAAAAACAATGTGATATGCATTCAGATGATGCTTAAATGTGTGTGTGTGTGTGTATATATATATATATATATATATATATATATATATATATATATATATGTATATATATATATATATATATATATATATATATATATATATATATATATATATACATACACAACATCGTGTGCGTGTGCGTGTGCGTGTGCGTGTGCGTGTGCGTGTGCGTGTGCGTGTGCGTGTGCGTGTGCGTGTGCGTGTGCGTGTGCGTGTGCGTGTGCGTGTGCGTGTGCGTGTGCGTGTGCGTGTGCGTGTGCGTGTGCGTGTGCGTGTGCGTGTGCGTGTGCGTGTGCGTGTGCGTGTGCGTGTGCGTGTGCGTGTGCGTGTGCGTGTGCGTGTGCGTGTGCGTGTGCGTGTGCGTGTGCGTGTGCGTGTGCGTGTGCGTGTGCGTGTGCGTGTGCGTGTGCGTGTGCGTGTGCGTGTGCGTGTGCGTGTGCGTGTGCGTGTGCGTGTGCGTGTGCGTGTGCGTGTGCGTGTGCGTGTGCGTGTGCGTGTGCGTGTGCGTGTGCGTGTGCGTGTGCGTGTGCGTGTGCGTGTGCGTGTGCGTGTGCGTGTGCGTGTGCGTGTGCGTGTGCGTGTGCGTGTGCGTGTGCGTGTGCGTGTGCGTGTGCGTGTGCGTGTGCGTGTGCGCGTGCGCGTGCGCGTGCGCGTGCGCGTGCGCGTGCGCGGGCGCGGGCGCGGGCGCGGGCGCGGGCGCGGGCGCGGGCGACTGCGTGTGCGTGTGCGTGTGCGTGTGCGTGTGCGTGTGCGTGGGCGTGGGCGTGGGCGTGGGCGTGGGCGTGGGCGTGGGCGTGGGCGTGGGCGTGGGCGTGGGCGTGGGCGTGGGCGTGGGCGTGGGCGTGGGCGTGGGCGTGGGCGTGGGCGTGGGCGTGGGCGTGGGCGTGGGCGTGGGCGTGGGCGTGGGCGTGGGCGTGGGCGTGGGCGTGGGCGTGGGCGTGGGCGTGGGCGTGGGCGTGGGCGTGGGCGTGGGCGTGGGCGTGGGCGTGGGCGTGGATCAATTAAAATTATATGATCAATGGTATCAAAAGCCTTGGAGAGATCTAAATATATATTAATTGGTATTTCATCTTTATCCAGTTGTGTTATTATTCTATCTATTAATTCTAATGCCGCATATTCTGTTGAATGTTTCGGTCTGAAACCATATTGATGATCAAGCAAAAGCCTAGAGTCTCTTAAATAAGATGATAATTGTTCAAATATATTTTTTTTCAAGTATTTTTGAAATAGCTGGTAGAAGTTATATAGGCCTATAATTACTGAAAACTGTTTTTTCACCTTTTTTATAAACAGGAATTACCTTTGCAATTTTTAGTTTATCGGGGAATATTCCTGTTGTTAATACTTGATTTATTAATAATGTTAAAGATTTGGTTAGTGCTGGTTCAAGAATTTTTGGTAATTTAGTGGAGAGACCATCATATCCACAGCTACCTTTGTTAGGTAAATTGATTATTGTCCGCTTTATAATATCTTCTTCAACGTAGCTAAATGTAAAGTTTCTGTCTACTATTTTATTTAGATAATATGATGTTCACGAGTGCCTTTATATTTTATATTACTTGCCAGATTACTACCTATATTAGTAACAAAATCATTAAATTTGTTTACAATTTCTGATTTATCTCTCACAATAGAATCAGAGTCTTTAAAATATTTGGGAAAGGATTTGTTAGTTTTATTTTTAGAAAGGATTTCATTTATAGTTTTCCATGTGTTTTTTATATCAAATTTAAAATTATTAAAACATTTATCATAGTAGAGTTGTTTTGCTTTACGAAAACTTGTTTTTAAAATGCTATTGTACGTTTTTAAATTTACCAATAATATGGCATATTTGGAAGATTCAGGATTAGTGAGTTTTATTTGTTTGTAAAAGTTTATCTCTGTATCTTATTGAGGTTAGCAGTCCTTGAGTTATCCATGTAGACTTCTTATGCTTGTATTTGTTAAATTTAACTAATTTGCTAGTCATATATTTATTTTTAGCTTGGTTTATTTGATCTATGATAATATTATAATTATAGTTTGGATCAATATTTGGGTTGGTGTATAATTTTGTGTATATATGAGAGGAGTGAAGTTCATTTTTTACCTTTAACATAGCCTCTTTATTTTGTACATTAACTTGTATGAATTTTGTAGTATGATCCTCTTTAAGAGTGGTATTCACAAACATAAAATATGGCTGATGATCAGAAAATGTCTTAATTAGTATTCCTGCTGTACTTTGTAAAATACGTTTTGTTAAATTACAAAAGAAGTTATCAATAAGAGTACCAGTCCTTGTTGTGAACCTTGTAGGAAGTGTAATTTGGGGGAAGAGACTAAATGAAGTTAACATATGAAAGAAAGTGCTACAGTGTTCTTGCTCATTTATTTGTAACATATTTATGTTGTAATCCCCTGCAAGGATAACACTGTTGTTTTGGTGACATGGCAAAGTTGATATGACAGTTGAAAATTCATTTATGAATTTGTTATAATTTTCCGTTGAGGGCCTTGGAGGACGGTAAATGTTTCCTATAATGACTGGTTGCGATAATCCTCCTCCAGTTATTTGTATTATTTGACCCTCCCAATGCTCATACGTATTCAAATTCATCTTAACTTCATAATCAAAACGTTTATCTATATATATTAACAATCCACCTTTACTACTGCAGCTTTTCCCTTGTGAAATGCAGTCATATCCAGTTAACTGGATTAATGACAAGTCATCATTTTCAGATAACCAACTCTCCTGAAGGCATATTATGCTGAATTTAAAGTATAACGAGGATACGTCATTTACATATGCCTCAAGTTCACTAAACTTTGCATTTATGGACTGTATATTTGAACTTAAAATACTTAATTGTTTTCCTTGTTTTTTGGCTAATGAACTAAATTTATCAAAGTCATAATATGATGATCGGCGTATTATTGGCAATTCGTTATTTTTGTCAATAGCATTGCCAATGCTTAAAATATTATTCAGACAACTATTCGAAATACCACCTGTAAACTGGAGAAACCTTTCGTCAGTTACCATTTATCTGTAATTTAACGTTTTTCTAAAATCAGCACATTATCATTGTGCAATAACACTTTGTTTACAGTGTGAGAGCAAACCAAAAGAAGAACAAAAAAGCCAACGAGGCATATAGTAAAAAACATCATGAAATATGCTCTACCACCAACAATATAACACAAAAATCACCATTATATGGTAAAGCATATATAAGAATAATATATAACAAAACAAAATTTAGGGAGCACATATAGAAAGTATAGCCAACTGGCTGGGCTTTCACTTGGTATAACATAATAATTCTCGCATATAGATGATACCATAACGTTTGGCAACGTGCGAGTAATACAAGATCAAACATTACGTATATGTCATTAGAAAAAGGAAATACATGTATTTTACCAGTCATAATTTTACGATAAATTAAAGAGCAAAATAATAAAAGAACAAAAAGTGTGTGTCCATTTATAGTTTCGCATATTGTCCAGATTGTCTGATTTGTACCTGCGATGTTCTTTAGGCAACGAAGGGACTAAGATCCTCTTCTGCTGTTATCTCTTTGGGCGACCCAGATTGCGACTTCTTTAGGAAGACCTTCCCGTTGTACGTCCACGTGCTGTCGATCTTTGCCTGTTTTTTCAGGTCCCTCGCCTTTTTGAAGAGGGCAGCATTCTTTTTCGTGAGCTGCTCGTTAACGTAAATGCGAGTCCCCTTCAACTTCTTTCGCCCCATCATAACGTCTCGCTTTACCGCGTTGTTGATCAGGCTAACGATAACTGGTTTAACCCTTTCTCCCTTTCTGCTTGGTAGTTCGTGGCAAGCAACGCTGTCGCTCGTTTGAAGCTGCACTCCCATGGACTTATTTACAAACTCTGCAACCTTTTGTCTTAGGCCGGTGAATTCTCCACCACTCTGGCTGCCGGTGCCATTTTCCTCCCCAGGGTCGTTCCCGCTCGTCGCTCTCGCGTAGCTGCGGGCTTGGAGGTCCAGCCCGCTGATTATCACGTTGTTCTTTTTTGAGTTCATTCCCAATAGGTCCATGGATCTCACTAATCGTTCAATGTGTTCGTCCACCGATTGTAGTTTATACTCTAACAGGTCAATTCGCTTGTTCATCGTATCGTTGCTTTTCTTCATCTCTAGCAATGCGTCTTGTAGTTTCTTGTTTGAGACTTTTATCTCATCAAAACTATGGCACAGAAATTGTAATGATGTTTTCATTTCTGCTATGTCTTCGCTTACTTTTGAGGGCGGCATCCTTGCAAGTTTTTCTGGGAATCAAGCAATACAATGTTTTTGTTTGGACGGCGTTAGTCAATAATCAGGGTGTGACACCCGTAGTCGCTGGATGGTTGCTAGCGCAAAGACCAAAT
>OZ024857.1:55731092-55751092 GCA_964017155.1 Oasisia sp. SBJ-2009
TATGTATATGTATGTAAGAAATGTGGGGAGAAGTTTGGCGGCTGTTGGCGGTCGTTTTCGTGGTTAGGTTAGAAAGTAACAGATAATAATATGCATGCACAGTTCACGACGACCAAGAAGACTCTCTGACGTCATTTTGTTTCTAAAATGGCGTAGTCTGTAGACTTTCTATGTCTATGTGTTTTAAATTTTTTTCCTGGTAAACCACTGACGTTAAAAATATGATTGTTGTTGGAAGTTGTTACTTTTTATTAACTCTGTTAATCCCATATGATCCAAACATTGACTTTGTTTTCCCTTTAAATTAACGTGCAGCTCAGGAGATTCCCAATAATTATAATATAAAAATAATATATAATAATAAATACAGTATTTGTATATATCTAGCAATAAAACCATTCAGAGCCGCATTACACTTTACATAAATATATAGTCGAGTTGCCATTTGGTGAACCTGGAAATGTTTGGTCGTCTAAGGTTTTTTTGCTGAATCATATAGATTATGTGTACCTGAACTCAAATCCGTGGGATGGCAATGCGCCATCCTTGGGCAACTCGTGGGAACCACGAAAATCCAAGATGGCTGCCGTGAGCCTGGTAAATTACAAAATGTGTTCATCTTTACACTACATCATTCCAGGAATATAATTTGTTTTATGCAGACGCATGCTTTGAGGTACGAGGAATTCAATGGAATCGTTTAAAATAATGTCCGACTATGTTCACATGACCAAAATTCAAAATGGCCGCCATTTTCACCAACAATAGCTAAAATCGAGCATGATTTGATTGCATTTTGCTATATAAATATGATTTTATTTTGTCCATTCCTATGTTTTACCATATCAGGACTTAAAAGGAAGTGTTTCAACTGATGCCCGCCCAAGAAATCCGAGTAATATCCAAAATTGCCGTCATTTTAACCAAACATATGCAAGAGCCACGATTGTGTGCCTATTCCTACATTTTAGCATATGGGCAAGAACATAGTACTGGTAGATACTGTTACGGCCTTAATTATACGTGAAATACATGTACCAACACATGAGGAATTTAATGTAATCATTTTATGTGTTCACGTGACACAAATTCAAGATGGCCGCCATATCAACCGAAAATAGCTCGAAGTGTTATATACAATTCGTCTTCAGCATTGAACATTCATCATGAATGAGTTCCAGGAATGCTAATAGTTGTACCTTCATGTATGTGTATATGACTACGGCTGACAAGAAGCACAAACAGCTTGGGAAATGACACACAAAAAACTTTAAAAGTATAACGTCAGAAGTACTGAATTATATGATTGCTGATACACACTGAGAACTTGTTTGCAATGGCAAGTTTCATTTGGGCATTGACCCAGTGTACATTATTAACCATTGGTATTTAAACGATAATTCATTTCCATTATGTTCTCATAGAAAAGGTTATTCACCCATTCTCTCTAACTCCCCTCTTCCTCCGTACTATGACCTTCATCCTCAATATCGTGTCTAGTTTCGTTCTCATCATGTCTGGTGAAAGGATTGAAGCACATGGCTTCGCCAACATAATAACAGTATAGCGTGCAAGACAATCCTGCAGAATGACAGCTACATGCATGACTGCTGCAAGGTTTCCCGACGTTAGAAACATTACGTGACATGTGATGGAAATGCAGCATGTGTTGCCAGATGATGCCAAGATGGATCTGTTAGCAGGTGCTCATATATGTCGTCATAGGCCAGGCATATGGAATTGTGTGTCTGCAGACCAGTTTGGAGAACAAACATACACCAAGAAGGGTAAGATGTCTGGGAGTTTGGAGGGATTAACCATGTCAGAAGACCAAGTGGCCATTTGGGTAGAGTCCTGCCCCATCTGTGCCCATGTCAAACTCGCCATAGAGTCCATGTATTCCGCTGATGATGAGACGAAGGAGGAGAAACGTAAGGAGGAAGGAGAGAAGAGGCGCATACTCGATACAGATGACAATAATTCGTGTTTACGAAGAGTTGAAGAAGCATTCCCATCCTCTCAAATGACAAGTTCTAGCCTCTATAACATCATTAATGGCAAAGTGGTGAATGCTTCTGTCAATGTCCAGGAAACCCTCAAGATGGGGGAGAGCATGCTCCTTGACTTCAGATCGTCATTACCTGGTGGTTTCCACGCTCCCCTGAAAAGAAAAGTCAAAACCATGGAATATATCAAATGCCAAGTAGCCATAGGTGATAAGACGCTCTATGACGTGGCATGACTATTATGTGTTCTCTTCACAGAGCACCGACAAGCCGAACTTCAAACACTCTTTGACTATGGATTGTGCGCTGTTCCTGCATCAATCATTAATTACTATGGATGTCTGAGGACAGGGACAAAATCCACTCTCGTCTCTAAACTGAAAGTGGATGAGGGCAGGAGGAGCTGCTGATCCTCTTGCAATGCGTGGAGTTGGCACACACCCTGCACCACTGACCAACTCCAAGCCGTAAGCAGCGATATCAACAGCAGGCGGAGTCTGTTGGTCTGCTGCCTTCCAAAGCATTACTTGGTAGTGTGCTCGCCGGATGTGATATGCCAAATTAGCGTCTATCGGTGGAAGAGTTTTGACACATACAGCTTTCCCTCTTGTCCTTTTGGTGTAATGAGGATGAAGGTGATAGTACGAAGGGAGAGGGCCGTACAAGTATATACCAGTACTATGTTCTTACCCATATGCTAAAACGTAGGAATAGGCACAAAATCGTGGCTCTTGCATATGTTTGGTTACAATGACGGCCATTTTGAATATTACTCGGTTTTCTTGGGCGGGCATCAGTTGAAATGCTTCCTTTTAAGTCCTGATAGGGTAAAACATAGGAATGGACAAAATAAAATCATATTTATATAGCAAAATGCAATCAAATCAATTTGGCTATTGTTGGTGAAAATGGCGGCCATTTTGAATGTTGGTCATGTTAACATAGTCGGACATTATTATAAACGGTTCCATTGAATTCTTCGTATCTCAAAGCATGCGGGAATATACAAAAATTATGTTTCTAGCATGGCGTAGTGTAAAGATGAACACATTTTGTAATTTGCCAGGCTCACGGCAGCCATCTTGGATTTTCGTGGTTCCCACGAGTTGCCCAAGGATGGCGCATTGCCATCCCACGGATTTGAGTTCAGGTACACATAATCTATATGATTCAGCAAAAAAGTCTTAGACGACCAAACATTTCCAGGTTCTCTACAGTAGAGTATAGGGTGGCAACTCAACTAATACAGATTACCTAGGATTAGAACAAGTGTCATACAAAACAAAGGTTCCCTCTCCACTATGCGCATGGGTACAGTCCTGCGGCTAGTGTCGGCTGTGTTTTGCATCGAACAACTGGCTGCCTGGTTCATAAAGTGACAACGTACCGATAATGTAGGGATGCCTGTGTAACATTTCCATTCACAGTCCAACACTTTGGCAAAGAAATGCGTCATCAATCAAATAGGCCCGGATTAAGTTACCGAAAGAGGAAGAATTGTCCGCGTCTGTCGTAGGCGATAAGCACCCTAATGACTGCAGCGACAGAGTGACAGGTCAACGGACATGCCATTCTCAACGCGCGCGATGACTAATGGCTGTATTAATGTATCAACACGAGGATGCAATATAATAAGGTCCCTGTTAGTACACTAAGTTCAAATTGCACATAGCCATTTATCTAGTCGATTTTCCACTGGGGTCGGAACTTAGAATGTAGTTAATTTATTTTCCCCATTTGTTTTATTTATCGTCTGTATTAACGTCTTTATATCCTATATATATATATATATATATATATATATATATATATATATATATATATATATATATATATATATATATATATATATATATATATATATATATATACATGTATTTATTATTCTTACATGCATTACCTCAATCAAATGAATTAGTCTTATTAGTTTGACATATTATTATACAATACAATAATATAAAACTGTATTGTCCCGGACCAGGAAATTTTATTTGTAGATATGGTTACTATTTTGGTATATTTATTCAATTGCACTATCTGCTTGTATTTTCATAATATTTATTTATATTTTAGAAACATTCCTATGAAAGTTAATGCATTTTAAATTACCACATACTTATATGTGTTAATTATTTCATGATTATTATACGATATGGTCATGATACCAGATACATATCCTATAAATTATATATATTCATTTAATCATTGTTATTGCCTGTATATGGGTTATAAATGCTATACAACGTCACGAACAATTATAATGATTTCGGATTTTATTGTCCGATAGGTGGCGCATTGCTTGTTTACTTGAAAATAGCTGCAGACATTTTAGCTGATTTTGAGTTTTAAGTTGCGTGTCATTTTTCGAAAAGTGCTGGAATATCAGCGTAAATGCGCAGGGAAGGCGATGGCCTGCAGATAAAGAATATTTAACTGTGGGTTGGTACTTGTTTGGCAAGGGAAATAGCGATACGGTGGCGAGAGACGATTTTTTAGAAGAAAAGAATGGCGGGCGAACCGGAAGGAACCGATGACCCGCAGCAAGCGTGCCGCCATGGACCGGTAATTGACGAACTATTGTGCATACAACGCCAGCGAAATCGAATGCTCGAAGAAGCTGCTCTTTCAGCTGCTGTCTGATCCGGGTACGCAGACACGGCACGTGAAACGCAAAGGCGAGAAAAAGAACGGTGACAATATCGACGACATCATTCGACTACTACAGGAAAAGGGTGAGGATGTGCCTAAGTTTGCTACAGTAGACGTAAGTCGACTGCCGCCAATAACATTTAACAGTGTTGACGTGTCAGTTCTGCTGAATTCCATAAAGAAAATGGAAAATGATATGGCCTTCTTAAAGGACAGCTTGAAGACGGTCCACGACGCGGCAAGTATGTCGAAAGACACCACTTCATCTCTGAATGCGCGAGTTTGCACACTGGAAAGTAACCAAGTGTCTCCTGTGCCCGGCAACACACACAGTGTTACCGCAGACAGTGCGCGTAAACACAGTGACGTTGCTGGCGTGAAAGAAGATAATGACAAACCAACACTGAATGCTACATTCGTAGAAACGCCAATAGCTGCCGGGGATCGATCCTTTGCTCGTGTGGCTGCCAGCAACACGGATGACTGGCATACAGTCAGCAGGAATCGGCAGACACGACCAACACCAGTCGAAAGGAGGAGTGAGCAGTCCAGGAAGACAAACAGTGTGACAAAACAGAGAGGTGTCGTGGGAAATGCCAAAGAATCCGAACTCAGGACTGTGGGTGTCAAGCTGAGGAAAGAAAATGTTTATGTCACCCGGTTTGACCCCCAAGTAACTGAGACTGATGTCCAGAATCATCTGCACCGACAACATGGGTTGGACATCACTGTTGAAGCGGTTGATACCAAATATAATACGTATGCCTCATTTCACATAACATGTATGTGCCCTGAACCTGCTGTCTTTATCATATGTCTTGCGATCTATGGTCCGGCATGGCCTTTGTTAGATGGTGGAGAGAACCGAAAAAAAACTGTCATGTAAACTTATCAGATCTTTCTTTGTAAATATAGATGCAGTAACTAACAAACATTAAATTCAAAATAATAATTTATAATTGTAGAGGTCTTCCGAAGAATAGGAAGAAATTAGCTTTAAGACCAGATATTGAACATCTCTTTAAAGACAGTGATATAATATGCCTACAGGAAACTTGGTATACTAAACAAGATTTAAAGCATGTAAATAATTTGTATGATTCATGTCATGGGATAGGAGTGTCAACTACTGATTACTCAGATGGTATAGTACATGGACACCCACCTGGTGGTGTCACAATAATGTGGGATGTTAAACTTGACAGATGTGTTAGACCATTGGATCTAAATCTTGATTGGAGTGTAGCAATATCAATTACTCTAGGATCTAAGAAATGTACAATTCTTAATTTATATATGCCACATCAATGTTATGATAATGAACCAATGTATGTAGAAAAGTTGGGTATTCTTAAAGCAAACAATAACGAACTAGACAATACTTGTTATGCCATAATTGGTGATTGGAACGCCAACCTAAGTGATATTGATAATTCATTATTTGCAGGTCATATGATACATTTCTGCTTTGAAAACAAGTTTAAAATTTCATCTTGTGCACACTTACCAGAAAGATCATATACATATGTCAGTGAAAGGTGGAAAACAACCTCCTGGCTAGATCATGTAATAGCAAGAAATAATTTTCATAGTAGGATAATTAAGATCAATATTATGTATGATGTCAGCGATGAAGATCATATACCGTTCAAAGTGTACATAAATAGTGACAATATACCAAATTTAACGAGTAGTATTAATAACGGTAGAGCAAAAATAAGATGGAATAACATGACTGATAATGACATAAGTAAATATTGTATGCTTACTGAAAGATGTTTGCATGATATTCATGTACCAACAGAGGCTGTATGATGTAGGGATACACAATGCACATATGTAAACCATTTTGAATCTCTAAATAAAATGTATAATGACATGGTGAGTTCACTAATACAAGCTGGTGAAGAATCCTCGCAAATTAGGAAGGTCGTATACAAATAAACCGGGATGGGCAGAGTATGTGGATAGTTTGTATGATACCTCCAGATAAGTCAGACACATGTGTGTTAATGCTGGGAAACCCAGGCAGGGACTTGTTTATGATTTGCAAGTAAAAAGCAAAGCTATATTTAAGTATGCTTTACGATTTATCAAGAATAATGAAACTGCACTACGCAAAGAGGCATTAGATAACAAATTTACCGAACTTAATCCTGACGCATTCTGGCGTGAAATCAAGTCTATCAACAATTGTAACACTCATCTTCCGTCTAGTATCGAAGGTGTATCAGGTGAAAAAGAAATAGTAGATCTATGGCGTAAACATTTTTTGTGACCTTTTAAACTGTTTTAACAATAGTAGAGTAGATGCGTGTGAACATGACTGTGATACACCTTATGATGAAATTGTGGTCACAGTAGACGAGGTAACAAATGCGATTAAGAAGCTTGACAATAATAAAGCTTGTGGGTCAGATGGCATATGTTCAGAACATATAAAATATGCAGACAAGGCACTTGTACCCTTGTTATCTTTGTGCTTCACTAGTTTTTTTGCTCATGGATTTTTGCCAGAGTCAATGTTGTCAGTTGTACTTGTGCCAGTGATTAAGGATGAAGCTGGTAAAATATCTTCTAAAGACAATTGCCGTCCAACATTGCATTAGCTAGTTTGTTTAGCAAAATGATTGAAGTAATTATACTGGCTAGAATTGAAATAGTTTTGGATACTAATCCGAATCAGTTTGGTTTCAAAAGAAGCATGGTACAGACCAGTGTATATATGTGTTAAAGGAAATTATTGATTTATATCGAACTCTGAATGGCAGTGTATTTGTGTGCTTTCTTGATGCAAGTAAAGCCTTCGACAGAGTAAATCACAGAACGTTGTTTAAAGGCAAACACAAGTCAACTGTTTCGTGGCATACACCAAATAGAGTTAACATAAAGTAACAATTTCCACATATACTCATTTTTTAACGCCAGCGGTTTACCAGCAAAATATATTTGAACACCCAGTCATCGAAATATTAATAGCTACTCCATGTTAGACGAAGAATGACGTCACGAAACTTTGGCGCTCTCCACAGATTCCCTGCATATTAGCTATTCATAAATCCGTCTAGAGGCGCTGTGCGCAGTTTTGGCCCGCTGCCGCACCTCGAAAAAACATCAATATGATCACCTATGATGACCAATCTCGAGGTGCGGGCCTAAACTGCAAAAGCACCCGCAGTTGTGAATCCAATGTTCAATACTACCGGTTGCTTCAACGGAGAAGAAAAAAAGATAATACCAAATGATGTATTTTACGTTATCCGGTATTTTACGTTATCGCGGGGAAGGAAGCATTCCATGGTGTTCTTACGTTTGGGCCAGATTCAAACGAAAGTGGTTTTGCTGCGGGTCTGACACCCATGTAACATAATATTACGTGTAATATCTATTGGGTATCTTCTACAACTTGTGTTGTTTTAAAGTTAAAGTAAAAAGCCGCGAAAGTCAGCAAACAATCAATATATACTACGATAAAACAGATGCCTTGACCCCGGAAGCTAGAAAGAGAAGAAGCCATGACATTCCAGGGAAAGATGCGAATACACAGAACGAAGAACTGATCGAAGTTGGAAATCAACGCTTATACAAAAATGCAACCATACCATTGTATATGAGAGACTATTTCGAAGTTCATGTTGACTTCAAAGACGATGCATGGATGCCTTCAAACCGCACTAAATACGAGAACCTTGCCATTCTTAAAACACACTCTCGCAGAAACCTAATGCACCTTGCAAGTAGATTTCACCGAGACCTACATGTGCCATTTTCTGGAGGAAATAAGCAGCGTGTACTACTCTAAGGACCAAGTGAAAGTTTCTCCTGCGGTGATACACTATAAAGGAGTTAACGGTGTAGTTGAAACACAAGAGCCTTGCGGTGCTGCCAGATGAAATGGCGCAGTGTTGCATCGTAAAGATCATCGTTGGTTGGATCAAGCAAGTTAGTATAGGAACTGCACACTCGTGAATCTGATGTGAATTATACGAGGTCATGTGCGACATATCTGCGTCATGGCATTACTTCGAAACCGTGCAAGGTAATGTGCTAAAGGACTGTACGATGGCTGCGTCATTTGTATTCAACGTTAACCAATTTAACTAAACTCAGTTTGCAAAACAACGAATGACCAGATCACTGCTATTTCTTCTGTCATACACGACAACAGTGTGGTCTTGTAATAACACGACAGTTGTATCCCTGTCTAATGTTAAAATGCTGCCAAAATACACAACATTATTTTGTATTCTACGTTATCAAATATGATTGCTGAAACATCAATACGTATACAGGTGCTATGAAACGTTACATATGTGCTGCAATATGTTGTAACATGTTGAGTATGTGTTCAGGTAATCTTATATTTAAGAGTATCTTTCAATAGATCAATGATAAAAAAATTATTACATTCGCATGTATTCTACGTTGTCCACATGCTGCAGTGTACACTTTAATGTGTCATGATAATTACGCTCCTTCATCAAGACATTTCAGTTGTTGATGTTTCCATAAATGCTCCAGATGTCAAAATAAGTGTTAAGTGATATAATATATGGTGCACTGTATCGTTGTTGATGATTTAATGAATACACTATCACAATTTAGTTGCTTAATTCAATTCATTACGCATGTATTTTACACAAATGTCTGAACCATTTTAATAACAATCATATCAAGGTATTATATATTTAACTAGCCCCCAAATCCATTATGTTTTCATAATATTACATAATGTAAAACGTGTATATATATTGCGCATGAACAATCAGAAATGTTTGTATTCTACGTTATCCACGGGCGTCCTTTGGGGAAAGCTACGCCAGCTACCACATAGTTTGTTCAGACGATGACTATTTTGATGCAGTTGAAGACAAGATCCCAATGCAAGACATCGTACCAAAAGCATTTACGTGGCCTACTTGATTCAATAATTGTGGCTTTTGGAAAACGGTCAACTTTTGCAACTACACATTTGTCTGCATCTTCAAAACAAGCTCACATTTTGCAAAAACGAAATGTCATATTAAAAATAATCTGAACCTGAATCCGTTCTACACACTTCATAATCATGATATCAGCTTGCATTACACGAATTGTTCATTTATTAATTGTTATTCTTAAGTATATCCACGCATATTTAGTATGACAAGGTGGCGGATAACGTAGGATACATTGGACAAAATGGCGAAAATATCATCACTGTTTGACGAGATGATGCAAAACACCATAGATAGCTTGGATGATAAAATTGATTGTTTCATAAAGCTGTACGTATGTACTTTCGCATGAAAGTAATTATTTTCAAATACATAAAAAAAATATTTTCTCAATTTCTAAACCTGACTGGCGACGTTTTCGTGACTTTCAACCTTATATCCCTGAATTTCAGCTAAAAGGGGTTACTCTGCATATTGTAGCTACATATAAATATCTTGGAAACTATATTTCAGATGATCTTCCAGATGATGATGATATTAATAGACAACGCAGAACTCTGTATGTACAAGGAAATATGATATTGCGAAAATTTAGTATGTGCTCCCTAGAGGTTAAACTTACACTGTTTCGTTCATATTGCTCACCCATGTATGGACTGCAACTCTGGTGGAATTATAAGAAATTCACTTTAAATAGGTTGCATATTGCATATCATAATATTGTTTAAATTGTTTATTGGTATATCAAAATTTGAAAGTACCAGCCTGCTATGCACTGTGTTTGATGTACAATGCTGCCAATCAGTTATTAGGAATACGGTGTATAGATTTATGTGTAGACTTGATAGCTCTGTTAACTATATTTTAAATGACATACTAACTTCTAGCTTAAGATTCACTTCCAGGATCCGTAAACACTGGAACAAGCTTTTGTATATACACACTTGATTGAAATAACTGCATGCATGTTTCTTTTATACACTGTTCTGTACTTTTATATACTGCACATACTGTGTGCCTAATGTAACATATGGACCTCAGAGTGACATGTACTTGCTGTATGAGCTCTGTTGAGTCTGGAATAAAGTTATTGAATATTGAATTGAATTGAATTGAATAATTAGGACCTTCAAGAAAATGACAATATTGACTTAAAGTTGCATTCTGACTTCCGCCATGTTTAAAATAAAATGTTCCAGTAAACCAGCATTCCCCGTACACTATATATTGTTTTCCTCAACAACCTATCAACTTATTTTCACATAATATGCAATTTTAAGATACAAAATAAACCAGCAAAAGACGAACAATTGTCCTGGTGAGCCTCACCGGTTAGAATTCTCTGATTGGTTTAGACCTCGATGAAGGGAATTCCGGTGAAAAGCGCTGTCAGGAGGGGACCACACTAAAAGGCGGATCACAATTGGCAAACCGCACGGAAACGGCATACCTCATTCACTAAAATGCCACCACTCGATACGCTCCATATTTACGGCATGCACAGTTGCCCACATACAAACTATCGCTGGCTACGCGCCTGTACGGTCAATGGCTAATTGAGCATGATTTAAATAACTAGGGTATTGTTGCCTAGTGGCGCCTCTAGCGACTAACGTGGATATGTGGAACCGCCTTTTAGTTTGCCTCATCGTTTACTTACGTTGACCGGAGAGTTCCGATGGTAAAAATAGATCGACTTTTGGGAAACTCCAGAGCCGCTGTTTGTTGCAAACTTATATTTGATCAAATAACATATAAATCCACAAAGTGAGACATGTGGTAGGAAGTATACTAATAAGCAAATATCGATCATGGTGTACATTAACTTTTCTAAAATGCGTTAAAAAGGGAAAATTATGTCAGAATGCAACTTTAACTGGCAATTAAATGTGTATGCACGAGTGCATTCATGTAGACTGGTGGGTGTATGGACGAAATATTCGCATATTTATTGCAGCGTGGCTTAAAATGTCCCATATAAATACCTAGAACGGCCTCAATGGTTGGATTCCGCTCGGTGATATAACATATCTTTAACACCACTGTCTCGGCGGTGACTACGTTGTATTTCTCTTATCACCTGGTCAGCAACTGTGCGGGACATGGTCCGTGTCGCTGTGTGGACTTTATCGTCAGTTTATGGGCCTCAGACAACTTCCTTGTGTTACTCACTCGTCTTGGCCAGAGTAAAACAAACCAGTATTTAACTCGTGTGGTGTGTAACAGTGAACGGGGACATGTAGTTAACTAAGCTTTGTATCATTGTAATGGGATATACTATTTACATTCATCCGTTCTGTGTACGTGGATAGATAATTATATAATTCACTCGCTATGTCAGATTATGGGCATATATCGATATTAGAAACACGTTGCTTGTCTGAGAATAATTCCGTATTACAATTCTTAGGTTGTGTCAATTTATCATTGACTGAAGCGTACTTCTAATTTGCAAAAACAGAACGTCTGAAATTGTACGTAATTACGGATTGTAAATATTGCGGCCAATTGCAGGGGGCGTTATATGTACATTTGCTTGTGAACGTTGCTGACATTTTGACACAATCTGACATGCGCATGATATCCATTATGGCGGTCTCTCTCTCTCTCTCTCCCGCTTAGGCAAAGTTAGTAACAATGTCGGATGTGTTAACGAATAGTTCTTTCTGTAAACAATTTACTTTGCTAATTGCGTCCCTGAGAAATAGGTGCTCATATCGGCCATGTTGCTTTGAAAAGTCCTTCGAATTAGGTCACTCATGAATATGGATTAACCAATAGCCGCACTCATGTAATAATTATACTGCACATGCAGCTTTAAGAGAAAATATACTGAATATATTGAAGCTCATGAAGCGTTAATATAAAGCTAAACAGTTGTGCCACGATCAAAAATATCACGTTAGTAGTTTTACTCGGATTGTTGTTGCGATATTTTACAGTTACCGCCTGCTGTATCTTTTACACACACATGGACTTGATTATCGATGGGCTAAATTATGTATGGATGGAACTTCGATTCTAAATGCTGTCATGAATATAACGCCAATCGTACATTATCCATATATTCCCGTCATTGTTGTAGGTCACCCTTGTCGTTTCGCCAACTCGTCGACTAGTCGAGAGTGGTGTATTTTCCCCTGTCGGTGTACCCATGGCTGCGATCAGATCACTGGTCATTGTCTGGACGGCGGACAATGTAGCGATGGTCATCCGAGTGGCTTCAAATGGAGTGGACCAGCCTGCCAGATAGGTGGGTACCAAACACATTAAAAGTGTTGTGACGGACTACCCAGGTAATTCATCAAGACTGGGTGATGCTCTACACCAGACATGACGAGAGTACTGTACGCATCTACCGTACGTATCGCTGTTCTCTTGCAGACGTTATTTAATACATAATAGATCATATGTATTTTTCATTAACCAGAAGGGTCGTTATGGTTTTGTTTTTAACATTTTGATTTATTTCTTTATAATGTTACGTTTCTTTTATTTGCATGAATTACATGTTTTGCATGACATCTACAACATAAAAAGACCTAAACGTATGCAGAGTACAATTGATAATGTGTACTCCTTATATACGTTTACCAATTGAAATACTTATGTTGCAGGAAACATAGCTTTCCAGAAGACCGCAAATATGGCTAAGATGAACGAACGGTTAGCCAGCAGAGCTGTTGACGGGTCATCCGATCGGTCGTATCAGCAGTGCGCGTTTCCGCATGGAATGCGAGGTACACTTTCCTGGTGGAAGGTGGATTTTGAAGAAACCTACAAAATAAACCGTGTCATCATTTATAACAGCAACAAACGTGAGTAAAGGAATTTATCATCAACGAGTACTTTATGTTTTATCACAAATGTTAAGCCAACTCTCATTCTAAACCATTTCATTATATATGCAATTTGTTATTGATAATTTAAATACTTTTGTTGCTAGAATGTAAGACACACGTTGGCTGGTAATGACGCTTACAGTTCCACACGTTTCTACATGTAACATGTTTATTTGTAGAATGTAAGCAGGGTACTTTGACAAGCAATGTCACCTTCAGTTTACCAAATGTCTGACACATGACAGGTTTATTTGTAGACTGTGAGGCGGGTTACTTTGGCTGGCGATGTCGCTTCCAATGCTACAAATGTCCCACTTGTGACAGTGTCACAGGCAAATGTCCGTCAACCTGCCAAGACAAACGATGGGGCGTCGGGTGTTTGCTGCGTAAGTAGTGTGTTTGTTCACACAAGTGATAACGATGTGAAGACGTCAATGAGGCAGGGACATGTTGCTTGTTGTAGGACAGTGGAGAGTTCGTGCGATGGGACAGGGGACAGTCACCTGTAGTGGGAGATGATGGTGGGAGAGGACACGTTTACTTGTGATGGGACAGTTACCTTTGGCGGAACAGTTAGCTTTGGTGGGACAGTTGACTTGGTGGGACAGTTACCTTTGGGGGGACAGTTACCTTTGGTGGGACAGTTACCTTTGGTGGGACAGTTGACTTGGTGGGACAGTTACCTTTGGAGGGGCAGTTACCTTTGGGGGACAGTTAACTTTGGGCGGACAGTTATCTTTGGTGGAACAGTTACCTTTGGTGGAACAGTTACCTTTGTTGGAACAGTTACCTGTGGTGGAACAGTTACCTGTGGTGGAACAGTTAGCTTTGGAGGGACAGTTACCTTTGGGGGGACAGTTACCTATGGTGCGCAGGGGACGGTTATCTAGAGTTGTCAGAGGAAAGTCACATCTAGTGGAGAGCGACCAGTTAACTATGGTAACTGGTGTGGACCTGTACTGGGATAAAGGACAGCACAGTGGCGAAGGGGCTCAGTGGATACAACTTCGGATTCTTGACAAAAAGAGAAACCGGGTTTGCAGTGTGTGCCGCGGTGACGAACATTGGCCAATCCGTTCACTCCAAATTGCTCCAGTTCAATCGTCTATATGAGCGAGTATCTGGAGATAGACAATGGTCGGTGTGTGTGTCTTTGGGCATTAATTGCAGCGTGACTAGATGGGTTTTTTCCAGAGAAGTCGTGATGTTGTTCGATTGAACATGTTTGGCCCGGGATTAAGATATCATCATGCTGTCGGTCGCGAAGCGACAAAGACTGCTTCCATCACTTGACTCTTGCTCTCCATTTGTCTCTCTGCTGTGAGAGTGATGTCCAGGAGTCGATCTTTATGTCCCTCAGCTTCAGGTTTCTCTTGATGGTATCTTTGAACCGGAGACGAGGGCGCCCTCTCTTTCTGTGACCAGAAGACAGTTGGGAGTAGAGAACCTGCTTCGGTAGCCTGTCTGATGACATCCTCATGAGGTGTCCAGTCCACCGGAGATTCTTTCTGATCAGAAGATCTTCCATAGATGGCAGCCCTGTCCGTTCGAGTATTTCCTTGTTTGTCACTTTGTCCAACCAGGTTATCCTCATGATCGAACGCAGATGTCGCATCATGAAGGCATGCAACTTTTTCACCTGTCGTCTGTACACTGTCCAGGCCTCGGCTCCGTATAGGAGGGTGGACAGCACAATTGCACGGTATATCTTGCCTTTAACCCGCATGGACACATGGTGGTTGTTCCAGAGTCTCTGGCGTAGTCGGCCGAAAGATGCACTAGCCTTGGCCATCCTCCTCTGTATTTCATCGTCAATGCATCCGTCACTTGATATAGTGCTTCCGAGTTAGGTGAATTCCATAACAGAGTTCAGCTTGTTTCCATCAACCATGATATCCTCCTCTCGGATTCTTGACAAAAAGAGAAACCGGGTTTGCAGTGTGTGCCGCGGTGACGAACATTGGCCAATCCGTTCACTCCAAATTGCTTCAGTTCAATCGTCTATATGAGCGAGTATCTGGAGATAGACAATGGTCGGTGTGTGTGTCTTTGGGCATTAATTGCAGCGTGACTAGATGGGTTTTTTCCAGAGAAGTCGTGATGTTGTTCGATTGAACATGTTTGGCCCGGGATTAAGATATCATCATGCTGTCGGTCGCGAAGCGACAAAGACTGCTTCCATCACTTGACTCTTGCTCTCCATTTGTCTCTCTGCTGTGAGAGTGATGTCCAGGAGTCGATCTTTATGTCCCTCAGCTTCAGGTTTCTCTTGATGGTATCTTTGAACCGGAGACGAGGGCGCCCTCTCTTTCTGTGACCAGAAGACAGTTGGGAGTAGAGAACCTGCTTCGATAGCCTGTCTGATGACATCCTCATGAGGTGTCCAGTCCACCGGAGATTCTTTCTGATCAGAAGATCTTCCATAGATGGCAGCCCTGTCCGTTCGAGTATTTCCTTGTTTGTCACTTTGTCCATCCAGGTTATCCTCATGATCGAACGCAGATGTCGCATCATGAAGGCATGCAACTTTTTCACCTGTCGTCTGTACACTGTCCAGGCCTCGGCTCCGTATAGGAGGGTGGACAGCACAATTGCACGGTATATCTTGCCTTTAACCCGCATGGACACATGGTGGTTGTTCCAGAGTCTCTGGCGTAGTCGGCCGAAAGATGCACTAGCCTTGGCCATCCTCCTCTGTATTTCATCGTCAATGCATCCGTCACTTGATATAGTGCTTCCGAGGTAGGTGAATTCCATAACAGAGTTCAGCTTGTTTCCATCAACCATGATATCCTCCTCTCGGGTTCTTGTAGAGTTGGGTTGGTACAGCACCTCGGTCTTCTTGATGTTAATCTTCAGGCCGAACTTCTTTGACGCATTGGAAAAAGCATCCACTATTTTCTGCATCTCTTCAGCAGAGTGTGCAACCAGTGCACTGTCATCTGCGAATAGCAGCTCCCTCATCAGTATCCGTGTAGTCTTGGTCTTCGCTCTGAAGTGTGCGACGTTGAATAGGTCGGCGCTCTGTCTGGACTGTATGTAGATGCCATCCCCCATGTCTCGGAAAGCATTGTCGAGCATTGCTGATAGGAAGATGGAAAAGAGCGTGGGCGCCAGTACACAGCCTTGCTTGACCCCATTTGTGACCCTGAACGATTCCGAGACTTCCCCTCCAACATTAACAGTCGCCATCATTCCGGTATGTAGTGCCTCGATCATTGTTGTGAACTTCTCTGGGCAGCCACACTTCTTCAGTAGCTGCCATAGTCCGGTCCTCCCAACTGTATCGAACGCCTTACTGAAGTCGACAAATACCATGTACAGTGGTCGGTCCTGCTCAATGCACTTTTCTTGTAGTTGTCGGAGACAAAATATCATATCCACGGTGCTCCGGTTACCTCTGAAGCCACATTGTGTCTCCGGAACTACCTCTGGTGTTAGGTAGGTAGATAGTCTGTTGAGGAGGATCCTGGCGAAGATCTTGCCTGCTATGGAAAGAAGAGAGATTCCTCTATAGTTCCCACAGTCTGTTCGATCACCTTTCTTGTAGATGGTTATAATGCTTGCATCCTTCCATGCTTGTGGTACAGAACCCATCTCCCAGGCATTGGTGATTAGTTGGTGCAGTCTGCTGAACAGATTGTCTCCTCCATGCTTCCATACTTCTGCAGGAATTCCATCTCATCCAGGTGCTTTGCCATCTTTCAGGCTGGCGATTGCTCTAGCCATCTCATCCATAGTTGGAATCTCATCAAGGCTTGTCTTGGTAATGCGCTGCGGGATGTTGTCCAGAGCTTCGTGATCTATGTCGCCAGGGACGTTGAGTAGCTTCTGGAAGTGTTCACTCCATCTTGCCACAACTCTCTTGCTGTCAGAGAAGGTTTCCATTCCGTCTGTTGATTTTAGTTGAACAGTTCCCTTCTTTTTGGGTCCCCACACTTCCTTCAGTCCATTGTAGAAGCCCTTCATGTTGTTACTGTCGGCAGCTCTCTGCAGCTCCACTGCTTTCCTTTCCCACCAGTCCGACTTCAGTGCACGGGTGTGTTTTTGTAGCAGTCTGCAGGCATCTTTGTATGCTGCAGTGGTGGATCTAGTGCTCCTGGTTTGCAACACTCTCTGGTGGGCTTGATCTCTTCTGCTCATAAGAGTCTGTAGCTCCTGGTCGTTGGGGTCGAACCAGTCCTGGTGTTTTCTGTCTGGCTTGCCAAGATATGTCTTGGCTGTGTTGTACACAACCTGCTGCAGAGCTGCCCATTCTTCGTCTGGTGTTGAGTTTTCCTTCTCCTCCCAGTGGGCGAGAGCACTGTCCATCTCCTGCTCAAAACTCTCCCTATGGCTGATGGTACTTAGTTTTGCAGTGTTGAGCTTGGTCGGCTTATTTGTCCCTTGCCTGTTGTGCTTTTGTCGTATTCTGAAAGCCACTTTTGATCTCAGCATCTGGTGATCGGTCCAGCAGTTTGCTCCACGCATGGCTCGGGTGCTGTGGATGTCCATCTTATCCTGACACCTCGTGATGATGAAGTCGATCATATGCCAGTGTTTGGAACGAGGATGCATCCAGGTGGTCTTGCGTTCATCCTTCTGCTTGAACATGGTGTTCGTCACTATCAGTTCGAACTCAGAGCACAGAGCCAGTAGAAGTTCGCCATTGGAGTTGCATTTCCCAATCCCATGTTTGCCCATGACCAAGGGCCACTTGTCATTGTCTCTTCCTATCCTCGCATTGAAGTCTCCTATCAGCAGTAGCTTATCGGTATGAGGGATGCCCCTGAGCACACTTGTGAGCTGGTTGTAGAAGGCCTCCTTGTTTTCGTCTGGGTTTGTCATTGTCGGAGCATACACGTTGATAATTGTAGCAAAGTTGTCCTTGCTCAGAGGTAGTCTCATCGTCATGATTCTGTCACTTACTGGCCGTGGCATTTCTGTCAGCTTTGTGATGATATCCTTTTTGATAGCAAAGCCCACTCCGGCCTCCCTTCTTTCTCCTTCGGGTTTGCCACTCCAGAAGAAAGAGTATTCCAAGTCGTCGAGACTACCAGACTCTGAGAACCTTGTTTCACATAGGGCGGCGATGTCGATGTTGTATTTGGCAAGTTCCATTGCTACTAGTGCCGTACGTCTTTCTGGTCGGTTAGCTCCTTCTCGGTCGAGGAGAGTCCTGACGTTCCATTGTCCAATTGTCAGTAGTTGTCTTCTTTGTCTTCTTCTTCTATAAAGGATATAAAGGATTGTTATCAGTCGTGAAGTCTGGATATTGCGCTATATAAGAACACCCATTTACCGTTTTGCTTTTCACTTTTGCCTATGATGGGACATTGGATAATCTCCTTTAGTGAGACAGTTAGCTCGTTTGTGAGAGTTGAGAGACATATCACAGAATAGGGGACAAATTCCACTGCCATGACATGGAACAGTTACCTGTGCTAGGACACCTCCCTTACTGTGACGCACACCTGTAGTGGGACATATGTCCACTATATTTAGTGAGATAGAGGTCAGTTTTCGAGCATTGGTAAATGGGATATTACCATTACACTGCCTCGAGGGAGGAGTAGATACAGCGCTATTTAGTAACTTACTTTTACCTTTAACCTTTACTTATAGTGAGATATGAAACGGTTATGTGACGGGACATATTTAAAGCGGAGAGTTTCATATACTGGACCAGGCGACAATTACTTGTTTTCGATCTGTCGCAGACAACAGCCAAAGGGGAAATAGCAGTTACTACAGTTGTTTGTTCAGTTCCATGAAAACGAGAGCGGATTAGAATGTCAAATATATATAAATATTCATTAAGAAAATGATCCGTCTATTGAGATTAGCCCCTAGTTACTGAACGTAGTGATGTATTTATTTCAGGAAGCGAGTGTTTCTACGATAACGTCAACGGAAAGAAATACATGGGCCGGATGGTGTCCTCGTCGGGCCTTTGTATTAAGTGGACAGACCAGAATAGAAAAAAAGACTCCTGGTTCCCTGACGGCAGTCGGGCAGCGGCGGGGAGCTACTGTCGCAACCCAGACTATGAAAGCCAGCCGTGGTGCTACTTCAAACTCGCTGATTTGGTCTGGATGTACTGCGACGTTGTACACTGTCGTACGTATTCCATCACAACAATGACACAATTACACATTACGGGTTAATTATATACACATATTATACATAAATTAACATGATAATAAATAAATAAATAAATAGACTATTGCCGTTACTAAGATATCACAATTTACAAAGTGAAATATAACTGTTTTCGGCGAGATACAGACCCTCAACTGTAGCACCTCACTAGAAGTTACTGTCGCATCATAGGCATACCACAGTCCAGTTGTCCAGTCATGTGGGGTGTTGTTTTGGCGTTAGTACAAGCAAGTTGTATGCCGTGACATATGCAAGTTCATGATGCCGTATATAATTGTGGTGAAGATATAATTTTAGAAAACAAGGAACGAACAAATCGAAATGTGTACGTATTTCATCTAGTTGAACTGCGGACTAAAATTGTATGATAGGTAACTTACAGCATAGTGTATATATGACGTCAAATTATATGATTACGCTATCAC
>OZ024857.1:55756092-55758592 GCA_964017155.1 Oasisia sp. SBJ-2009
TACACGGACACATCCTCGACCTCGTGATCAGTCGGGCTGTTGACCAATCAGTGGCATCAGTTACAGTAAAGCCTATGTCAATAGCTGATCACCACTGCATTGACTGTGTGCTAGCAATGCACAGACCATCCATGCCCCCTGTTAATGTTCCTGTCAGAGACTTTCGTCAGCTGCAAAGTGAACATTTCGCGGATGACATTGCCTACCAGTGTCAACAACTGCTGCAAAGGCATCTTGAAAACACTCAAGAGATGGTTAAAGACTATGACACAGTTCTCCGGACGGTCCTTGAAAAACACGCCCCAATCACGAACAGATTGAGGCGAAGGGCTAGGCCATGTCCGTGGTACACCAACGATGTGAAAGAAGCTAGAGAGAAGAAGCGCCAGTGTGAGCATCGCTGGAGGTCGACCAAACTTGAAGTTCACCGCCAGCTCTATGTTGAGGCCCGAAATACGTCAACGGCCTGCATAGCCAAGGCAAAGTGTAAATACTACCAGGACACACTGCAGGGAGCTGACAACAAGTCGATGTTCCGGCTTGTCAGGTCTTTTGGAGCTAAACAGAAGGCCATCTACCCAGAATTTTGCTCCACTGAAGATGGTTGTAGCAAGTTTGCACAACACTTCAGTGAGAAAGTGCGAATGATTCGGGCAGAGCTAGAAGTGCCGCGCTCTTTAAACCCACCACTGGTAGAGAAAACATGCTTCACAGAACCACTCGTTTCGTTCGACCCCACATCTGATGTAGAAATAGAAAAGTTTGTGTTAGGTCTAACTAAGACCTGTGAACTTGATCCGCTGCCACGCAAACAGATTCAGCAGTGCCTGTCATCATTGGTGCCGGTCATCGCCGCTATTACTAATAAGTCATTGGAGGAAGGGACAATGCCATCTGCTCTAAAGATGGCCTGTGTTCACCCATTATTAAAGAAGCCGTCTTTAGACCGTGATATTCTACGTAACTATCGACCCGTTAGCACTCTCTCTCATCTATCCAAGGTTATTGAAAAGGTCGTTGCTCTGCGATTGTCTGATCATCTTGATTCACAAAACCTGAACGAACCATTCCAGTCCGCATATCGAAGACTACATTCAACAGAAACCGCCTTGTTGAGAGTCTGCAGCGATATCCGGGCGGCCTTGGATCGCAAGAAAGGTACTCTGCTTGTCCTACTTGACCTGAGTTCAGCTTTCGACACAATTGACCACACCATACTACTCAATCGGCTCAGGAAGCGTTATGGTATTCAGGGTTACGCCGTACGGTGGGTTGCATCCTATCTGCAGGACCGCAAACAGAGGGTTGTGATTGGTCAGGCTACATCAGAAAACTACACGTGTACCACAGGAGTGCCGCAGGGATCCGTGCTGGGCCCAGCACTGTTCTCATTGTATGTCCAACCAGTCGGCGATGTCATCAGAAGACACGGCGTCAAGTTTCACCACTACGCTGACGACCTGCAATTGATGCATACGTTTGATCTCAATCCTACATCACTATCCGAAGCTATACGACGTCTTCAAGACTGCATAATGGACATTCGAGAGTGGCTCACCTCAAATTATCTCAAAGTAAATGATCAGAAAACTGAGTTCCTTCCGATTGTGCCTGTATCCGCAAAGAAATTAATTAAAGAACTTAGCATCAGTGTTGGTGGTGCACTCATCCAAGCCGTTGATAAAGTGAAAAACCTTGGTGTGTACTTGGACAATCACATGAACATGTCTGCCAACACATCAGAAATTGTTCGATGCTGCTATTTCCTCATCCATCACATCGGTCAAATTAACAAGTTCTTGCCAAGACAGACGAGGGAGAGGGTGGTCAACGCACTCGTGACATCAAGGCTTGACTATTGTAATTCTCTTCTATATGGCACAGTTGACAAGAACTTTGCCAGACTACAGCGTCTTCAAAATACTGCCGCTAGACTGATCATGCGCGTACCAAAATACTCCAACATCACGCCTGTGCTGAAGGAACTCCATTGGCTTCCGGTCCGGGAACGTGTCTGTTTCAAAATAATGTTACTCGTCCACAGAGCGGTCAACTGTCGTGGACCAGTGTACTTGCGTGACCTTATTTGCATCTACACGCCAACCAGAGCACTTCGCTCAGAGGGAACCAAACAGCTTAAAAGACCTAAAACAAATTGCAAAGCTGGAGATGCGAGTTTCCCCGCAGCTGCTCCGGACCTGTGGAACAGACTACCGTTCTCAATAAGAGAACTGTGCAATGAGAACTCTTTTAAGAATGCCTTAAAGACGCTCTATTTTAACCAATACTTTGGCTGATGCATAAATAATTAAATGAAGAGACAATGCGTCGAAGAGAACATTACTTCTGCCTAAATGACCTTGTGTATTTTTTTTTTTAGCCTTTCTATATTTATTTATTTATAATGTTTTTATTAGTCTGTCTTTATGCACTTTTATATAATATACAGTTAATTTTGTTTTAGTTATACATTTGGGTAATTCGTTTTAAGAAAATGTTA
>OZ024857.1:55761092-55787221 GCA_964017155.1 Oasisia sp. SBJ-2009
GATGCCTAGGTATGTAACATGTGCGCCTCAACATTAAACATTAACATTAAATAGAAATGTATCTAACCACAATCGTGCTAATTGATGTAGCTGTGCTAACAGTTTCCCTAGACCTTTTCCAAAACAGACGCCATATTTCCAGGTCTTCTTTGTCAACGCAACAAATAAAAGTGACGTGTAGTGACGTGTATACATGTTTGAAATTTCACGTCTGTTGTGGTATGATTACTGCTGAATGATATGCTTTATTTATGGTTTCTGTGCAGATGTTTTTGCGACCCTAAATTGTAGCAGAATTAAAAATGTTAAAGCCAACAAAGATTATGCAAATAATAATGTATTGATGATAATGAGATTAGCATGTCAGTTGTGTACAAATTATGAAAAATTGATATGTCTTGTAAAATTGTTTGCCTACAGTGAAGAAAGTATTATGTTGCTAAAGTTATGCGGTATACGCTATAACCCCACAGCAGCAACATAGGCATCAGTCTTGTTTCGAGCAGGGCGAATAATGGCAGTGGTACCGGTACCAATATATCTGCAAGGATGTCAGTTGGGAGGTTAAGGTGGCCATTGAGTGGGACATTTTATCTTGATTTTCGTGAGTGAACATAACCGCACATTCACTAATGGATGTTAGAGAACATTCTTTCACAATTAGGTCTTGCATAAGTCGACAAATAAAGTATTTGGTGAATATTCTAATGAATGGCTAGGTGTTTTATAATACGCTAAGACATTAAAGAGATTTACATGCAAGATGCATCATATCAATATACATAGGAATTTCGTCCTTGTTCCCCGTACTTCTTTGTCTGCGATTATCAGTATACTGTAAAATATAATAATAATAATAATAATAAGTAACACATTTCTATGGCGCCTCAGAGCAATATGGGGGGAGGCAAAAATATGTATAGGTGTGGTCAGAATTCACAAAGATAACTCAAGAGTTGTACAGTATCAGAATTTATGAAATTTTGGGTTAGGCTCGCAATATGTTTATCCCCAATATTTCAGCAAGGCGTTGTACTTAGAAATGTTTAGTCAGCCGTATATGAATGACGTTAGCCGAATTTCATTGAATCTCAAAATGGGTGCACTTTTCAGATTTTGGTAGCGCACAATATAGAATATGACGTGCTGTTTGCAGGTTCGACATCTCGGGCTGTCTGGTGGATTTGGCCTGCAGTTGGATTAATACTACTTGGCCTTGTGATAACAGCATTCGTTCTATTTGGCATCTCGAGGTCAGTTGTGGTGAAATATAAGTCAGACATTCTGCATTCAGTTGATTCGTAAGAGATTAATAACTAAATTGGGCATGATAATACTACGTGCGTGGAACACTTGCAATCACTAACAACCTGGAACGTTACGTGCATTCCATGCTGTGGTACAGATTGTTTAACGCACTCGGATAAGCAGATATATGCTTACCGTGTGTTCACGGTTATGTTTCAGAATACTTCAACGCAAAGGCAGCAATGACACGGAAATGTCACCGACACAAAACACAGATCGTAAGAATATTTTTGATTGTGTTCTTTCTAAAAAGGTGACTGTTCTACGAGCGTCCAGAAGTAAACACCTGAAGTCAATATACCTAACCAATACATGTGAACGTTCAGCCTACGATTCAGCCTTAATGCACATTCACTACCGATAAATCATATATTATTTATTTTATTCTCTATAGTATATATACAACGTGTCTGATTAGGAATTTAATATAAATAAATTAACCCAAGCCCACAAAGACCACATACTAAATTAATATGTGATCAGTAGCACAAATAATTGTTTCTGAGGGGAAAATACAATGCGTTATGCAGAAAGACAAGTGTTAATGTAAAACGGATAATGCTGTCACACAGAATGAAACCATGTACATGTTAAGCTGATATGATTGTTTCCAAAATATGCTATATTGCAATTTCGTAGGATTAGCCACTGATCTGTATAATCGAACCCGTTAGCACACCCGCACTGAATATTGCTGTAAAGTCGTTTATATCTTTATATAAGTAAAAGCGAACCTTACATATTTAAAAACGATGTATGATAGTCATAAATAGTAACTTCTTTTTATATATTATATATACATACATAATTTTGCGCATCGTCGAAGGATTCTGCAAAACAAGTTCACAAATGTCGTTACTTAAGATAACGTTGTTACAAAGATTGTGTTTATTTGTATAAACATACTGCACAATAAATGTCTGTTTGACGCTTATATATATATATATATGTAATAATAATAATAATTAGTTAACTTCTATTGCGCCTATATCCTTAGAAACCAAGCTCAGACGCGCATCAAAACAAAAAGGATTAATCGATCTCATAGTCGGTAAACAAATCAAGTTGTCATCAGATTGATTGATGCGCCAGGGAGCTATGGTGGATAGGCCAGATTGTACAGATATGTTTTTAAATGACGACGGAATTTAGCAATATTTTCAACTGATTTCACGCTAGAAGGAAGCATATTCCATAGAGTAGGCGCACCCACAGCAAAAGCCCTGGTCCCCATATTAGTATTGACATTTGGTACAAAGAGTAAATCAGAAGTAGATGACCGAAGTTGAATAGGTTTTCTTATAGGAGTAAGCAAAGTATGTAAATACGATGGCTGCTTGGAAGAAAGTGCCTGGTAAGTAATGGTACACATCTTAAACATTATACGATATTAGACAGGCAGCCAATGCAGAGACTTTAGAAGCGGCTTAGAAGGAGTAAAGCGTGGAAACCTAGTCACCACCCTTGCTAAGCAATTTTGAACACGTTGTAGTTTTGTGACATCCTTAATAGCAATATTATGAAAAAGTGAATTAAAATAGTATAATCTACTAGTAACTAATGCAGTTGCAATAGTCTTTGCAACAGAAACAGGCAAATATCGACGAATACGCCGCAAATCACGAATGTGGTAAAAACATGTTCGACAAATTTGAGAAATGTGTTCTCTAAAATTTAATTTATCATAAAAAATTACTCCCAAATTCCTAATCGAAACTGCAGGCATAACATGCTGATTAAGTAAGGGTATAGGAAAAAGAGTCTTAATTTTGTCACGCTGCCCGTGTGTACCAATAATAAGAAACTCAGTTTTATCAGCATTCAGCTTCAATCTACTCTCAGTCATCCAGCAAAAAATGTCATCAATACAAGTTCTAAGCTGCTGTATAGAACTACTTGCATCTGAAGTGGATAATGATATATAAATTTGAGTATCATCTGCATAAAGATGATGGCTCAAATGATGCCTATTAATCACTAGACTCAATGGAGTAGTATACAGTGTAAAAAGACATTTATTGTGCAGTATGATTATACACATAAACACAACCTTTGTAACAACGTTACCTTAAGTAACGACATTTGTGAACTTGTTTTGCATAATCCTTCGAAGATGCGCAAAATTATGTCATCCCTCCAAACCAGCCACAAGAACAGGAAGATAGGCGACGTTACTAGGTTATGAATATATATGCACTGATAGATTCTTAGTAAGAACGAAGGACAAGTCTACTGGGACCACATACTTGACCAATGTGTGAGCAGTAGCACAAATGGTTCAATGGGGCAAAATACAATGGTGTATACAGAAGCGTAAGTACTAACGTAAACTATCACTCTAATGCCAGAATGAAGCTAAGTGACCTGCTAAGCTGGTACGATTGTTTCCAAGATGTGTTATATAGCAATTTCTTCGGATTAGCCAGTGATCCGAAATATCGAACACGTCCGGACGACCGCACGTATACATATTCATATGTACGAAACGTTGCCAAGACGTTTTTAAACGTTATCTCGTTTCATTTTAAAATGCGGCTTTATTTGGAAACGTTTAGAACGTAAATAGTGTCAACATCGAAAAAGGATAGACTACCCGGGGTATAGGAGAAGAGTTCATATTTTATATATAACAATATGTGTTTCAACGTTTGCAAGCACAAACGTGCGGTTGCTACATTTGAGCCCAGCTGGTACCACCGTTCATATACGCTACAAATATACACGAAAATCCATGCGCACTAACAGTTGTCGAGATAAACGTTCCCCCGTGTTTTCCAGATGTCGCCCACGACACAGCGGGAGAGACTGACCAGCCGGAAGAACAGAGCATTTATGACGTACTGAGCTCATTCTTTTAACTTACCGACGCATAAACAAGATCAAACGCAAAGAATTTGAATACACACTGTTTATCAGTTGTGGTACATCAAATGCATTTGCGTATAAATGCAAACCTAAGCATTTGATATTGCATATGTAGATGTAATGCGAATGTTAGCTATTTTATTGTGACATTTGCATAAAGCGATTTAATTATATATATATATATATATATATATATATATATATATATATATATATATATATATATATATATATATGTTTGAATAATTTAACAAAGAGATCATTTCATATCGACAATAAATACTTTGACATGCATTTGTTACAAGCTATTACGCAATTACACGTTATGCCAGATTTAATTCCATGTCTATCATAAGCTAAGATACGTTTATTATGTGGCAACTTTGCAGTTGCATTGTACTTGTACATTCATACTAAAATCAACAATTCCATACAATATCATATCAATGTACAATGTTAGCATATCTTGTTAAACATTAAAATCATCATTAGAAACCTACGTAATACTTTTAAAACATATACTACACTGTACATTAAAATATACTTTACACAAACATTGTAATAAAATAAATAAATAAATATATTAAGGAATTAAATCAAATTAAAATACATGTCCATTACTGGCCGATCTGAAAATGTTCTAAACACCACGGAATTAAGGAATTTTTGTAGCGATTAGCTTTTGCCCTTGGAATAAGTAACTTGTTAGTTGTTACACAACCTCAAGTCATATGGCACACTTCAACCGTTTGGTAATAACGCATTCAGTTTGTGATAATTACTCTTTATTTTTGCGAAATACACTCTACACAATTCATCGCGTCTGCGGTGCAACGTCGGCAGGTTTTCCATCTGCAGGATATTTTCGTATTGATAACCTGGAAATATAGTTTTGAGACTCCTTTTTGTAATTATTTCTATGTTATCCGATAAGTATTTAAGTAAGTTCGTATGCCACACAGGGCACGCATATGCGACTACAGGTCTAATTACAGATACATAAATTCTGATCAAATTGTTTTGGTTGACACCAGCACGTTTCAGTTGAAAAATCATGTACACTCTCTTTCTTGCCTTTGAAATTATATCATCTACATGTGCATTCCAACTTAAGTAAGCCGAAGACCTTTGCTTGAGACACTCTTTCAATATAATGTCCATTCATATAAATATATTGCAGAAAATCTACAAATGTTTTGTCTCTTCTGAAACATATAACCATCTCTTTGGTCTTAGTCATATTGATACGCATGTCATTATTACAGGATCATTGCTCAACAAGGTCAGCAGAATCCTGGATAACAGATACCATGTCATGGTTACATATTTCAAATATAGTGCTGTCGTCAACAAATGCCCCCATTGGGATACCCTGGTTTTGACACAGCGTCGACGATTTTCACTCTGTTAGCGATCTAGTAAGAACGCAACCATCCATCGAACCAGATGTGCAGGTACTTCCATTCCAGTCATTTTGTTTAACAGTATATCGTGGTTAATCACAGTGTGGGCTGCCACGAAAAATAGTGTCCAGACTGTTTATCATGTATTCTCGCATGGACCAATTCTCAGCACCGGGTGGGAGGTATATGCATGCTAACATAATGCACGAGTACTCTCTTGGTAGTTTTTTTATTTAATTTTCAGCCACATGACTTCGCGTCCATCTTCTTCAAGATCGTGCTAACGTTCATACGGAATAGTCTCGGCCACATAGCATGCCACTCCTCCGCCTCCTTTTTTAAGGCGGTATTTTCTCTCACAACAAAAACCTGCCAAACCGACAGATTGCGTCGACATGTACGGCTTAAACCAGGTCTCTTTGACACATACGCAACCTACGTCGTTCGTGCGTACCACAGCAAATAACTCATCAGATTTCCCAATACAGAGTGACCGAGCGTCGAGACACATAATCACTGGTAAGCTCCATCTTGGCTTGCTCGTAAGCATAATTCAATTGTCTACGTTTGCACCACTTGTTCTATGCTGCGTTATTGCTAGGCACCTGGTGATTATTGGCCGAATGCTAAGGCCTTCATTTTCTGTACATGGCATGATCATGTCATTTCGGCCTGTTTCCTAATCCATGTTAACATGGTGTTTACTCTTGTGTCCCTTTTGCCCACACACAAAACACGAAACTGCATTTACAAGTCGGCAAGTCTGGGTGACGTTATTTGTTACACTGGCCTGCAATACGCACGTGTCCAGCGGCGGCACGGTGACCAGCCTCAGTTGGGCGGTATATTTGACATAGTCATAGGCGTTTCGAGATTTAGAATTTGTCATTTTAATATCTTGTATTGTAAGTATTGTAAGCGTAAGTAATTGCAACAGAAAAGGTTGGAGTCACTGACTCACAGTATTGATTAGTATACTGCCCTGAATAAAATTGTGGGAGGATTAATTGCATAAAAAGGCGACTATGAAGCGTTGTAAGTGTAATGACTACAAACTCCCATTTGAAACCCCATATAAGCAAAATTATTGGTGATACAAACACACTGACAGACAGAGAACAGTACTGCTTTACAAGATTTTTTCCTTAGTTACCTTTTCACGTGACATGCTTTTGTATTCAGACATATATACATATATATATATATATATACATATATATATATATATATATATATATATATATATATATATATATATATATATACACACATATATATATATATATATATATATACATATATATATATATATATATATATATATATATATATATAATAAATTATCATAAACCAAAGAGTACCTACAATACAAGATATTAAAATGACAAATTATAAATCTCGAAACGCCTATGACTATGTCAAATATACAGTGCGTGTTATCTGCCCTTGAATAATCTTAAATGACACGGATTTGTGACCTGCCAGAAGATTTCCTAGTTGTGTCATTATGATGCTACATAACAGTGAAATCAATATTATACTAAGCAACACCTTGATTCAATAATACAAAACAAAAAAATCTACACAGATAATTTCACATGGGCCATATTTATCATCATATCTTGATTTTATTTTTGTAGCTGTCGACTTTAGTCTTTACGCCATGGCACATGCTCATGATTACGATTGTGGGCCTTTTGAGTTTTTTTAGCTAGGCTTAGCCTAAGCTTTGGAACATAATACTACAACTATACTTTAGAAAATTGCCTCAAGCGATACATTTCTACACATCAAGTTAATCATATAATTATAACAACTAAGACATATGGAAAACGCAGCTGCACAAAAAAGTCGAAGATGAAGGCGCTGTCAAACCTGGCGGCAGACGCGTGACTTCACAAGTTGACTTCAACGAGAATCTTGCTGTCAAATAGTATGGCATAACCAGTAATATAATGTTAGATTTTCTCTGGCCACGACTACGTGTGGCATGTTCTCGTCCGAGCACTCGTACGTGTGGCTCGTACGAGGCACTGGTACGTGTGACTCGTACAAGGCACTCGTACGTGTGGCACCCACTTAAGGTAAATTTGGCAGAGAACATAAAATACTTTGATAGTTGCACGCACAAGGTGTTTTTATAGAAGGGAAAGCGTACGGTGCGTTAGATGGATGGAAATGTGTAAAACTAGGCCGTCGAAACGAGCGAAAAAACAAGCCGTCCACTTCGAATTTTGCGACGCGAATAAAAGTAGTTTGCGACGGAATTTTTGGGCGCGCTCTTCGACGACTACACGCCCTGAGCAGTGAGGAATCGGAATCGGAAGTGTTTATTGATCCAATAAAATATACATAAAGCAATGTTCATACAAATGACCTACAACTCAAGTCATAAAATAATATTACATTAGTACCGCTGTGCAGTAAACTGCCAGGTAATTGCATAAGAAATAATAGAAATGTAATTATAAAATGTGATTATGAATTATTAATATAGGTAAAATAACCAGGGGTCGAGGAGACTGTCACTAAAACCATTTTGGTCGCTCTCGTGGCAGCCACCCCATTAATTACATAACAATTAAATATAGTTGACTATTTTAAGCACTTCCAAATAAACACATATGCATAATACAGCAAACACAAGAATGTCATTACTGGGAACAAAAGTCACAAATCTCAACTAGCAAAACAACACAAATTTGTTAAATTCACTTGGAAATTAGCCAATGATTATAATAACAATACTTAGTATATGTACATTTAGTATATGTACATTAACGGAGGTATACAAAGGGAAGAATCACTGTAAATTAGTATATTGCTTGTTATGAATGTCCACATATATAACAGTTTGGTAAAAAGCACAGTGCTTTGTAATTTTCTAGAAAATTCTCTTTTGCGTAACCAATAAACCCTCGTAAACTGTGCGTTGTAATTTTATTTTTAATGTTAAATGTAGTATTGTTTATTAGTAAAGGGATATCGTGCCTAATGCATCGCTTGACAAAGTCATGCTTAGCCCTATTTGTATGAATATTGTCATGTATCCGTGTGTTAAATGTGTGGACTGCTTTATTTAATATAAATGGTAAGTGTTGCAAATATACTGGTAATGTCGTGTGCACATACTTATAGTACAGTTTCAATTCATGCAATTTCAGCATATCTGTAACATTAAGAATCTTGAGTGTCTTAAACAACGGCTCAGTATGTGCATTATAATTTGTTAAACATATTATTCTAATTGTTTTTTTCTGTAGTTTGATTATTCTGTTACAGCTAAAACCCCATACCATTAGGCCATAATTGATGTATGGTAACATTAGTGCATTATATAAAGTAACTTTTATATTTAGTAGCAAGAATCGTTTTAATTTGTTTAATATACCTCTCAATTTGGAACATTTAATTGAAATATATTTTATATGAACATCCCAGCTTAGGTTTTCTTGCAAGGTTACCCCAAGAAGATTACAATTTTGAACTCTTTCTATTACGGTTTCGTCTATTTTGAGGAGGATATTATTCACTTTTTTATTTCCCAATTTATGTATTATATACTTGGATTTCTTTACGTTTAACGACAATTTATTGATTTTCAGCCATTCGTTTATCTTATATAAATCTGAATTTAAATTATATTCGATATCTTTAGTGGGACATGTGTTAGATAATTGAATTGTTGTAAACAAAATTGTATCGTCTGCATACATTATATATTTGAATGTTTCACATGAGTTTGGTAAATCATTTATATATATTAAGAACAAAAGTGGACTTAAAATAGAACCTTGTGGCACACCAGTGGTAATGGGCAGGGTTTCAGATATAGAGTCATTGTACATTACATATTGTTTTATATTTTTCAAATAACTTTCCATTAACTTTAGATCATCAGCATCCATCCCATAAAATTGTAGTTTACCTAATAATATTGAATGGTGTAGGGTATCAAATGCTTTTGATAAGTCTAAAAATATATCAATAGGTGTTTCGTTGGAATCCAGGGCGACTATTGTTCGGTCGATAACTTCCAGAATGGCGTGTTCTGTTGAGTGACCGGATCTAAAGCCATACTGGTTATCATTAAAAGGTTGGTGTTTAGCAAAAAACGAATACATCTGATTATATATAACTTTTTCAATGACCTTTGAAATTACTGGTAGCAGAGATATCGGTCTATACTTACAGAACGATGTTTGATCCTCATTTTTAAAGATAGGAATTACTAGCAATTTTCATCTTATCTGGAAATATCCCAGTGTTTAATATTTGATTTATAAGAATAGTTAGAGGGTTTATAAGAACATATTTTAAATATTTCATTTGTTTTAATGTAATACCGTCGCAGCCACTACTGGATTTAGCAGGAAAATTGTCAATTATTTTGAGTATGGACTCTTCGTTAATTTCTTGGAATTGGAATCGATTTTCAGAATTTCCTGTTAATTAGTAACTATAATTTTTATTACTATCGTCTTTTATTTTGTTTGCAAGATCCTTACCTATGTTTGTAAAAAATGAATTAAAGTAATTTGCAATTTCTACATTATCAGTTATTTTATTATCTCCGTTCTTGAAATAGTCAGGTAATGAACTTTTTTTAATTGACCTATGTAATATTTCGTTAATGGTTTTCCACGTTTTCCTTGCGTCATTTTTATATGAGTTAAATAGTTGTTCATAATATGATAGTTTGGCTGCTCTGACACTTCTTTTATGGATACTATTATATGTTTTTAAATTTGACGTTTTAATAACGTGTTCGATAGATGTTGGATTTAAACGTTTAAGTTGATTATGCAGGTTGTCTCTGTATTTTATAGATTTAAGTATACCATTTGTTATCCATTGAGAATGTTTATGTTTATGTTTCTTAAACTTGACTAATTTGTATGGCATGTGTTTACGGTTTGCCTTTCCCAGTACCTCAGTAATTATTTTATAATTTTTATTAGTATCAGACAAACTGTTTTTGTCTAATTTCTCCATTATATTTGAGTTGATTATTTCAGAGGCAAAGTTCCACACAGCTATTTCATTCTGTATATGTATTTTGATTAATTTGGGAGGACATTTTTTGACTGGAGCATTGTCAATAAAAATGAAATATGGGTGGTGATCTGAGAATTGTTTGATAAGGATACCTGCTGTTGATTCTAGCATTAATTCACTAATTTTGCAAAACAAGTTGTCAATCAGAGTGCCATTCAGGGAAGAAAATCTTATTGGGAATGTTATTTTGGGAAAGAAACTAAAACTAAATCCTGTTAAGGTGTCGTAAAATTCGCTACAATATTCTTTTTCATTGATTTTAAGCAGGTTTATATTAAAGTCTCCTGCAATGATTACTTCAGATTTTTCTAAATAAATTTGTGATAATATTGATGCAAATTCATCAATACAATTTTTGTAGTCACAATTTAGGACTCGTGGAGGTCTGTATATGTTACCAATTATCACAGGTTTTATAAGGCCGCCCCCTGTGAATTCAATAAACTGACCCTCCCAATGTTCATTTTTTATTACTTGCAGGACCTTATATTTATACTGTGATTGAATATACATAATTAAGTCTCCTTTTGTACTACTAGTCTTGCCCAACGAGATGCAAGTATAGTCTTCTAATTGAATGTTACATAAGTCGTCTTGATCAGTTAGCCAGCTTTCCTGAATACATATAACACTGAAAGCATAATTAAGTAGCCGCAGTTCTTGTGTGAAAACTTCTATTTCGTTTAATTTAGCATTAATAGATTGAATGTTTGTGCTCAATACGCCAAAATTATTTGTTTTTGTACTTATCAATGATTTAAAGTTGTTGGTGTCGTAGTACGATGAAGTTTTCATTATTGGCAAACTATCGTTATCAAAGTTTTCATCATCGCTATGATGTAGAACTTTATTTAGGCAATTTTTTATGAATACCTCCGTAATGTCGTAGACATTGGTAATCAGAATCTAACATTTCTTCAGTGCGTATTTTATATATTTGCTTGTAAAAATGTTCAAACAGTTCTGTAAATATCTGCTAGTTGTGAAATAATTCAAATAGTAAAACATGTAATACAAATGCATAAATAGATTAATTCTTCCAGTGTTGCGTACTTTCATAACATAAAAATATATTAAACACAATGAGTAGGTGGAGACATACATCACACGGATTGTAGTATCAAGACAAAACAAAATAAACATAAAAAAGCCAACGTCACATGAAGTCAAGAACATCATGTGATATCCGTTTGCATTATGAAATGCAAGATGACCATTTTTCGTGGGAGAGGTATTGCCCTTTTAAATGTTTTTTTTTAACACGCCACTGCTTAAAAATAAATTCATTTTACTGATAAAGAAGCGAACATAAATATTTCGCTGTGATAATTTAGAGATACCAGAATATATCAATCAACATAAATAACATTTAGTTGATATGAAAAAACAAATTAAGTTGACTGGTTCACCTTAACTAATATTTCAATGAAAAACACAACATATTAAGGTAGTATAATTCTAAATATCACGTGTGTGACAGTTAGAACAAGAATAGCACCATATATATATATATAATTTACTGCATAATTTAGATTAAAATGCCTAGCGATAATTAATAATTAACATAAAGTGCAATCAGCCTAATGGTAACAGACTTCATTATTTAAATTAAAATGCCTAGCGATAATTAATAATTTACATAACATACAGTCAGCCTAATGTTAACAGACCATCTAGGAATGTCACAGCTTCATAATTAATAACGTACTTGCAAATATATATAATAAAAAACAGAAGAGAAAAATATATAATATAGATAAAACATTCATATGACAGGCATTGGTTCTGGTAAACGTTCATGTTACGGAAAATGTGGATGATCCCGATCAAAAGTCACTAAGACCGGGTGTCAGCGTTTACCGAAGATTATGAATCTCCGCCTCCGTGTCCGAGGAAGAGGCGTGCCGTGAGGCATTTGCTCAAAAACGTCGAAATTGGAGCGTACGAGAAGAAGTGAAAATGAGTAAAAAATGGCGGACCTACCGGTGCTCGAGTGTGGTCACCGATGACCGCAAGTGGCACGTGACCACATTCGACGACCAAATATTTCAGCGGGTAATTTGCGTTCAAATTGTATGCACGCGCACAATAGGACGTTTCATGTTTACCAACACGTGACGTCACTTTCGCACATGCGCATTGCGCTGGTTGGCAAAACACGCCGTGCAGCCAACCAGTCAAGCCAACAAAGGCTGGTTTAACGCTACAATTATGAATAGCCAGTATTCGTTGTACGTTAATTCTTTATATGTCAGATCTGTATTTTATGTAAGACGGATCTAGTAACGTTCACCGGCGATATTTACATGTCAATGAATCAGCCGTTACAATTACGTTACCAATACGTCAGGAATGTTCAGTCGAGCCTCTATGAAGGCATACAATTCACTGGACGCCTACATTCAAGTGTAAAATATATATTCAACATCGAAGTATCATGTAAGGCCTAATTTACGGGTTCAGAGTCCAGCTCCCGGTCCAGTACTGCAACGTGTCACCTAGCCAGCTACGCCTACGCGGGATACGGCTACGCCGGTCGGTGCCGGTGGGTACTGGCAGTGACAGCTCGCGCCGGCCAGCTAGCCACCAGTCCAACATAACATGCGGCTAATGTAACCAAGGTCAAAGTCTGTTTTGAAGTAAATTATGTTTGTGTAGCTGCCATCAGTACTCATGACTAGTAACCTTTGATGCTAATAATAAAAACTGTTCAAAACGAAATGAAATGCCATCCACAAACTCGATCGATGTTGGTCGGAAGCGGAGCCCAATGTTTGCGCTTGATCGCATTCACCTAAAGTTGTCGTCGTTTCTCTTCCTTGGGAATGCGGTGAAATGACAACGTCAACGAACTATCCACGCATCGACTAGTATACCCCACAATTACACACGACATCACCACAATACTCGCACTACTGTAAACCGTAAACACAAGGAAAATGGCCGCCAACTTCTCTCTTCTGCCAACCAGCCGCCACAGACGACGACATGATCCGACGTGTGACGTCACTGTAAAACGTCACATTGAAAAAATGCCATATTCCTCAAGGCCAGATGTTTCAGTACAAAGCAAAGGTCCAACTGTTTGCCCTTCTGTTAGCCTACGGCTACGATAAACTTCAATGCTGACATAATTCACACCTAGCGGTGATATCATGCCGCGGATTATACTGGTTGCGTTGCTGGTTGCCTTCATGGCGAAACGAGTCAATACAGCCATGATTACAGGTGAGTTGTTTCATTTTTTTTGTTACGCAACACCTTGGATTTATCATTTTTGACGGAATTATTTGTTTTTCTCCGAATTTTCACTTTCACAACATTCATATATAATTATCTAACTTTCGATCTGTGTACGTTAATACTTTGAATGAATACGATAAATGCTATAAAAACACGATTTAGCGTGAGCCCTACTATATTGTTTTGTTTTGTTTTGTTTTTGCGTAATGACACAGCGCCGATCAAAAAATTCCTCGGTTTCAATCGCATGTATATCCCGCTATGTTGAACCTCTGATGACATGCTGCATACCAGCAGACAGCTTCACTATCGCACTGCATGTTGGTACCAGTGGTTTTCGGAGATATTCTCCCGTTTCCCCGATATTCCAGTTGGAATGACCTACATAAGAAATTATAATCTGGCCTAACCCCGCCCGTCTACTGCAGTGATTGGATAATACGTCCACGTGACCGCTGATAGGTTGAAATGCGCGAAAGGACGCCATGATTGTTTATAATCGACATCGTAACTAAGCCATTTTTATCCGCTGTTCTCAACGTGATTTTACCCGCGTCACCATGCCAGATGAGAAGAAAAAACACGTTACTTCTTTCGGGAAGGGTCGCAAGCACAGGCGACTGCAACTTAGGCAGGCACGGGCTCGACAACTGGCGACGGTGGTGGTGGCAGGACCGCCGGTCGGATCCGACTCTGAGAGCGACGCGGATGACAGTGACATCCGTTACTCGCCTGTCACTTCGCAGGTATTATTCTTTTTACATTTAGCTGATAAAATACTAAGTCGTGTGCACGTATTTTAAGTATTATATTATAATATGAGCCTGTTTGGCTACTAATGTACCGTGTAATAGAAATACTGTAATTTCAAGTGACAATGCCATGTGTCAGGACCTGACCTTGCGAGGTTGCTGAGGCTAGAATTATGTTTTGTAATTTGTGCTACAGCCTGGTAGTGGTACTAGTTTTATTTCACACCAATTTCCAGTTATGTAGGTTGTTATCAAATTCAGGAATATTTTGGAAATCACTCTTGCTGTTTTATGATTTGAGGAATAGGGCCTGCAAGTGGGTCACGAATTACGTTGTGGCTAGTGCAGATAATAGACACGATTTTAGGTCGTGTGTGTCTTTTACGGAATTTGCATTTTACATTGTTGTACGTTGTGGTTTCGATAAGCACTTATATCTTACAAGTTGTCTAAATGCACATAATCATAACACATGTATACCTTTGCCCCAAACAGGTTATACTGTGCGTAAAATGGCACTCTTCATTATTAGTCAAGATCGCCAAACACAAGACAGCACTTGTCGTTAATGCCATGACAACGACCATAATAATCGATTAAAATTCATGATTTCCGTGATCATTGTCACCAGCAAAGTGTTCCATTGCTTCTGCTTGTAATAATCCTTCGGAAAATGTAACAGAAATTCAGAATTTGGATTATTTGATTATTACAACTAAAACAAAATGAATATATATATATATATATACAAAATGAATATATATATATATATATATATATATATATATATATATATATATATATATATATATTTATATATTTAATAAATTTATTTATTGACCATTGTGTTATTATAATATAACATTTTGTTCACAGGTTACCGAACCCCAGCCATCAATTTCGGCAACAGAGAGGAATCTCTCCTACAGGACTGCTTTCAGGGATTGTGGCAGTGACCGTGATGATGCGCCCGAGACAGCAGGTGACATCACGACTGTCATAACTCTTTCCAGCGTGCTGTCAACACTAGTCAAGGGCCTGAGTTGTCTGGAGTGTGGCGCTGCGTCTTTGGTGATCCGTGTCGCTGACCACCGACTTGGCCACGTCGCTGCAATGGAGAAGTGACGCAAACAAGATCGTTGTGACGCGGATCCTAGACGATGCTGCCACCGTTGTCCGTCGTATCTACCGGGACATTGACTCATAAAGCGGACAAGATAACACCATCAACTTGACCGTCAGCTACGATGGGTCATGGATGACTCGTGGTCACAAGTCACAGTATGGGATAGGATGTGTCGTTGAGGAGATCACTGACCTGGTGATCGACCTCCAGGTGATGTCCTTATATTGCCAGCGGTGTGCTTGTGCTAGCACCCGACACAGTGGCAGGCACACTGCAGCCTTCACGGAATGGTATGTGACGCACTAGCCCGATTGCAACCAGAACTACGAGTGACCTTCACCCGCCTCACCTACATGCAAGTGTACGGCGACGAGGAGCTGCAGAAGGAGGAGTGTGTAAACCACATCGTCAAACGCCTCAACAACGCCATTCGCAAGGTGTCATCATCGGGAAGAAGGCTGGAGTCACACTTGGAGGCCGTGGGTTTGGAAAGTTGACTGGGAAGAAGATAGAGACACTAAGCTGATAATACCGAATGGCTGTGCAGGCCCACCCACATGCTGTCAACGGCATGCAGAATGCAATCTTAGCATCGTTCGACCACTGCTCGTCTACGGATGAGAAACCCCAGCACGACCGGTGCCCGGTGGGAGCTCGCTGCCGGTGCTTTCATCAGACAGCACTCGCCACCGGACAGGAGCCAGATCCACACCGCACGAATGTGGGCAAGCCACTTGCACCCGATGTTGTTGTCTCCGCCGCCTGCAGTGCTGTGTCATAGTTCAACGCTGGCATCAACGTGACAACGAAGAACCTGTGTGAAGTGATGCAGATGCATGATGCCACCAGGTGCCCACTTGTTGGCATCTGCAGAGAAAGCCGACCGACGGCGCCTGCAGCAAGCGAAGCGTCAGACATTGGCCGCCTCAAAGGAGGTGAGGCAAGCCCGCTTCGTTGCCCGCACACGGGCAGCAGCAGCAACATCAACAGTCTATGCTGCAGGGGAGTTTTAGGTCACTGATGAACAACAGTATGACATTCAAACAAATTTCATAATTACATAATTAGCAATGTTCTTCGGCGGCCTTCTTCAGGAACTGAATGGTCACTGTTCGCTAGATGGTGTGGCGAGCAGTGAACATTCAGATCCTGAAGAAGGCCGCCGATGGTGGTTGAAACGTTGAAGTGAGTAGAACATTGCTAGTTGTGTAACTAAGAATTGTTTAGAATAATTTACTTCCAACTTGATGAACACGTAGTAGTGTTTACAAACAAATACACTTATTTATGCTTCACAAAATATATTTGATAGGTATTTCTGTTCAGTCATATGTGTGTGATTTCAAGTCTGTGTACATTTGTTGTTTGTACACTTCATTGTTGAAATGTTCACAAATTTGACGTCGTTTTTCCTACAATAAAGTTATTTCACCGAACTGTTTTCTCTTATTGCGTAGATCTCGGCTATTTCTCAACCAAATGCACTTACATTTTCGGGACTTCTCCATAATATTGCTCCCCATATTATAACAGAGAGAAATTGACAAAATATTATTCAGTGTTTTGAAACAAATATTTTATGAAATCATGAGAAAAAAATATGAAAGTAATAATAAAAATATATCTGATATGACATGCAGGTTGTATGTCAGCTATGTATATACAAAGTTACAGTGGATTTGGCCTGTGCATTATGCAGATCTAGGATATCATCTGATGCCACTGTAATTCAAAATGGCTGCCCCGATAAGGGTCTAAATGGGGTCCAAAAAATTAGTATGTACTTTATACCACCTGAAAGAACATAATTTATAGGTCATATGTGTAATTTCAAGACTCTGTGCATCTGATGTCGTACAATGTATTGTTGAAATGTTCACAAACTTTGACGCCGTTTTTCTACAATACAGTTATTTCATCAAACTGACCTTTCTTATTACGTAGATCTCGGCTATTTCTCAACCAAGTGCATTTACATTTTCGGGAATTCTCCATAATACTGCTTCCCATGTTATAACAGAGAAATTGACAAAATAATATAAGAAACAAATTCTATGTGACAACATTTTCTAATATTATTCAATATTTTGAAAGAAATATTTTATAAAATCATGAAAACTAAATTCTGAAAATAACAATACAAATCTCTGTTATGACATGCAGGTGTATGTCAGCTATGTATGCACAAAGTTACAGTGGATTTATCCTGTGCGCTATGCAGATCTAGGATTTCAGCTGATGCCCCTGCAATTCAAAATGGCTGCCCTGATAAGGGTCTAAAGGGGGTCAAAAAAACATAGAACATAGTCTATTGGTGATATGTATGTGTCAGTATACATTTGTTGTCGTACCATTCATTGTTGAAATGTTCACAAACTTTGACGTCGTTTTTCTACAATACCGTTATTTCACCAAACTGACTTCGCTTATTTCGTAGATCTCGGCTATTTCTCAACCAAATGCATTTACATTTTCGGGACTTCTCCATAATACTGCTCCCCATGTTATAACAGAGATAAATTTACCAAACAATTCGACGTGACAAAATGTTCAAATATTATTCACGTGTTTCGAAACAAATGATTGATAAAATCATTAAAAAACTATTATGAAAGTAATAATAAATATCTCTTCGTTATGACATGCAGGTATAAGTCAGCTATATATACACAAAGTTACGGTAGAATTGGCCTATGCATTATGCAGATCTAGGATTTCAGCTGATGCCACTGAAATTCAAAATGGTTGCCCCGATACGGGTATAAAGGGGGTCCAATAAAATATTTAAGAAATATACCCATTCCTTTTGAAATATAATTAAGATTGCCTGAAATTTTCAGCAAGCTGCCATAAGAAATAACAAAAAGTAATTTTACCATATTGCGTCCCCTTAAAGGACAAAAAATTGCAACAATTTCGTGTCATACACCTAATAGAGTATATAAAGTAACAATTTCCACATACACTCATTTTTTTAACATCAGCGGTTTACTCAGAATGTGACCTAAACTTCTACCGAAATCCACTATGGCCTAGACGCTGCCACCAGTGACGGGTTAACTTGGCATTGCCAATCAGCGCGCGGCATTCTAGGTCTCTGCTGAAGCCGGTCAGGTTCCTGCGATGTCGTTAAGAGTCAACAACTTCGAGTTTTCGTTCAGTTGGCGTGACATGTAGCAGCTGCTTAGACGTGTATCTAAATTTGTGGTCAAATCTATGGTAAACTTTAATAGTAATTATGACTTACTGTTCGGCATACGGTTGCAGTAATAGTTCCGTGAGACATTTTGAGCTATCTTTTTTCTTTCTCTTTGAAACAACCGGTAGTATTGAACATTGGATTCACAACTGCGGCAGTGCGGGTACTTTTGCAGTTTAGGCCCGCACCTCGAAAAACCATCAAAATGATCACCTACGATGATCAAACTTCGCAGGGCGTATCTACTACACCTGTACTACGCGTATGCCCTTGTCACGTGATCAAAAATAATAATTAATGCCTGAAATCGATCAAAATGTGTAAGTAAATAACGCCTCGCCGAGTCACTACTGCAACAGTTATCTCCGTCAGGTGGCGCGACCATCGCTCTGCCGTTAAACTGTGGGGGTCAGACCGAATTTTTACTTACACATTTTGATCGATTTCAGGCATTAATTATTATTTTTGGATCACGTGAAAAGTGCATACGAGTTGTTCAGCCCTGCGAAGTTTGGTCATCGTAGGTGATAATTTTGATGTTTTTTTCGAGGTGCGTCTGCGGGCATAAACTGCGCACAGCGCCTCTAGACGGATTTATGAATAACTAATATGCAGGGAATCTATGGAGAGCGCCGAAGCTTCGTGACGTCATTCTTCGTCTAACATGGAGTAGCTCATAGTATTTCGATGGCTGGATGTTCAAAAATGTTTTGCTGGTAAACCGCTGGCGTTAAACAAATGAGTATATGTGGAAATTGTTACTTTATATTAATTATATTAGGTGTATGCCACGAAACAGTTGACTTTGTTGCCTTTAATGCAGTGCCGAAGTTACTATGGTCAGTGATAGGTATATCAAAACAAAATTAGGAAATTAAATATAATTCAATATGTTTTTAATAATTATTCAAAAAACAATTCTTATCATTGACATAACACAAAACATTCAACGATTGGTGACTAATTTATGATATGCCTTGTTACTACACTGTCTCCTTTGTTGCCAGTGGCACACAGGCAGTAGCACATGAATTAATTGGGCAGTATTGAACAATTATAGAATGTTTTAATGCAGGGTATATATGATATAAGTGTTCCGTACTATACCTAAGTGACAATGCTATCTTATGACAACAGAGACACGTGCTTGTAATATTCACATCTAAAGCTGTATTGTACTGTATGTTCGCAATCATTGTATGGTGTAATGCATGGAAGGTGGTTCTCTATATTGCCATAAATAGTGGATGAAGTCACTTCTGTTAGCCTGTACTGGTACGAGATACACTAATGTTAAATTTGCTACTGATTAAGCTCCGATATACCTGAATCAGGAAGTAAATATATGATTTATACCCCACACCAAATAAGACCAGCCGTCTGCAAAAGTTTTTAACGGCGCCGGACCGTCAAACACGTCGCACAGTTGCTGACAAAATTACATAAATCAGTGCCGCTGTGGTGGTCTCAGATTCGATTCAGTCCAGGATTCGACTAAACGCATATCGCGCATGCGCGCGCATGCGCAGTCAATGACCGCTTGTACCTGTTTTGTACGCGCTGTGACGTTGTAGCAACGCCATACGTCATGCCCGGGCCGAGATTCGACTAAACGGACATTGCGTATGCGCAATGCGCAATGTACGTTATAGATTCGGCTAAAGCGACATTGCGCATGCGCAATGTACGTCAGAGCCCGTTATGACGCAAGCTTGTTGCAACGACACTTTCCAAAGGGCAGAGGCTATTCACATAGATGCTCAGCGCATACTGGTAGGAGTAATATTCGCTCTACCTAGGCTAAACCAATTTATTGGTACCACACAAAACAGAACAATCTTTCACAGTATATCATTGTGCTATGTCTGTAATTCCATGATTGTTGTTCATAAAAAATATTTTAAAACATTCTTTGGAGTGATGTACTTATACAAATATAAAACAGTAAAAATGCAGATGTTGCAATATATGCTTGCTCTCTAAAACCGTGTATTTTGCTTACACTGTGTAACCAGGAAAAGTCCTGTTTGTGGTGAGTACTATATGTGACATTATGTATGAGTAATGAGGATTTCATCCCAGATAGTTATCTAACAAGTATGAGTACTTTTGAAAGTATTCATATTTGTGATTGATATGAGGATATTGTAAAAATAAAACATAACACTTTTGGACTCAAGCTCTTAATATAAGATTGTTTTCATTTTTATTTATATACGTACTTGATGAAAATGTTATTGTCGGAACATACTTTCCAGTTTACTTATTGCATAACGACAATAATAGTTTGTTCTCGGTTAACCACCAATACTAATAGTACTAACAAGTACTTCAGCCCCAAAGCATGGACACAATCAGACACTGTATTAGTAAATACTTTATTAACTAAAATAAAATATCATGCACATATTCATAATTTTATCTTCTTTGCTGTATGTATGTTTCACTTTTTAAAAACAGAAATTTGTGATTGATAAGTGTGTTGTGAAATAGTAAAAAATGAGTGTGTTGGTGCTTTATTGGCTTTAATAATAAAGGCATGAAAATGCTATGTTGCGAATTTTTTTTAACAACTTGTTGTTTAATTGTCTGTTGGACTTCCTGCAGAGAACATAATCACTATGTAGTTGTTAACTTGTTTTTTCGTTATATCTTCTACCTGTTGTAAGTCACCAGGGGTGATATGCATGTCCTCAGACTAGCTTAGGCGCCGCACAGGCGCTACCCTCAGACTAACTGTGCCGTGGCCCAGCGAGTGATTCAGTCGGTATGCATGAACCGGTCGCAGCGCGATTTAGCCGCAGCATAGTTAGTCTGCGGACGGCGATTCTGAGAGTCAATTGAGGAGTATTCGAGGCTATTTGAGGAGCTTCGAAACAGGGATTCCCCACGAATTCTGCCGCATTGCGCACGCGCGCGGTGACGCACGGGGTCAAATAGGGGTTCATCGCACGTCGTGGTCAGTGTTTGTTTACATTAAGCTTGGCGTGGAAGTCGGCGAAGGTGGGAAGCGCATGGAGAAAAAAGTTAAGCGTAAGCCGCCCTGTTGACGAGAGTTCACCGCTAAAGTGAATTCGCTCGGTGGCGCAAGAACGGAGGACAACCTAAACAAAAGGGGAAACATTTTAAATCTGCGGTCTTAAAACGCACTACGTGATCAAGGAAAAGTGAGAGGCAGACCACCAAATTGACCTCTGTATGCTGATGTATGCTGAACTAGTGCGTGATGCCCCAGTAGGGGTTTTGTACTACAAACCATCAGAATCAGAATATCATCATGGATACAACTGGTGAAGGAACCGATGTGACAACGGGAATTGATGGCGAGTATTCATAACTAGTCAAATGAATAATTACTGTCTGTGGTGTGTGTTGTACTTTCAAGTGTCACCGTATTATGTACAATTCCTTATTTACTACAGTGACTTTTTTGGTAAAAAAAAATAATAGAAAATTAAACAAAGGAAATTAATTCCCAATCAGTGTTTTCTATTTAAATTTTATTATTTTAATTTGTGATGTGTGCTTGTGACATATTAAAACAAAACTAAATGGCACTAAAGCGAGAACTGACTGTTTTCAGACTTGTTGATAGCATAATTATTATAACATAAAATAAATTTATATTAAAATATATACTGGTATATATGTAATTATTGTTGGAGTACAGTTGTCACAGCTATCATTCTCATTCTGATAAAAATTTACCAAATACATTAATGACACATATGAAACTTTATTTTATATAGTTCAATATCCATTAGTAAATCAAACATATGCCTATATTCAAATGTTTATAATGGTATGAATGCTACAGACAGTTGTATTGTGAAAGCAACTCTTATGCAGAACTGTTATACAGAAATAATTTTTATGTACAGTAACACGCAACTCATACATCATACAATGGATATAATATATTAACACAATGCGTAAATATGTAATATTTACAAAACTTATAATGTTCACGTTTCAGTGCAAGGCACAGACAGCTTCACGTTGGACACAGGTGATGGCCAGGCTATGTCGATGATGCATGGGGTGAGCAATCTCTATTTATCTTTGATTTTCATATCTAATTAGCAATGTCAAACAGCTTATGTAAACAATGTGGGTTGCATCAAGCATCCTATTAATGGAAACTTACCAGGAGAGAGAGAGACCGAGAGACAGAGCCATCATAAAAATAGCACAGTGGGGGGAACTCAAGTTACAGGCAGCCACCTTAAAGTGGCAGGCATCCATAACCAGGGCAATTATACTACAATAGCAATACACAAGAGCATGGCCAGCCCTAGAGTTGGTGACTGGTAGAGTTACATAATAGGACAGAGGTCAGTATCCACACTTTGTCACATCTACAATGATCTGTCACCTTCTAAATTCTAAACAATAATCATACTTACATATCACACACAAACACACAGACACATACACACACACGTTGGTGTATGGGAGTATATACACATTTTTGATCAATTAAATGAACATCTTAACTCTATATTATGTGAGTAAACAACATGTCGGGTAAGACTGAACCATGGTAACATACAGGTATAGTGACTCAATTCTTCAGTTACAGAAAACAGGATTGACTATGTCAATAACAAAGTGCATGTGTTAATTCAAATAAGTTACTAAAGCAACATGTTTTGGCATTCCAGATGTATCATCATCTGTGATGCCTGCACCACTGCCAGAACCTCCACCACAGCCTGAGCCAGGTGCCAGCTGGTTTATGCAGGTGGAGTCACTAAAGCAGCAGTTACTGCTACTTTGACAGTTACGTTGACATAATGGGCATCTGTGTATGACTGTTCGTGTTGATTCCACGTGTTGAGGATCGGTGAGAGAATATAATGAGGATATACTAATAAAACAAATATGATACTTTAAAATACAGACTGAAATTGGCACACAACTGCACACTATATTAAAAATGAATAAATAAGTAAAATAGTATAAACATGTAGTAAATAAAAATAAAATAGTATACATATATACTATACTAAACACATATATCCATAGGTGTTTCACATAAATGAATAATAATAATAATTCAAGTACCCTGTATATGTGGTCAAATCAATACATCATCATATTTGTGATGATACATTCCTACATAGCTACAGTTGGTATGCTGTCAAATGTCAACAATATAGGCAAGTAATAATTTTTGAGGAACTTCTACCTCCCCTCAGACCATACAGAGCAAATATATGTTAGGAGTGTTATTAGCAACAAAACCAAGCTGCTCACAGGTGACAACTAAAAAATGTAACCTGCTTTCATAGGTATGACCTCAGTGATAATGGTTTTCGTTCTTACTAGAAAATGTGGTCAATTTTCAAATGATCTATTGAAATTTTTGACTGAAGAAAAGCAAATGAAATCTAACTAAAATAATAGCCATACTGAAATAAAAGTACTTGAAATATTATTTGAGAAAAAAATCAAATAATTTAGGGAAGTATTTCAATACAAATTTATACAACCGATTCATTTTACGTAGTGTCACATACAATTACAAATAGTTAATAAAATGTAATTACATTTTAATTATGAAGTTGTATTTAAATCTATGTTTGATCATGTATTCGCATCATAAAAAAAAATTGTGGTCATTCAAGTACTTCAAGAAGTACTTCAGTAAATACGTATTACCTAGTATGTTAAAATAGAGTCACATTGCATAAAGGTTTTGTGAAATTTAAACTATTTGATAAATCACGTTACCTGGACGTTTATCGAGTGAAAATTCTCCCTGTTGACATATGCTCGTGCTCGTGCGGACGTGGGTCCCGTCGATTCATGCCGCCGCGGTGGGGAATACCGCTAGCCGGAGGAACTCGCCTTCTGTCGGTCGGCTTGTTGTTGCGTCGGTAACTGTACCCACTCATGCATCCGAGCGAACAAAGCGTTGGTCACACGGTGGATGGTTCGGGAAGCGGTTGACTGGTCGATACGGATGGTCTCAGCCACCAAGTTTTAGAAACCAACTCGCATACGTGTCTATAACTTGCAGAGTAGCCGGCAAGGAGCCTTATCGCGTGTCGATCGGGGTACTCTAAGTCGTCTAGCAGTTCATCCACGATTGTTAGGATATCGTGACGGCGAAATCTAAACTTGTCGTATAACTCTCCGTCATCGTACATATCCAGTGGATTCTTCCTATCCCGGAATACCCGATTTCGCGTCAAATTCCTCCTGTGTTGACTTCTCCAAACTACTGCGGCCGCCATTTTTATACCCACCTCCTAAGAGTTACACCTCCTAGCTAGAGGGCCTAGAGATAGGCGGTCGCAGTGCGGGCAACAGCCTAACATCGAGCCTATGCGGTGCTCATGCATACCGGATTAGCGAACTTGCGACCTCGCAACCGAGTTATACCCAGTTTCGCGACTTAGTCCCTGGCCATGCATACGGCGCCAGTACTGTTTCACCAATCTGGACAAAGGGGAGCCAAGAGAGAAGTGGGCATGCATTCACAAAATAAAGTAGTTTTACAAAGACAATTAACTTGTCATGTGGATTAATCAATTGAATTATATATTTGCATTGTAATTAAGAGTAAGTACTAATGTCTCGGTTTCACTTGTTGGCTCATTTTCAACTTGTATGCCTTTGTGCAAAATATGGGTTTATTGACCGAAATAAGGCATTCCCTTGTAATTATGCTGATATTCATGTGAAAGTTGTATTAAATCAGTAAAACCTGTAGCCAAATTCCGCCATTAGTTAAAGTAACGCCTTCATAACCACCATAGCTCCCTGTCGTATACATAAATCTGTTGACAAATTAAATGCCTCTTATCGATTTTTATATTGACCAGCATAATGTCTAAGGATTTAGGCACAATAGAAGCTATATATTATTTACTAGTATTAATATCAGCATTTAATGGGACACTCAACAGAGGGTTTTCGTCCTCGATGGTGGAATATGTTATACTAACACATTACAAGAACCTCTTGTGCATGGCAGCATCTATATATGTTTTGTCATAATGCATGCATGGGCTTTGATTGGTGGTGGATGAGGGTGACCCCCCATCTTTTAGCTTTAGTGGGACAGCATAGGAAATGTCCCCTTCACATCTTCATTCCAGAAAAAAATCTGTCTCCTCTCACCTATCTCATAAGCTCCTACATAGATCTAGTAGGTAAAAATAATA
>OZ024857.1:55792421-55817664 GCA_964017155.1 Oasisia sp. SBJ-2009
TCTGATTTTGGTAAAATAAAATCTGAAATCTCGCTCCCAAGCTGCCCAACAAAACAAACGGTTGAGACAATCCGCATAAATATAAAATAGTCTTGCCTGCATTGAATTGCGAACAGTTTTCACGGGCTCGTAGACAAGGATGCTAGTAAGGTTATCATAGTGTGACCAACATACACGTAAGCGTTCGATATATACGACAACAGTGATCAGAATAATAATAAAAACTTACGTGTAGCCAAAATGCACATCGTGTATTGTCTGAGTATACAGGATAAAATGATCAAATCGAATTAATTACAATTCCTTCAATTTACAGGAACTCGATATCGCAGATTTGCAGGACGTGTGTTAGTGTGGGTCACGTAGCGTTCGACAAAGACCGAGAAAGTGTCGATTCACAATACATAGACGCGGGAACGGGGGAACAGCAGACATAAATATGGTTTTGCACCACCACCCCCGGTAAATTCAAGTTTTTAGTAAATAAAGTAAAATAGCAGTAAGCGAAATTGAGCGCGGTGTGGCGGGGGAAAATCACTTATAATAGCATACATCATAAATCACTTCTCGCGTCACTGTCACAGTACACTCAACCAGTCATTGCCGCATCACGCGTCACCCGGGGCACTTTGCCCCACCCTGTACTCTGCACGACACTCCGGCGTTGAAATTCTAACCGTAGCCCCCGGTACAAACACACTAACGTTACGTTGTCAACAAGTCATTGGCCAATTCCAACACGTGCGATTAATTGGAGATTATGCTGGACCACGCTACAGATTTCCATTAGGCAGAATAAATAATTGTGACGATAATTACACCAACGGCCCGCGGTTGTGCGCATATGAGTCTTATTGTCAACGAACAAACGCTTTCGACGACGATAAATGTTTCCCCGGAGTGTGTTGTGTATAAATGGCAGTGATGTCGTCACTGACTGTGTGTGGCAGCCGTGTGGCATTTGTAGTTCCGCGGAAGTAGCCGTGATGCGTATACATGAGCATCGCTGTGTATTTTACATTATCGTCGGCGTTGGCGTTTGAAAGACCATTGATAGAAACACAAGCGGTGAATGGTTTTGTTCAAGTACAGATACACATAGACACGCACGCACGCACGCACGCGCGCACGCACGCACGCACGCACACTCACACTCACACACACACACACACACACACACACACACACACACACACACACACACACACACAGCAGGCGTAATATAACACAGGTCTGGGTGAAATAGAGGAAAGTTCAATAATTTGTCGTCACGTCAGTAACTATAGAAAGCTACACTTTCAGTAGCTGTAGTAAGCTACACGTGACAGCTGTCGATTGCTCACCGTGTTCTGTTTATGGCAGACGTTGAAAGTAAATTTGCAACGACAAAAACCGAGATTTGATCATTACACGTTCCACCACTTCTTATTATTGGTCGTGTTAGATAAAACACACCATATGTGGGTCCAGCAGGCCACGCGCCCCTATAAACCTCTGGGATTTGTCCGCATTATGCTTGCACTAGCCCGGCGTGACCTATTGACCCGCCCGCGTGTGTTCCCAAAGGGGCGTGCGATTGGGGTCCTCCGATTTAGGGACTGACGTTGACAGCGGAGTTGTGCTGAAGTTCTGGCGAAAATGATTCATCAACAGATGAGATGAGCGGGCAGTCGGGAGGGGCCGAGTTCATTATTTAGTAGCAGATAAGATGGAAACTCAAAATGTAAATCATGAATATGACAATAACAATGTCGAGAGATGTGCTATCCCGTACGTACATTAACCAAAGTAGCTCTTTCAGAATATAGTGCTATTTGAGATGTTTAGCAGTGGGCCTAATCCTGATTCCTATATGATTCTAGTAAAATCGTCATTAAACATAATGTGACGTTAACTGTAACGTCATGATACTTATATTTCCAACACCTAAATATAAGCCATTTCGGAAATAAATTCCACATCATCATTGAAAAATGAACAATTTGTATATGTCTCGTCGCTTGAACACCTGCAATAAAATAAGTCAAATTTCTACTTGCAATAAAAGGCAGGCATCTGTTTTGTGAATTTGAACGTCGTGCAAAACCGTACATTGTGTAAAGATTTAATTCGCGTTATTGTGGTTTTCGCATCTACGTACGTGTGAAACGATATCGCATCTACTGCTCAAGCCGTGTATACGGCCAATGCCAATACTAAAACGAGCAGGGGTAGTTACATAAATGACAACGTATGATTAAATACTATAGAAACACAGAAGTTATAGTTTCACAAAATGATGCGCGGTGCTATCAAAGGTTGGTTCTGTTGCTGCGGAGTTGGCCATTTACCCGACACTGCTGCCATCTGGCGAATGAGGCAATAACCGAGCTTAACGTATCTGGAATGTGTTTCCTCTTGGACGATTTACATATTGGCTACCATACGCACGACATGTCCAGGGGTAAATTTACGACCCGCGTGTTGGAGTATCACCTATGTATTTTAAGAATACCACAATATATGTCAATAGTCTCGCTGTTTATTAGGTAAATCATTTATTCGGAACGTCAAATGTAATGTGCGCCTAATGTAACATAACGATCACAAGAAGAATGCGAGCGGCAAATATTTCGATAAAACGGCCCCGAGACATCATAATTATTGTCCAGGGGTGGCGTGAATCAAATTATTAATACGCAATTAACCGATTCACCGGTGGCAATTCTGTTAGCATTATTTTAGTGAACGTTATTGGATTATGGGTCATGCAGTCATTTTAGTCTCAGTGTCACTATGACTGTCAAACAGTGTCACTATGAATGTCAGACAGTGTCACTATGACTGTCAGACAGTGTCACTATGACTGTTAAATAGTGTCACTATGACTGACAGACAATGTCACTATGACTGTTAAATAGTGTCACTATGACTGTAAGACAGTGTCACTTTGACTATCAGACAGAGTCACTATGATTTTCAGACAGGGTCACTATGACTGTCAGACAGTGTCACTGTGGCTTTCAGACAGTGTCACTATGACTGTCATACAGTGTCATTATAACTGTCAAACAGTGTCACGATGACTGTCAAACAGTGTCACTATGACTGTTAAATAGTGTCACTATGACTGTCAGACAGTGTCACTATGACTGTCAAAAGTGTCACTGTGACTGTCAGACAGTGTCACTATGACTGTCAGACAGTGTCACTATGATTTTCAGACAGTGTCACTATGACTGTCAAACAGTGTCACTCTGACTGTCAGACAGTGTCACCATGACTGTCAGACAGGGTCACTGTGACTGTCAGACAGTGTCACCATGACTGTCAGGCAGGGTCACTATGACTCTCAGACAGTGTCACTATGATTTTCAGACAATGTCATTATGACTGTCAGACAGTGTCACTGTGACTGTCAGACAGTTCCACAGTTGTCGACTGGATTGTTTCGTTCCCTGAGTAAAGTCACCATTGCCTGCCAGATGGCGCCACTGTCGTCCACAGTCTCCGTGTATTGGCGCCGACAGTCTCGCTAACGTTTGTTTTTTTTAGTACGAAAGGCCAAGGAAAGTTTCTCCCTAAGGCCACTGATGTCGCAACATAGAAATATTGGTGACTTGGGGTCGGTAAACCCCATGAGGTTCACCATAACAACAAACTCATATATAATGTAATACTGTTGCGTTCAGTGCAAGTATTAGTACAGTTAAAACAAACGCAGCATTACTAAATAAAACAACAATCTGTCGTTGTCTCCACCATTATGCGCCACAGAAGAAACACTTAAAATGAAACGTCCGACCACGTCCCCAGATGAATGTAAGATAAAAGACAACATTTCGACAACTTGATGAATTGACCGTGTCGATAGCTACTTCTCCCTTGGTTGCTTCCCTTCTCGAAAAACGTCTTTTGATATATTTCTTGACGGATTACTCAGGGACTTCGTGTTCTTGGGAGGCGTTGTCTGAGTGAAATTGATTCTGCGTCCAGTGGTCAACAGGTGTGTTTCATGTCGGTCATCTTCATGCAGACGCATATATCTCACTTAGTGCTCAACTCTCCTAGGGCCGGCGAAGGCGGCGGATCAAACGGGGTTGCAACGGTGGTCGGAAGGAATCAACTCACACGCGCGTGAACATGCGTGTGCTCACCCGTCCACACGCACTCGCAAGCACACAGAACCACACATTAACGCACATGCGTTCTTGGATTTGACACACGCGCGCGCACACACAACAAAAAAACACAGACACAGATTCACGCATACACACACGCATACACACACATACACACAGATCACACACACACGCACACACGCACACACGCACACGCGCACACACGCACACACGCACACATGCATATACACACACATACAAACACAAACACACGCACGCACGCACGCACTCACACACACACACACACACACACACACACACACACACTCACACACACACACACACACACACACACACACACAAACACACACACACTCACACACACACACACACACACACACACACACACACACACGTACCCACGCTTCAGCTGTCCCAGTCTCTACGCCAGCCATCAAGGGAAACGTACATACACTATTGATTAATCCGCTCGTCCACGACACAATACAAACAGCTAATTCAACGCAAAACGCCTGTCAGACAATTAAGAATTCTCACAAGCTGCTCACGTCGTATATTAAATATTAATAGACACATCATTCGCCTGAGTGTTTCCGTTGTGTTGTGGCTTTGGTCTACAGCAGCGTCAAATGATGTGTGTACAAATGGGATTGGTCGCGGATACGTGTATGGTCTATACTCGCTATGCAGTGAAACGCTGGCCATTTTCAGACCGCGCTTTTATTCAACTGCAGACGGTAAAGTGGCATTCGCTGCTGTTGAGGGGATATCGAGATAAGAATGTTTCCCTTCAGTCACGCGCACTTCGCCCGATCAATCGTCGATGGGAAGTAACCGGGTCCCGGATAGTCGATGTCGTTTAAAATGCTTCTGGTTCATCTAGCCGTATCGCACTAGACGCATGTTCGCGTACTCGGGAATGCCAACTGCAGGAACAATTCAACCATGCTGAAATTAATACGCTAAATGTGTGTGGTTTATGCAGTGTAATTACGGTGTTTAGTTTCCTATTCCTGGACTGCTAACTGAAGAAAGATCCCAGGTAGTTCAACGTGGATTGGCGGGTTTTGCGCAGTGATGATTATTCATTTTGTGGACTGGCCTATTGACCGACAACACACTGACTAATTGGGTGATTGCTTGTTGATTTATGCAGATGCAATTGCGCGTATGACGCGGATAAACTGACCAGTGTCCACTACTCTCAGGGTAACAGGTGACACAATTAGAGAACGTCTCTAAGGTGCCCTTGAGAAGGTGTCGCCCAACAGTGACGACAGCGTTGATTGAAAGAGAAAATATGCACACTAAAAACAAGATGGCGCCGGGTGATGGGGTCGAGGTAACCCACCTTCAATCGTGTACGATGAAGGTGGGTTACTGTTTGTGAGCAAGACTCGTGTTACTCTCCGTCACGTTGAGCAAGTATTTTATCAGCGACGTCGTAGCTACGGAACTTTACATTTCCAACTTGCGCAACGAATATGTTACTTTGTGCTACGTTCTCGAGCACTCTTGTAAGTAAGTTTATTGAGTGTTGTCACTCACACCGGCACCCGTGGTCTGACGATCATGGTGGCATTTCCATATTAGCGACTAGCTAATGCGGCCACCTCTCAATTACGGAAACCTATGGCAGCCGCGCATTATTCAAGTTAAAGAGAATCTCGCTAATATGATCGCATCGCGGTTCACTTCACGTCACGTCGAACCATGTCAGATGAAGCGAGTCGACGACTTGCAAGAATGCGATACTCGATGGATGGCGTAAGATTCGCAGGTCCGACTCAGTCGCCCGTGGCCTGTCCACTGCTGGCGTTGACGTCACCGCTGACCAGATGTGCCTGAATCGCTCCATTTGGAGAACTTTTGCCAGGCAACTAGAGCACGGCATTTAAGTCAGTCAAGTTGTAATGTTGTGACACTTTGACGAGACATATGTTTACACGTGAACACACCACTTACCTCGGAGTCGACACGTCCACTGGACGACAGCTTGACCGTGGTGGTGTGCATGGCGGCGGTACCCTGCCCTCCACCCCGAGGGTGGTAGTGGGGCCCGACACTGGACCAACCGTCCCAAGCCACGTTCGCCCCACCTCGCATTCAGAGCGGCGCCCAGGTAGGGGTGAAACCCGCAAGTGTCGGGTCCGCTCGCCCTGTCTGTACGGCGACGTTAATGGTATATGTGTTGCGTTTCCTTCGCGTTGCTGCCCGGTCGGTCCACCTTCCGTCTCCCCCTCCCCCTGTCTCCGTAGGCGATGTTCTGAACCCTTCTCAATCCCGCTCGATCCCTCTCCGCAGTAACTCTCCCCAGATGGGGCCGTGTCTGTGTCCGAGTGACCGTAACAGACCCACTCGACAAGCGGCGCTACTTCGACACACCTCGGCTGTCGTCCACACACACACACACACACACACACACACACACCTGTCGCACGGACGACCGGTCCGATACCTGGGACCACCGAGATACTCAGGTCACGTGGTGTATCGCGCGCGGCCAGGGTATCAATAACGCATGTGGTCTTTTGATCTACGAAGGTCAGCGCGTGTCACCAGGTGAGCCCAGCGCACGCACGAACGCACGCGCGCGCGCGGACACACACGCAGAACCATCGCTGCAGGTGTTAGCGCCGTCGAAGGTCGTGTTGCTGTCGATTGTCGGCGTGACCGTTGAAATAACACTCCAATGTGTCGCCGTCACGACGGCTGACGTCACGGTGATAGGTGTACCTCCGTCACGCCGGCTGACGTCACGGTGATAGGTGTACCTCCGTCACGACGGCTGACGTCACGGTGATAGGTGTACCTCCGTCACGACGGCTGACGTCATGGTGATAGGTGTACCTCCGTCACGACGGTGATAGGTGTACTCATGTTATCTAAATGCTGATGAAACTCTGTCAAGGTCACAATTGAAATCTCGTCGCGAAACTGCCGCTTTATGCGGGGTGCTTTTGTAGTATATAATTGTACCCAGCTACATTTCCACCTGTACTTTTACTTGCCTAAAATATTTACCCTTACAGTGCAATTTCTCAAAACGTGCCAATTTATTTTATAGAAGATCGATTGTCACCATATACAAATGGCATTTGACCCGATGACCATTTATTATAACAGTGCAGTAATTCAGTGATTGTGTTGGATTACGAAAAAAGCACGTCGTTTGTAAAGAAATATATATTTCATATGTATAAACGCGTCTAACAAACTACAAAACACCACATTTAAATGGATATAGTGCTTTAAATGAACACTTAGTAAATCGAAACCTGCCGGAGCTCAATGTTGTGAAACTATAAAAACAGTGGTTGCTGTCGAAAACCGACACAGTGGAAAATAAAGGCGATGATATCATTTCACGAGTCAATTATTCGAGTCCCATTTTGTGCGTTTACGGAGGCGACAATTCGTGTACCGCGGCAGCGCACTCAGGCTTTGTGTGCGCACATTTTAAAGCCTAATTGCTGGCCTGGAATGTTCCTAGAAACGCAGTAGACCGGGCGACAGTAGCCATTGTCGCGTGTCAATACATTGTCGCGAGCGTCTAGCGTCGTGTTCAATTAGTAACGCGGCAGATATAGATACTGGCCGCTGACGAGTGCGACGTTAATGTTCTATTGAGTTGGGTCAGTGGGGCGAAGTATTACTTCGACAAAATACTTGATGATTATGAACCAAATCCGCGTGCAGTTTCGTTCACCACCACATATCGTTGTCGAGTTGATAGAAGCATCTCATCATGTAATGGAATTCTGTCTCCATGGGAATTCGTCCGCCACACAATATAAATGCCACGTAGAACAGACGGTATTAGTTGATTTTCTAAATCCGTATTTCGGAATGCTTGATTTTAGTTCATACATTTTTCAAAATACTTAGAATTGAATAATTGACTAACTTGGTTTACTGACTGCCTGACCGACCGACCGACCGACCGACCGACCGACCGACCGACCGACCGACCGACCGACCGACCGACCGACCGACCGACCGACCGACCGACCGACCGACCGACCGACCGACCGACCGACCGACCGACCGACCGACCGACCGACCGACCGACCGACCGACCGACCGACCGACCGACCGACCGACCGACCGACCGACCGACCGACCGACCGACCGACCGACCGACCGACCGGTGTCCAGGGACAATTAACAGGTTCCGGTGTCCATGGACAGTTCATACGCTCCGGTGTCTCGGGACAGTTGACAGGCTCCGATGTACATGGACAGTTGACAGGCTCCGGTGTCCAGGGACAGTTGACAGGCTCCAGTGTCCAGGGACAGTTGACAGGCTGTGGTGTCCATGGACAGTTGACAGGCTCGGGTGTACAGGGACAGTTGACAGGCTCGGGTGTCCAGGGACAGTTGACAGGCTCCGGTGTCCATGGACAGTTGACAGGCTCGGGTGTCCAGGGACAGTTGACAGGCTCCGGTGTACATGGACAGTTGACAGGCCCCGATGTCTAGAGACAGTTGACAGTCTCGGGTGTCCAGTGACATTTGACAGGCTCTGGTGTCCAGGGACAGTTGACAGGCTCCGGTGTCCAAGGATAGTTGACAGGCTCCGGTGTCCAGGGATAGTTGACAGGCTCCGGTGTCTAGAGACAGTTGACAGGCTCCGGTGTCCATGGACAGTTGACAGGCTCCGGTGCCCATGGATAGTTGCCTGACTCCGGTGTCCAGGGGCAGTTGACAGGCTCCGGTGTCCAGGGGCAGTTGACAGGCTCCGGTGTCCAGGGGCAGTTGACAGGCCCCGGTGTCCAGGGACAGTTGACAGGCTCCGGTGTCCAGGGACAGGTGATAGGCTCCGGTGTCCACGGACAGTTGACAGGCTCCGGTGTCCAGAGATAGTTGACAGGCTCCGGTGTCCAGGGGCAGTTGACAGGCCTCGGTGTCCAGGGACAGTTGACAGGCCCCGGTGTCCAGGGACAGTTGACAGGCTCGGGTGTACAGGGACAGTTGTTCCTAAGTGTGTCCAAATTAAGCTAACCTAGTCTTAGAGCCAATCACCACACCGGTGGTAACAAATGAAAAGCTATGTACTCTAATATATCCCCCGGCAGTGGTGAAGGGTCAAACGTGCTGCCATCTGACGGCGCCTTGGTAATCGAGGCTATGACAGTATGCTGCTGCGCAAAGGAAAATTACGTGCTGGGCTTTTGTTAAAAGGCGTGGGAGGATCTGCCGTGATACGTTGTCGTAAATATATCTTAACAGTCTATTGTAGTATTAATTTAATTTTAATGAGTTTAATTAACTTATTTAATTCTCTTATTTACCTAATTGATTGTTTTTAGAATTTACCTCATTTTAATTAAATGGGGCAAGGCTATGTTACATATACGGCTTTGTTGATGTTATTGAATGTTTGTACAATCCAATCGAAAAGTTGCAATAATAAATTTATTCTTCTCTTATCTAATCTTGGCGAACACTTTAGAAGGAACCCGTCTGTATTATATCACTCCCATCTACAGCCGCGGGAGATGGTGGATTTCCCTTCCTCCGTTCAAAGAAATCCTTCCGCAGTGTTTCCGTCTAACCCTGGGGCGGCCGGGGTCCAGACGTCAGTCCGGTGTGTCTCAATGAGCAAACTCTCTAATTCCGTGATTACTGTGAATAACACTATTTTAACATTTCTTTGGACTCGCGTGAGCCTAGGATTCGGGGTCGAATCTCGGCCCGGTCGTTTCTGGGCCCACCACGCCGGGAACAAACCTAGGGTCGACTACACGGCTCGCCACGGGGGAACACAGCGAGTAATTGGCGAGCCGGGCCGACTGACGGGGCTCACACCGCGGTCTGTGGGCGGGTTCATTTACTCACCGCGCGGCGACGGTCGATACCGAATATCGCGTTAATGAGGGAGAGCGCGTCATCATACGTCACATATACAACAGCCGGGGGAGAGGGCGGACGAATACAAAGTGTTCTCAAAAGTACGGACAATAGTGAATGCGGGAGTGACTGAGTGAGTGACTGAGTGAGTGACTGAGTGAGTGATTTCGGAATTGAATGCTGTAGATAAAAAATAATATATATATATATATATATATATATATATATAATATATATATATATATATATATATATACATTCATATATATATATATATATATATATATATATATATATATATATATATATATATATATATATATATATATATATATATATATATATATATATATATGCATATGTATATACTACATAACAACAAATATTCTTTTCACTGGTCGCTGCCAATCTCTGCAGGTATACATTTAATAACTCTAAATGACTCTTATAAACTATTATCACAAACTTAAGAAGGTCATCAGAAGTCAGCCAAGACCAACGGAAATAATCCAATACGTCGCATCATCGAAGGACACTGTCAGTCGCCAATCACAGGGCAGTGACAATCACAGGACACGCTCACCGAGAGAGAAGTGCAGAGCGAGCAACAGAAAGAACAACAAACAGACCGCCCCAAGGCCACGCTTGGATGTTGCCGACCTCTTGTGGAGGATTATCCACAAAGCGTGTGGGATGAGTGAGCGAGACGACGAGAGGGTTATTACATTGAACCAACGTAATCCACCGAGAAGTCAACACTGAGGCACGCGATCGTTAAACGGCGCAGTGGTGTTATGAAGTCACACCCGGGTAATTAGGTAATTAGTCGATACATCGACACCGCCGTGAATGGAGCTGTCTCGCGTGGCGAGTCTCTCTCGACTGAGCCTCGTTAGTCGACGTCTCCCGCCCGGCCGACCCAGCGTGGGACGGAGTAGCCGGGGGCTCTCCACGCACGGCCGCGCGCGCTCACACGCACCGGCACGCGCACGCGCACGCGCACGCGCACGCACACGCACACGCACACGCACACGCACACGCACACGCACACGCACACGCACACGCACACGCACACGCACACGCACACGCACACGCACACGCACACGCACACGCACACGCACACGCACACGCACACGCACACGCACACGCACACGCACACGCACACGCACACGCACACGCACACGCACACGCACACGCACACGCACACGCACACGCACACGCACACGCACACGCACACGCACACGCACACGCACACGCACACGCACACGCACACGCACACGCACACGCACACGCACACGCACACGCACACGCACACGCACACGCACACGCACACGCACACGCACACGCACACGCACACGCACACGCACACGCACACGCACACGCACACGCACACGCACACGCACACGCACACGCACACGCACACGCACACGCACACGCACACGCACACGCACACGCACACGCACACGCACACGCACACGCACACGCACACGCACACGCACACGCACACGCACACGCACACGCACACGCACACGCACACGCACACGCACACGCACACGCACACGCACACGCACACGCACACGCACACGCACACGCACACGCACACGCACACGCACACGCACACGCACACGCACACGCACACGCACACGCACACGCACACGCACACGCACACGCACACGCACACGCACACGCACACGCACACGCACACGCACACGCACACGCACACGCACACGCACACGCACACGCACACGCACACGCACACGCACACGCACACGCACACGCACACGCACACGCACACGCACACGCACACGCACACGCACACGCACACGCACACGCACACGCACACGCACACGCACACGCACACGCACACGCACACGCACACGCACACGCACACGCACACGCACACGCACACGCACACGCACACGCACACGCACACGCACACGCACACGCACACGCACACGCACACGCACACGCACACGCACACGCACACGCACACGCACACGCACACGCACACGCACACGCACACGCACACGCACACGCACACGCACACGCACACGCACACGCACACGCACACGCACACGCACACGCACACGCACACGCACACGCACACGCACACGACGACTATAGACCAGTCGAATAGCTTATTGAGACATTCGCACTTTATTCGTTCGTTAGCTGTCGCCCTACACAGTCGCGACATACTCCCGACACTTCCCGGCATGGTCCAGAGGCTCCGAAATCAATTTTAATATATCTGGTTCGAATCGCGTTGGGAAGGACCAGGCACTTCATGGGGGATAATTACCGAACTAATACACAGTCGATAATCGATCGACCCTCCAGTGGCGCCGGTGTTTCGCCTGTCTGGACCCTGGCTTTGGAATGCTACAGCGATCTATACACGGACAATGACCACGTGGTCCGGTGGATCCGGCGCAAGAAAGAGAGCTAATGTGTCGTTCTGTAGCGGCACTTTGTGGGTCTTGCGAACGAGCAGCACCGCTCTTCTCTGGACCACGTCCATTCACGCCGTCCAGCAGTGCAGGCAACTTCCGGCGATTACGGGCGCTGGACATCGTAGTAGATTAGACAACTTCAGAAGATTGCTGTTTGGTTTGTGTCATGTAATTAGCACAGTACGTTCCAGTCATTACAGATGCACGGGTAAATAACACGCACGCTGCATACACGCTTACACATGTGTGTCTTGTACACGTACGCTTGCACATGTGTGCATTGTACACGTACGCTTACACGTGTGTCTTGTACACGTACGCTTACACATATTATGTGTATTGTACACGTACGCTTACACACGTGTGTCTTGTACACGTACGCTTACACATATGTGTCTTGTACACGTACGTTTACACATATTATGTGTCTTGTACACGTACGCTTACACACATGTGTCTTGTACACGTGCGCTTACACATATGTGTCTTGTACACGTACGCTTACACATATGTGTCTTGTACACGTACGTTTACACATATTATGTGTCTTGTACACTTACGCTTACACATATTATGTGTCTTGTACACGTGCGCTTACACATATGTGTCTTGTACACGTGCGCTTACACATATGTGTCTTGTACACGTACGCTTACACATATGTGTCTTGTATACGTACGCTTACACCAACACTGGCTTGAACCCAACTATTATTGTTACGTTTTTATAAAGAGAAATTTCTAGTTAACTGCTCTGAGAAAATGTATCAATCTACTTATTTACTTTACCTGAAATCGTATTAACCTGAACACACGACCTCTGCTTGAGATCCATGCACCAAGCACATTAATGAACTTGAGGAAATTCACTGACGAGCAGCAACTTGTTTTAATGGGTAATAACAGTCTTGAAATCAGCGTAACATTGGTGAATAAAACTCTCAAGAGGGCGTTCCTGGAACACCACAGAGAAGTCAGCCGCCTGGCCAGATTTCTTAAATCCCTACACGGAGAAACATCCCTTCATTTGCCATTATAAAATATAGTTATTTTTGAATAGGACAGCAAAGGAATGGAATAAAGTAACAGAAACAGTTACATCTGCAGCCACAGTGGACACCGTTACGTCTAGGCTGGACAGGCGATTTTAATTCTCTCGTTTGCTTTGGCACATTCCTCCACCCCATACATTCGCGTAATCACACTAAGGTGTTTGCCAATTACCATATACACACAGCCATAGAGCTTCTGATATTAGACGTATGACAAACTCACGTGACGTCACGCTGTTATACGTGTAAGTTACGTAACGAACAGTTATACATTTATTTATGACCATATACCGCGCAGCTGCACTTTGCGTTCTGGGAGCTACAGAATATTTACTACAGCAAATTATCGTATGTCTTATTACAATTGACTGATACTAAACACCTTATATTATATATTTAAGATGAATGTGGTATTCGGGAAGTGCTTAACATAATATCATTGCATTCAGAAGGATTACTCATAAATTTAATCATAGCAATTACGTCCTATTGTTGCGACAGTAAACTGACACAGATAATCATGCACCCAAGCGACAACCTTGACACACTCAAAATACACGACCGGCTCGCCGCTAAAAGCCTATTATTGAAACCGCTGTCGTTCGTAATGACGAGTAGTCACACTGAACAATGTGGCCCGCGACAAGCATCACTGAACACGTCCACGACCACGCCGTTGACTGTATGCGTCTATTCTGTGTGCCTACAACACCGTGCCGTTGCCTGCTCATCCGGGAATACGTCGATGCGATAACAGTGCAACAAGGAAGCACGTGCGCTGGAGCGTATACACGCTCTGTTCCGGTGGTAATTGAGGTTACATTAATACATTAATTGCCATAAAAAAATAATGTCTGAAGCAGTGGTATTGTAGTAGCGTAACACATAGGCCAAAGGTGATCTAATATCGTACACCACAGGTAGCTAATTAGCGAAACTGTAACGATGCCGACATTTTTACCTGCATGCCAAAGTGTACCTTTACATTACTTGACAACGACAGTGCATTTACAACAACATGGCAACAATCGTTGTTATGATGATATGTTGGATTTGTCCTGGTGGAATACAACATAGTTCAGCTTACACAGGCAAGAATTCATAATACGGCTCACGGCTGCCGCAAAGTTGCACGCTTTTGGGAGAAACCAGAGCGTTGATACATGAACGAGTTCACAACCTCGCACTCACACACGCTCGCACGTTTGCTCGCCCAATTTAATTAGTGGATCTAATTGTTCCGTGTCTGAGAAAATAACGCCGAGGAACTGTCTACGTAACGTTTATATGAAAACTAAGATGCAACGTGTTTCTATAAGCGCGGGTCTGTGCCCAACTGTTACGATTGTTGTTCGTTTGTTTTATATTTGTATGCCGTACTGTGTCAGTGCATGTTTTACGGTGGACACCTAAGCTTTAACTACACCTATAGTTGATGTGCCACTGCGTTGTAGAAATGATATTGAAAGTGTCATCAGGTTATAGTAATATGTACACGTTATTATTTGTATTACTGTGTTTTTATACTAATGTGTAAAATATCTTATTTGAACAGCCGCAATCACACCGCCAACAAGGATTGTTCTAGTACGTATCTACGACGTATCTACGACACATCTATGACGTATCTATTACGTGTCTATTACGTACCTATTACGTATCTATCACGTGTCTGTCACGTATAGATCTATCACGTATCTGTTATCATTCTATTTAATTCCACCTAATTTGTTTATTATTATTATTTGATGGTTCTTTACGTAATATCTTACTTAAAGTATGTATTGCACGTATACGTTTTAGGTTTACTATTAATATATATGATTTCATTTTTACTGTTTAATTCAATTTACGCAACTATTTGTTGTTGTTAAATTATTTAACTAAATATGTTAATATTCTAATTTGCCTGTAGATTTTTTAATATTGTGTTGTATAGTGTCATAGAACACTGCGTGATTATGACGCTATACAAATATCGTATATTATTTATTATTATTATTATTATTATTATTATCATCACGTATCTATCCCGTATTTATCATGTATCTATTACATATCTATCATGTATCTATTACCCCTCTACCACGAATCTATCACGTATCTATCACGTATCTACAACGTATCTATCAATCAATTTTCAATCAATTTCAATTTATTGTCCTTAAAACGGATATGCATTATACAACTCACGATCTAAAATATATGGGATGGTCACAACAAAATGCAAGTGAATTCCAGATGTATCCACTACAGGAACAATTCAACCGGTTGACAGCAATATGACTCATTTAGCATTCAACTTTCAAATGGCCACAGGCACAACACTCCTGTATCTATCATGTATCTGCAATGTATCTTATGACGTATCTATCACGTATCTATCATGTATCTATCACGTATCTACAACGTATCTTATCTATTCACTACATCCATGTACACTACATCAGTATACATTACATCCGTTGACATCATTGTACACTACATACGTGTACACTACATCCGTCTATACGGATGTAGTGTACACGGATATAGTGCACATTGACGTAGTGTACGCAGATGTTCGTGTACACTACATCCGTGTACACTACGTCCGGGTACACTGTTTATTTATTGAGCCTCCGTTGCCAGAGAAGAAACATTACATACATATTCATACGTGCAATCACATATAAAAGACACACGGTGGAGAATAAAAACCCGATAAAATAAAATAAATAGCAACAATACATACAGTGGCATGGTATAATATATAAAATTCAGTGTACATTGTGTATATCAGTTAAAATAAAGAGACGCGTAATATATTAGAGTGCAGTGGTTAAGAGATGAACTAAAAGATGTTCATGTGAATATGGCCAGTTAAAATTATCAGTAAATAAAAGGTGTCTAATCGAGTCAACAAGACCATCATTTGTCGCACTACTTTGGGGTACATGTTGATAATTAAAGGCTCGTTTACTGGGTGACTCGCCCATAGATACTACTCTATCCAACAGGGTTCCAGGTACCGTTTCACCAGAACATATAAAACGAGACAGTAAGTGCTGCATCGGTCGACTATATCAGTGTACACTATACCGTGTACACTACGTCCGTGTACACTACGTCCACGTAGACTACATATGGGTACACTACATCCATGTACACTACACCCTTTGCAATACATCCGTGTACATTACTTTTGTATACACGATTTCCGTGTACACTACATCCGTGTACACTACGTAAGTATAACTACATCCGTGTACACTACATACGTGTACACTACACGTCCCTACACGTCCCGCTACCCTAGGACCTGTATGGACGTGCTGAGAGCAGCTTATCGAACATGGGTGATGGACCTTAACGTCGTTACATCTAACTCTTGTCTTTACTGATGTTTTAATTCCCCCCCCCCCCCGAGTGTGTTCGCCGAGTGGCGCACGGCACGGGTTCACGGAGACTGGCAGAGACTGCTGCATGGAGAGACCGAGACTGAATGGTGCTGGGAGAGACTGACACATGCACGCGGCACGCGGCACGCGGCACGCGGCACGCGGCACGCGAGGTACGGCCGACTCAATCCATCTCGCAATGGGCTATGTAGTGGCGGAGTAGTACACGTAATGGGCTACGTAGTGGCGGAGTAGTACACGTAATGGGCAACGTAGTGGCGGAGTAGTACACGTAATGGGCTACGTAGTGGCGGAGTAGTACACGTAATGGGCTACGTAGTGGCGGAGTAGTACACGTAATGGGCTACGTAGTGGCGGAGTAGTACACGTAATGAGCTACGTAGTGGCGGAGTAGTACACGTAATGGGCTACGTAGTGGCGGAGAAGTACACGTAATGAGCTACGTAGTGGCGGAGTAGTACACGTAAAGAGCAACGTAGTGGCGGAGTAGCACACGTAATGGGCTACGTAGTGGCGGAGTAGCACACGCAATGGGCTACGTAGTGGCGGAGTAGCACACGCAATGGGCTACGTAGTGGCGGAGTAGCACACGCAATGGGTTACGTAGTGGCGGAGTAGCACACGCAATGGGCTAATCGACTGCAATATGAAATTACGCAGAAATAATTGCGTAATATTATTTTCAAACAGTAATACGGCTTAGCGATTTCTAAATAGATAACTACAATGTACGTCGTGTGTCGCCAACGTCAGCTGTGATTCGGGTAAAACACACAATGTGCAAACTGTGTAAACATGTGTTATTCTCATTAAATTAATTCTCCTTCTTTGCCAGTCATATCGGGTGCAATTGAGACTATATAAAACGCGAAGTCGGAACCTTAATTAACTGGTCGTGTAAGACATTTTCAAAAGGTCACTTGCACTGGATGACCGCGTCGTAAGGTCACCAATGTAACCTCACTCGTGTTGTGACGCAACTGCGTATAACTGCATTCCAGTGTGCACAGAACACGCATGCCTTTGTAAAAACGCCGGGTATTTACAAGGGAGTATAAAACACTGGCACACGAAACGTTTAGGTTTCCACAAATAACATCTGACTGCATCGTCTCACATTCCCCCGCCAAGCGGCCTGTCAGCGTCTTCAAAGAGTTTCGTATAATACAAAGTTCGCAAACAAGTTCGCGTTGCTCTCAAATTCATACGACGTGTGCTGGTGTAATCCGTCTGTTTCGTGCGAGCTCCGTGTTGCACCTAAGAGCTCGTCAGATGTCGTCGATTCAACCAGGCCATAATTTTGACCTTAATCGACAAACGTAAGTAATTCATGCAAAGTCGTTCTATAATAAGGTCTCTGAGCAAAACCAACAGGCACATAATATTGCGACCGAAACAAATACATTCGGAGAAACCTGCCTATGATAGTAATCCTGTAAAGTCAACATCTAAAACTAGACAAAAAAGGTAGTTTCAATATGTTTCGATTCAGTACTGAATATCAGACTTCTGTATCATACTACATAGTACAAAACAGGCGGTGTTAGGACGTAAATCCGCAGATACTGTCTCCGTGATCGCCAAATACCTCGTGTTGCCTTCCTTTGTCTGTTGGACCAAAACATCTACTTACTTATTAACATCGTAGGCGTCAATTCTTCAAAGACAAGTAACTGGTTTCATGAAAGTTACTTTCACAGAAGTCACTTCACTGACGTCACTTCACTGATGTCACAGAAATAACGGTACTGACGGCGTATTATATATATATATATATATATATATATATATATATATATATATATATATATATATATATATATATATATATATATATATATATATACAGATATATATATATACAGATATATATACAGATATATATACAGATATATATATATACAGATATATATATATATATATATATATATATATATATATGTGTACAGATATATATATATATATATATATATATATATATATATATATATATATATATATATATACAGATATATATATATATATATATATATATATATATATATATATACAGATATATACATATATAGAAGGCTATGGATCAGTGTTAACAAATGTGTCCTTGTGGCGTTATTAGCCGTGCGTTAGCCAGGACCAGACCTTCCCATGAGTAAATGTCTGTTTACGTCGTTACGTAGTGGATTAAGTATTAATGCTGCCGTTATTGTCGTAATGAGTGGCCGAGTTGCTCTATATGTAGATGCCGTAGAGTACATAAACAACACGTTTCGACTGTCATCACAACTGCAGCTTCAGGACATCCAAGTGATTATCACAGTGGCCAATATATGACAACAGATAAGAATTCATAATGTTTCCAGTTAGATCGTCTGCTTGCTACGTGCTAATTAAAATTTTAAATATTCTAATATTATAGATGAAAATTATTGTATCCAAAACTGTGCAATGTGTTGTCCATCGCGAAATCACGATTTATGATGTGTTATACATGTTATATTGTATATCAATAAATGACCGTATACTAAATATTACTGAGTTGTTCAATGGTGACAGCAACATCACCTTACAGGAATAATGCTGCGTTGTGTGCGACTACCAGCAAGTTATTTACTCATAACAACGGCCTGCTCGAATTGTATCACATCATGTACTGTTCGAATAAACAGTCTTACTTGAGAGGTTGGTTAATTGATCATTACATCATTTGACATTGTATTGCATATCACGCGTGTCTGACATATCACCGCCGAAATAAATGTTTTATTCCTGAGTATGTATTAATTAATAGACAGTTAATAAACTACGATAACTATGTATGTTGAGGGTGTATTGCCACCAGTGCAGTGGCGCGGTGGCTGAGCGGTTAGAACGTCGGACTCTCGACGAGGGGAACCCGGGATTGTATCCTGGTCTACCGTGTCTAGCATTCAGCAATTTCGTCCACTCTAAGTTGCTCCAGTTCACTCCGATCTATAACTGAGTACCTGGCTATAGACAATGGTGGACATTTGTGTACTAATAGTTAGTTGCAGCTGGCTGGATGATTCCCAGAGAGGCCGAATGGGCGTTCGATTGAAAAAGTCTGACTGAGAGTTAAGCTTAAGACATCTGACATGTCCTGTCATGTCTAGGTAGAGACACTATACAAACATCTGTCATGTCCTGTGATGTCTAGATAGAGAGACTATACAAACATCTGTCATGTCCTGTGATGTCTAGATAGAGAGACTATACAAACATCTGACATGTCGTGCGATGTCTAGGTAGAGAGACTATACAAACATCTGTAATGTCCTGTGATGTTTATGTAGAGAGACTATACAAACATCTGTCATGTTCTGCGATGTCTAGATAGAGAGAGTATACAAACATCTGATATGTCCTGTAATGTCTAGGTAGAGAGACTATACAAACATCTGACATGTCCTGTGATGTCTAGATAGAGAGAATATACAAACATCTGTCATGTCCTGTGATGTCTAGATAGAGAGACTATACAAACATTTGACATGTCCTGTGATGTCTAGGTAGAGAGACTATACAAACATCTGACATGTCCTGTGATGTCTAGATAGAGAAAATATACAAACATCTGTCATGTCCTGTGATGTCTAGATAGAGAGACTATACAAACATTTGACATGTCCTGTGATGTCTAGGTAGAGAGACTATACAAACATCTGTCGTGTCCTGTGATGTTTATGTAGATAGACTGTACAAACATCTGTCATGTCCTGTGATGTCTAGATAGAGGGATTATACAAACATCTTACATGTCCTGTGATGTATAGATAGAGAGAGTATACAAACATCTGACATGTCCTGTGATGTCTAGATAGAGAGAGTATATAAACATCTGTCATGTCCTGTGATGTCTAGATAGAGAGAAAGTATACAAACATCTGTCATGTCTTGTGATGTCTAGATAGCGAGCATGTACAAACAAACAAGAGATCGGGCAAGACGCGTGGCTATAAACACGTCACGTACTACATCAGAAAGACATAACAATTCAATGGGTTACCTTCGAATTCACTTGTTTTACGGCCTCGACGTTAGCGTTGGCGTACATCCTGCTACCCCGGCGGCTCTACTACTGGGAGGCTCGGTGCTATCGCCGACGTTCAAACTATATCCGGTCCATAGAGGCGCAGATGCCTATGTCAGCGAGGATTGCAATAACACAGCTCCGATTTCGGCCGAGCAGTCATTTGTCACAGCCGAGAAAATAATATCGACGTCGAGGGTCGAGTGAATGCGGTGTACACCTGGTCGGGTGTGGAGGTTGGCCTGATGCCGTCAGCCGAAGCACAAGCCGCCCTCCCGATCACGGCGTGGAGCGCGGGGCCCCTTCGCGTCCTGCCAACACTTCGATGTATCGATCAGCGCTTCACAGTTTTGTAATTAGTTGCATCGACACGTTGATTGCAAATGCATTTGTGCACGCACTCGACCAGTGGTGTGTTGGCGATCAGACACACTAGATATGTTTATTTATTTATCGAGTCATTATTGCGCGTGCGTAGATTATAGCGTACTCGTTTGGCACGATAGAGACCCGCGGTTTACGTGTGAGGCGAACACGGCCCGTCGCACGCAAATTTGACACAACGCGTTGATTATATAGTCCGCGTGTCGGGTAAACACACCCGCAGTGTACAACACACCCGCAGTGTACAACACACCCGCAGTGTACAACATCCCCGCAGTGTACAACACACCCGCAGTGTAAAACATTCACACGCTGTCATGTGTCAGGTGCGATAAATCCCTCAGCCGTCAGTAGGGTAAGATTCGTAGACGCCACCGGTCATCTCAGACGGGTGGTGAGTCACAGGTATTATGGTAAGAATCGTAGACCCAACCAGTAGTCTCAGACGGGTGGTGAGTTACCCACATGACCGGTACACATCTACCCTCGCCCCACGAGCGGTATTCACCTTCCGTTGGCCACGTCGGTCTGCGCGTTGCATCGCCCAAGTCACTGGCGGAACAACTCGTCAAGGCGGCTGTTGCGAGTGCTTCGTCTGTCCCAGAATGATTCAGGGTCGAGTTAACGTGCCAGGAATGATGCGCACAGCTCAGCGCGGTCAACAGTCTTCATCTTGTATTCTAGGTCGTTCTCCCGCGGCAAGATTTATGTCAACGATTACGATGTCTTATAGAAGGGAGACGCGGTTATTAACTCGTCGCATACCGCGAGTAGTTTTGCCGCTGAGGTGTTCGTGTCATTGTATAGCCCCTACAAAACCAACACGCTTCGTGGTTTACGGCAAAAGCTGACTTCGTCTTATTGTAGTTTCACTTTCGATATCTAATGTCAAATTAAGTCACCGTGTATACCGCGTGATGTATCTCCGTGACGCTCCACTACAAGGTCAGAGGCAGAACTCTCACTTGTGCAGCATCCGACGAGATGAACTCGTCTACACAACGGTCATTGCACAACAGACGATCACGGGACACCGAGTCATAGAGTTTATATACGAGCGTAATTATACAAAACTCTGGTCGAAATCGAGGCACTTCCAAATCTGGCCTTCCTGTCATGCGCCACCAATTTGCTCGCCTACATTATTCATGTTATCGAGCACGTATTGCTGGAACGGAGATGGAACTCTCCGGCCTCACGCCTCCGTCCGTACCGGGCAGCTGGTTTTCGAAATGCCGCATTTTCGTGCGTCCGGTGGCAATAAATGAGTTTTGACACGAGGAGGTTTGACCAGTTGGTCAAAGAAATCGTGTGTTCCAGAGTAGCAAAGAGCTAGGTGTGGGCGGCCCGTCACGTGTGTATGTTGTCGTGTGTGGGGGTTAGAAGAGAAGAGAAGAGAAGAGAAGAGAAGAGAAGAGAGAGAAGAGAAGAGAAGAGAAGAGAAGAGAAGAGAAGAGAAGAGAAGAGAGAGAGAAGAGAAGAGAAGAGAAGAGAAGAGAAGAGAAGAGAAGAGAAGAGAAGAGAAGAGAAGAGAAGAGAAGAGAAGAGAAGAGAAGAGAAGAGAAGAGAAGAGAAGAGAAGAGAAGAGAAGAGAAGAGAAGAGAAGAGAAGAGAAGAGAAGAGAAAGAGAAGAGAAGAGAAGAGAAGAGAAGAGAAGAGAAGAGAAGAGAAGAGAAGAGAAGAGAAGAGAAGAGAAGAGAAGAGAAGAGAAGAGAAGAGAAGAGAAGAGAAGAGAAGAGAAGAGAAGAGAAGAGAAGAGAAGAGAAGAGAAGAGAAGAGAAGAGAAGAGAAGAGAAGAGAAGAGAAGAGAAGAGAAGAGAAGAGAAGAGAAGAGAAGAGAAAGAGAAGAGAAGAGAAGAGAAGAGAAGAGAAGAGAAGAGAAGAGAAGAGAAGAGAAGAGAAGAGAAGAGAAGAGAAGAGAAGAGAAGAGAAGAGAAGAGAAGAGAAGAGAAGAGAAGAGAAGAGAAGAGAAGAGAAGAGAAGAGAAGAGAAGAAGAGAAGAGAAGAGAAGAGAAGAGAAGAGAAAGAGAAGAGAAGAGAAGAGAAGAGAAGAGAAGAGAAGAGAAGAGAAGAGAGAGAGAAGAGAAGAGAAGAGAAGAGAAGAGAAAGAGAAGAGAAAGAAAGAGAAGAGAAGAGAAGAGAAAGAGAAGAGAAGAGAGAGAAGAGAAGAGAAGAGAAGAGAAGAGAAGAGAAGAGAAGAGAAGAGAAGAGAAGAGAAGAGAAGAGAAGAGAAGAGAAGAGAAGAGAAGAGAAGAGAAGAGAAGAGAAGAGAAGAGAAGAGAAGAGAAGAGAAAGAGAAGAGAGAGAGAGAAGAGAAGAAGAGAAGAGAAGAGAAGAGAAGAGAAGAGAAGAGAAAGAGAAGAGAAGAGAAGAGAAGAGAAGAGAAGAGAAAGAGAGAAGAGAAGAAAGAAGAAAGAGGAAGAGAAGAGAAGAGAAGAGAAGAGAAGAGAAGAGAAAGAAGAGAAGAAGAGAAGAGAAGAGAAGAGAAGAGAAGAGAAAGAGAAGAGAAGAGAGAAGAAGAGAAGAGAAGAGAAGAGAAGAGTATGTGTGTGTATGTGCGTGTGAGCGTGCGTGCGTGGTGTGTGTGCGTGCGTGTGTGCGTGTGTGTAAGTGTATGTAAGTGTGTACGTATGAGTGTGTGTATGTGTATGATAGTGTGTGTGTGTGTGTGTGTGTGTGTGTGTGTGTGTGTGTGTGTGTGTGTGTGTGTGTGTGTGTGTGTGTGTGTGTGTGTGTGTGTGTGTGTGTGTGTGTGTGTGTGTGTGTGTGTGTGTGTGTGTGTGAGTGTTTATGTGTGTATATGTGTGCGTACGTATGTGTACTAGTTACATATGTACTAGTGACTATGTTGTGCCTTTACAAATGCATGTGGTGTGTGGAGTATGCATTATGTGAAATGACATAAAGGTACCTACGGAATGGTTATCTTTAACGAGGTGGATCGGGGTTGTCTTACTTAATAACAACATATAGTTGCATAAGACGAGTTACGTATCGTTGCAACAGCCATATCTCAATGAACAACGTGTAACGTGAACATTAAATATGATCCTTTTTCAAAGCTTGAATGTGTCACTCACGGAACGGTCACGTGTTCTGTAATACGTTCAAAACATAAACCTGTACTAATGTTGACATAGACGGGATTAATAGCAAATTCCAGGGATGACTCTTTAATGCCTCGTACGTGGACGTCAGATTCAATTCAAGACAGCAGCAAGTGGAACAACGCACAACTGAACCTACCAAAGTGCTCTCTCGTAACAACCCTGCCTTGACGAGACGTCCGCTGCCACCTGTCCAGGTAGCGTGGCACGAGGTCGCTTTGAAGTGTCTAGTTAAAGTTGCACGTTCAACACGGCTGACATTTTACTGTCGGACGGAGGCCATATGTGTTAATATACAGGGCTCGAGAACGGACCGCAGCCTTCAGTAGGACAGCTCGTTACGTGTGATATGTCGTTACATGTGACGAGCTCGTTACGTCTGGCAGCTCGTTACGACTCGATGCTGACAAACCGTACATTACGCTGGGCTAATACAATCGAGACATCGCCAGGAAGCTGCTCGCCGCATGCTATGGCCCGGGCCACTGGCGACCATTTGTAAAACGAGATTACTAAAGACGATGAGAGGCGCACTGGACAAGTGATTGGGGATAACCGACTGGAGGGAGCAATCGAACACATCATTCCATCGCGATTCGCGTAAGATGGTTTCACATCACGCGCACGCACGCACGCACGCACGCACGCACGCACGCACGCACACACACACACACACACACACACACACACACATCGATGCCGTACATGATACAACACACCAAATTATTGTAGCTTTCTTACGAACCACTTTACAAGAATACATGAAAAGTCCGACGTAATAAAGTGGTAAAAAAATGTCTTGCATTTTTTTGCTAGTAAGTGCAA
>OZ024857.1:55817864-55847864 GCA_964017155.1 Oasisia sp. SBJ-2009
AACCAGTTGCCACTAGAGCGTGTAATGCCAATACACATTTAAATATATTATTCTCAAACAATTTGGTAGGAACTCGACGTCCGTTTCGTGCTTTGATCTATATCTACGACTGTCGTTCTCCCGGAGAATGTCTGTATTGGAGACGCAGTGAAAGAGTCGACAAACCAGGGAGGAGACGTCAGCCAGACCCGTCAATGAACTGAGAAAAGAACAGCACTGAGGCAGTCAGTACCACGAGGACAGAGCTACGGCTGACAGCCGTCACAGACGTCCCTTCAGTACCTTCGTGTGCTACTTCCAATTGTTACTGGCCAAACCGTTTGTTGAAGCCAGTTTAATCTCTCGGCAGTGACAACATGCTTCATAAAGTGTGTTTTGCGAGTGGATGATATACACGTGTGTCGGATTAATTCACAACGTTACTTGAGACGGAGAGAGAGAGAGAGAGAGAGAGAGAGAGAGAGAGAGAGTGAGTGAGAGAGCGAGCGAGAGAGAGAGTGTGTGTGTGTGTGGGTATGTGTCAGAGTGAGCGAGTGAGTGGGTGAGTGAGTGAGTGAAAGAGAGTGAGTGAGATATATAGATATATATAAAGATAGAGAGCATAGAGAGTGAATAACAGAGAGGGAGAGAGACACACGCACGCGCGCGCACGCGCGCATACCCAGAAATATTCGGGTTGTGCCAGAAGAGTGACCAGTGGTCAAGGTGGAATGTATGTGGCAGAGACGAAGTGTTCAGGTTTACAGAGAACGTCCGCCCCTGTTAACGGCGGCCTAACGAGGTGTACGTCACATCCGGTCAAAATGTCAGCGGACACAACATGTGCCTGGCAATTACATCACGGCAGTACACGTCACTGACAGTAAGGGTAATAAATATCACCATTAATGATCGCTATAATCATGATTTTGTGGAACATTATTTGAGGTGGATTACTAATGTATTGCATGCATATATACGCTCGTACATGCAAACATTCTGGTGGACTTTCACGCCGGCATACATCAAATATTTTACATCACAAGTTCCTATGAAATGATTGGATTGAGGGCATTAATTTATTGAGATATTGGTAGGGTTATAAATCGCGGTAATATGAATTCGCGGCGTGCTGAATGTAATCAACGTCTACTTCGGAGTCGTCCGCTTTGAATACTTGACTGGAGATTTCGATCACGTGAGGCTCAGTTTATTAAAACTAGTCGAATTAGACGGCATTGCCCGGGTGAACGGCAGTCATATGTGTGCTTACGTGTACATTTGAAGAGACGTGCAGAAAGCAGTACAGAAAGAAAGAAAGACAGGCAGACAGACAGACAGACAGACAGACAGACAGACAGACAGACAGACAGACAGACAGACAGACAGACAGACAGACAGACAGACAGACAGACAGACAGACAGACAGGCAGACAGGCAGACAGGCAGACAGGCAGACAGGCAGACAGGCAGACAGGCAGGCAGGCAGGCAGACAGGCAGACAGGCAGACAGGCAGACAGGCAGGCACGCAGGCAGGCAGGCAGGCAGGCAGGCAGGCAGGCAGGCAGGCAGGCAGGCAGGCAGGCAGGCAGGCAGGCAGGCAGGCAGGCAGGCAGGCAGGCAGGCAGGCAGGCAGGCAGGCAGGCAGGCAGGCAGGCAGGCAGGCAGGCAGGCAGGCAGGCAGGCAGGCAGGCAGGCAGGCAGGCAGGCAGGCAGGCAGGCAGGCAGGCAGGCAGGCAGGCAGGCAGGCAGGCAGGCAGGCAGGCAGGCAGGCAGGCAGGCAGGCAGGCAGGCAGGCCAGGCAGGCAGGCAGGCAGACAGACAGACAGACATACATACAGACAGACAGACAGACAGACAGACAGACAGACACACTGATATACTTACATACTTACATACTTACATACTTACATACTTACATACTTACATACTTACATACTTACATACTTACATACTTACATACTTACATACTTACATACTTACATACTTACATACTTACAGACAGAGTGACACACAGACACACAGACACACAAACTGACTGACTGACTGACTGACTGACTGACTGACTGACTGACTGACTGACTGACTGACTGACTGACTGACTGACTGACTGACTGACTGACTGACTGACTGACTGACTGACTGACTGACTGACTGACTGACTGACTGACTGACTGACTGACTGACTGACTGACTGACTGACTGACTGACTGACTGACTGACTGACTGACTGACTGACTGACTGACTGACTGACTGACTGACTGACTGACTGACTGACTGACTGACTGACTGACTGACTGACTGACTGACTGACTGACTGACAGACGGTTTAGTTGCAAGAAAGAAAGAAATAGAGAAAGAAAGAGAGAAAGAGAGAAAGAGAGAAAGAGAGAAAGAGAGAAAGAGAGAAAGAGAGAAAGAGAGAAAGAGAGAAAGAGAGAAAGAGAGAAAGAGAGAAAGAGAGAAAGAGAGAAAGAGAGAAAGAGAGAAAGAGAGAAAGAGAGAAGAAGAAGAGAGAAAGAAGAGAAAGAGAGAAAGAAAGAATGAAAGAAATAAAGAGAGAGAGAAAGAAAGACAGACACACAGACAGAAAGAAGAAAGGTCACTGTGCGCTTGCAATTATATTACAAAACTGCCCACCATCTATTTGTCCGACTTTGGGCTAATTTGGAACATAGACGGAACTCTGGGCCACTTACTTGATTGGCATGACATAGGACAGCCTAGTCCTTATAAGTACGTGTTTCATTTATCTGAAAGCTGTCGCTAAGCAATGTTGCCATTTGCAGCTGCAATCACTCGAACGACGCTGTCTAAAGCAAGAAAGGCTAGTTGTCGACGGCATTGTGCCACACAACGTGGCGTCTGCTGCACTGAAAGCACAATGCGCTGTGCCTACGACTCGAAAAAACGATTAGCGTCAACAGAATATCAGTTCACAAGGCCGGGCAGATGCCGCGCTGACGTAGCAACAAAGAGCGCTGACTGACGCTACCAGTACATCTGCCAACGACAGGAGGTTGCAGGGTATAGTCGAATTAACTTCCGTATACGTCGCACTTTGGGCGCATCAGCTGAAATATACACTTCAAAACCTGCTCCAAGACGACAACGAGCGAAGGTGCAGAAATTCGAGGCGCCAAATTCCATCGCGACAAAAAAAATTGGATTGATAACTTTTTAAAACAATATCGTGAATCAATATCGGTTTCATTATGCGGATGTTAAACGTTTTTCAAGGCAAACAAACGTAAAACCCATGACGGCCTCTGGTGAGTAGCTCACCACTACCAGCAGAGTAAACCAATAATGTCAAATAACTAGTGCTGTTTGTAAGTTGGTTGGCCAGTGGCCAAGAGTCCAAGGGAACGAACGAATATATATATATATATATATATATATATATATATACATATATATATATATATATATATATATATATATATATATATATATATATATATATATATATATATATATACATATACATATACATATACATATACATATACATATACATATACATATACATATACATATACATATATATATATATATATATATAATATATATTTATATATATATGTTGAGTAATTCGTTAGGATACTTTGTCGAGTAAGGCATATACAACAGTGAGACCATAACCATGCAAACACACACGCACGAACACACACACACACACACACACACACACACACACACACACACACACAATTCTATTATTATTTAGTTCTGTTAACATAATCGGGAAAGAACTTGGTATTATTCTAGACAAGTGCCTTTATTATTCGAACGAGGCGGTTATTCCCAGTTGTGTCTGTTTCCCGGCCGAACGATTGAAGTGAATTGCTACGGTTGCTTTATAACAAACGGTTAAACTATTTTGCGGTCGACTAGATTAGCAGGTAATTATGAGCTTTAAGTCGAGAGAATGATAAAGTATAGTTATGGTGCATCCCGCGATATGGGATATATTTCTAACAAATCGATTTGGTTTCCCGGTACAACGCTAGTTCAGTGGCGACATCTGCTGGACAAGGACGTGTTCTCAGTTTGCGTCAACGGCTACTCTAAGTATTGATTTCAGAGCAACAATTGTGTTTTGTTTTAAATTACATATTATTTTGTATGGCATTGCTATATTGATAGGAATTATCATAGACCAGATCTGATTGATATTCTCAGATCTGATTGATATTTTTGCATAAAACTTGTATATTATATTTTTGAAAGTATGAATTCACCCGTATAAATCCATATAACATTTTAACTGGTTAGACCCACATAAGATTTCTTTTCCCTCAGTTGTTCGCCGCCCACCTGAAAACACACAAAATACTTGAACTACAAATCACTACTGTTTGTCAGACATCTGCCTTCCTCAACAGTGGTTGGTTTTCGACCGTTATGCTACAATTTTGTCATCTGTTTGTCCTATGCACACATGTGAACTCAATAACGCCTTTTACATTTGAAACAAACACGTTTTGAAACGGGATAAGACACGTAGTCCTCCATAAATACCCCAAATGCGTATCGTAGGTTGTCTGTGTATTATCCGCACGGCTAGGCGGGGTCAGAGGGCGTATGGTTCATACGAAGAACGACCTAACGTTTGTGGAACCTGTTTCTGTTAATTGCTCTTTTGCCAGGATTCACGGTTTAGATCAACGACGGTCCACCAGCGGAGTGGCAGCCGGAGTGGCAGCCGGAGTGGCAGCCGGAGAGGCAGCCGGAGTGGCAGCCGGAGTGGAAGCCGGTCGATGTGAACAAGAAATCAGCACCTTTGTACAACAGAAGTGTTAACACGTCCTTCTGCGTCCGCGTTCCCATGCATATACCCGACGGTGTCAACAATACCAGACTGCCAGAAATATCCCTATTGCTGTGGGCGCCAGATGTTTTATTGCAGATTCACAAAAGTGTACCTCTGCCCGGGACATCCCGTTGGGGCGTGATCGAGGACCTCAGCTAAGAACCAGGCGACAAATCAGGTGGTCTACAAAATGTGCATGCCTTGGAGTACAGGCTTACATTAAACATACTATGCATACATACAACGGTGCCATAATTAGAGGTAGACCAAGACACCAAATGTAGCCCAAAACAAGCAGTTATTATCCAAGTCCAGCCCGGGGCCGTACAAATGCATTTGTACGGCCTTTTTTACTCGGGGCCCGGATGTAGAACAAGTAGGTCAGACCACAGTCCACGGACACAGCCGGGGCAAAGTTGGAGAGTTTTAATTGTCGTAAAATCACTCTAACGTCTAGACAAGTTATATTGTCGGGAAGAGACCAACACGGCTAATTCAAACACATGGCTCAGGCGTTACACCGAAAATAAACTATCTATTTATCTTACAGTAGAAAAATAGGCATTACAGTAGACAGAAATATAGGTAGAAGTACAGGCATTTCAGTAGATATATATATATATATATATATATATATATATATATATATATATATATATATATATATATATATATATATATGTATATATATATATATATATATATATGGAATTTATTTTATTTTATATGAAATGACTACATTATAATTATATTATTTAAAATTCCACATAAGGTGAGCAAACGCACGTATCCGTACATGTACTGACGCAAGCACGCACATGCACACACCGGCACGGTCGCACGCACACAAATACACATGCTCGCACACAAACACCTTGCTTGCTTACAGCACACACCTGTCCTGAGTGAACTATCATCGCCGTGACCTTCTGGCCTCGGGGGCTATGTGTAGAAGTTGATCGGCCAGGTGGAGCCGTTTGAAGCAGCAGTGGAGTCCCGTACCGCCCCGGGCCACGGCCGCCTTGTTAGCGATCAAACGAATACGGAAAGACGAGAAGAGAAGGAGTTTGCAGATTGGCAAACTTGTAAATAGACCCACGCGGCTGACGCGATCCAACTGTTAACCCCCTGCGCTGGGTAGTGTAATGTCTGTACATCGACGTGGTACTCCGCTGGTCTAATGACAGACTGTCTCTGAATTATCACCGAAGTGTCTTGATACAGACTGACCTGGCCGTCCGGTCATGGGTCAGCGCAACCAGAACGTTAAATATTCTCGGACACACGGAATAGCAGAGTCTGACGATGTCCGAATACAGTCCCTCGTATCGAGAGGTCACTACATTCCCTGTGTTTGTGTTCAGGCATAACGAGGTCGTTTGAATGGGTCTAGATTGAGAACGCATGCAAGACATATCACGTATACACGACCACGTGGTGAGTCCGGTATGTGTGTTATGTGTATATCAGCGCGCTCTTGCGTTATTAATAGTGGACTTTCGCATGTCAAAGGAAAAGGGAAACTACTTCAAACGTTCACAAAGACAGGTTGTCGCCACGTACCATTCCTTCACAGCTTACATGTGTTGGATATATATATATATATATATATATATATATATATATATATATATATATATATATATACGTGTTTGTGTGTGTGTGTGTGTGTGTGTGTGTGTGTGTGTGTGTGTGTGTGTGTGTGTGTGTGTGTGTGTGTGTGTGTGTGTGTGTGTGTGTGTGTGTGTGTGTGTGTGTGTGTGTGTGTGTGTGTGTGTGTGTGTGTGTGTGTGTGTGTGTGTGTAAATTGGCACACCTAGAGTAGGCATCGTGGGTGGTCCAATGTACTGGACTCGTGGTGAGTGTGTGTGAGTATGTTTGTGTGTGTGTGTGTGTGTGTGTACGATTGGGGATGTGTGGTGTACGTGTGTGTTCTTTGTGGCACATGCGTGCATCCCTGTATATTATCATTTTCTGTTGTACTAATATTGTTTTGTCCCAATAAACTATGATTAAATTATTCGTGCTAGCGAGTAATTATTTTCTGAACAACGACTGCTAAATTACACATTCCACATTGGTAAAATTGCACGTAATCTCATTAAACATTAACACAGCGACAGAACATTTACTAGACCTAAGTTCACATCCGACACCGATTCGATCACAGCAAGACAAATTGTTCGCATCGATAACACAAAGGATATCGTTCAGTCTACGCGAACCTTTAATTTTTACAAAAATTGCAAGTAATTCGTCTGGAAAGATAAATGCAAAATGTTGCGAATTTAGTAAATATTTTTTATTAGTTAATAGTAGACATTTCACATTTGCATAAGTCACATTCATTAACATCTGTTTTCAAAGAAATTATATATTACAGAAATAAGCGTAAACATACTAGCGGCCTTGGACCGATTAGACATTCCTTTTTGTTTACCGTCTAATCGTCGTCAAACACGTTTAAATCTGTCTACAATTAAATTGCTCCAATTTTTGATAATATATGATAATAAATAAGGTCCACGTGGTTCTTTAATCTTAGACGCGTGTACAATGCTTGATATATATATATATATATATATATATATATATATATATATATATATATATACATATATATATATACACATATATATATATATATATATATATATATATATATATATATATATATATATATATAATTATATACTCAAATAAACTAAGCACACTGTTATAAATGGAGTAGTGTTGTTATTTGTTGAATTTGACGGTGTTTGTCAGAATATTATGGTTACCCTACGAACAAAACGGAATTGAATTGTATGGGTTTTAAAGATACTTTAGCAACCATATTCATTTACCATCAGATTACCGTATAATTGATTTGATTAGGTTTATAATCCGGTTAAAAAATGAATATTAATTTTGCAAGAATGTTTCATCGAACTAAATAATAGTGTACAGACAAATTGCGAATTTGATTTCGGTACAAGACGCGTTTGTCTTTTAGCAAAACAAACAGATTTTCAAGAAAGAAAGACTGTTAATTGATTTCAGTTAAAATACCTTAAATAGAAAATGGTCATGTTAGAATATTTCAGCCTTTAAGTGTGCAATGGAAGTGCACTGGAACACGTATCAGTTTCAACCATATTTTTATTATTAATGCAATGATTGTGTTTTGTGGGTATCATATACAACGGTTGCATATTCCTTGTATTGGTATACTATTATGTCCCCGTTTAGAGACAGCGCATCGATATATCGCATTGATCGCATGGCGCGTTATCACGTTGCTCTTCTGTGAATGATTAGATAACAGATTAACGCGCTGTGAGATTAGCCCACACATAAGCGTATTACGCTGTCGAAGGGATTGGGTCACGCGCTACCAAATAGGATGCACATTTGGTCAATTTCCTGCGTGGTGGACGCAGACAGGCGGCTGTATGATTGACAGACACACTAGCAGACGACACACACGCACGCATACACACACGCACGCACGCAGACAGTTACGAATCGCGACGTTCAGCATCGATTTAGAGAAATGGAACTCAATTTCATGAAAAAGCTTTTTGCATGACAGTGGTAGAATGTTCAGTGAACGCAGCCGTTCTGAGTAAATCCCTCGAGGAATTGTGTACGTCATTTATAAAAACATCACATCGAAAAAATGCCGCAGCGACAACGGTGTCCAGGATTTGCCGATAAAAACATGTTTAAGTGGAAAAAATAACACGATTACCCCACAGCAACTCACGACGGTACAGGATGTGACGTGTTGACAACGACTCGTTTATTGGGAGTTCAGAGTTGATTTATTAAAAGCCACTTCAAGTTGGAAAGATAGAATAATATATTTATAAAGGGACGTCGCTCCGATTGATGAATTTCACGGAGACGTGGTTTAATGACGGCGTGATTTGAAACAGACGATGAATGACGACAGCTAAGTTGTACGTAGGTTGCCGCTGCGTAGACAATCTGCGCAGACATCTCCCGGAAGCGGAACCAGTCACAACGAGGCTGCTTGTCAACAGCAGTATCAACATTCTGACCACGCGTATCAAATTTATATGAGGACAAGTTCTGAGGGCCTATTTGTCTAAATTATTCCGTTGATTAACGGACGCCAAATTAACAAGGTTATCTTGACCACAAGCTCGGCGTGTGAATAGATGTGGCACAATACTTACGAATTTTTGCGTCTGACCGAATGAAGGTTGCTATCAGCACGACCTTTCATGGAATGCAAAAACTACGACGTTTTAATTAGATTTTATAACGAAACCGAAAATAGCAAAATTATTACTTATTAATCGGCGTATTCGCAATAACACCATGTGTGTGTGTGTGTGTGTGTGTGTGTGTGTGTGTGTGTGTGTATGTGTGTGTGTGTGTGTGTGTGTGTGTGTGTGTGTGTGTGTGTCTTCTTGCGTGTGTGCGTGTGTATATGTGTGTATGCCTTTGTTTGTATGTGTATGTGTGTATGGCGTGTAAGTGTGTACGTGTGCGAACGTGTTTGCGATCACGATCTAATTATCACCGAGAAACTATTTGCAACGATATAAACGGTTTGTTAATAGTAATAATAATAATAATACGAGAGAGAGAAATAGAGAGAGAGAGAGAGAGAGAGAGACAGACAGACAGACAGACAGACAGACATACAGACAGACAGACAGACAGACAGACAGACAGACAGACAGACAGACAGACAGACAGACATACAGACAGACAGACAGACAAACAGACATAAATAGGAGGAGGGGAGGGAGGGGAGGGGAGGGGGGGAGGGAGGGAGGGAGGGAGGGAGGGAGGGAGGGAGGGAGGGAGGGAGGGAGGGAGGGAGGGAGGGAGGGAGGGAGGGAGGGAGGGAGGGAGGGAGGGAGGGAGGGAGGGAGGGAGGGAGGGAGGGAGGGAAAGATGAAGAGGGCGAGGAAAGGTTAGGATAGGACTAACGGAACTGTCGTCATTTTAAGTCAAGATATACTTCGTGTCTTTTAGAACAGTACTGAAGTACAGTGCTAAAAGTGTGTATTCTATAAAAATTCCCACCGGACGACAACCGCCGTCGTGATGAAGATAAGTTTGGATAATGCAGCCTAATTCTCGGAAACTGGAAATGTCACGCCCTCTCATTTCTAAAACAGCATAACGAGTCCCACCAATCAAGTATGAATATAGGAGGCATATCTCGGTAACTCGTAGAGTCCGCCGTCCTGTCGATGTATCGGAGGTTTGCAAACCCGCACTGACTCACAGAGTGGCGCAAGTTGAACGGCACACGCTGGGACACTTAGGAAAACTATGTAATATTCATAAATGACAATGCGAGAAAATAACGTAATGTCTAAATAATAAATGAAGCGGATAATGTACACAAACGCGCATATACTCATACACACATCCATACACACTCTCATATTCACATACATACACACACAAACACATATACATACATACACAAACACACATACATATATTCACACATACACATGCACACTCACACACACACACGCGCGCACACACACACACACACACACACACACACACACACACACACACACACACACACACACACACACACACATACAAATCACATACATACACACACACTCACATATATACATGCACACCACTCACTCACTCACTCACTCACTCACTCACTCACTCACTCACTCACTCACTCACTCACTCACTCACTCACTCACTCACTCACTCACTCACTCACTCACTCACTCACTCACACACACTCACACACACTCACACACACGCGCACGCACGCACGCACGCACACACACACACACACACACACACACAAAGTGTGTGCGTGCATAAAGTATGGAATCCTGATTTTCTGCTAATAGGAATGTAAATCGATGATAACTCATGTTCTCAAAACGCTGGTTCGCCATAGACGTATTAATAAACATTCCAATGACATATCCCCAACTAATGTTGAAACAAGTTGACATCAAGAACATTTATGAATTGGACAGAAATAGCATTTCCGATGACGTGTTACTATTTGAGTGGCGTTGCTCCGTAGTCAAGTCCTCGTACTTCGATGCTGTTAGCATATTCGATGGACTTTTTCGATTCTAGCTCTCAATTGCTGTGAACGCTGCAACCGTCACGACTGTTCTAGAATCCGTAAATTATCCAGTCTCGTAACGACATTCTCAACAGTAGCGAACACGTCGCGTTACTGTGACATAATAGCGCTCGCTGATGGCTCTCCTCCGCGCAGAAACATTCCGCAGCTAAAAGAACGTGTTTGCGGCTTTGCAGGAACGATGAAACGACCGGAAGTGCGCACAAGTCGCGCTTCCTGCCAATCGCACGTGCGCGGCGCGACTGAATGCGGCTGGCTATAACAGGCGCCGTCGCAGTCACCAGTGCAAATTGTACACGTGTCGATCGCTTCCGCCCTCCAGAAAGTCAATGTTTCGTGGACACGCCGTCATTTCCCAGGACCGAGTCGAATTATCCGGAGACCAGCAGCGCAACATCGTCCTTCCTGGGACGTTGCGCGAATACCCGAAGGAATCTAAAGTACATGGAGTGTGCGTGGTTGTGTGAATCTATTCATTCGTCAAAGTGAACCTGTCGATCAATAGAGGTTCCACGCGTAACGCGTAAAACTCAGAAAACGTTCTGCCACTATTTGTTTAGAATATTTACAATCAATGAATTATTTATATTGTTTTTTCACCAGATACTGGTTAACTTGTCATAACAGACACCTTCTTGTGATGCAATGTCAGCGATGCATAATTTGTACCAAAGATTAAGTCAGCTTTGAATGTACTGGTTGTCCGTTACTTATCAATGAACAGTCGTCCAATCCATGTGCCATTGTCCATTGCTTATCAATGAACAGTCGTCCAACCCATGTGCCATTGCCCTTTCTTCACGTCTGGCATCTGACGCTGTCGCATCGCGGCTCGCTGTATCACATCAGGTCAATATCTTCTGCAAAACGGAGATTACAAATGTCCCGTCCACCAATAGATTTGGTGGTGTTGAAGTCTCTTGGAGTGTTCTGCATGTTGGTCTCGAGGAAGATGTCCGGAATATATCGATTTGCGATTTTATTAAACATGTCTCCTGGGCCGTCTCGAGAGACATTGCGGTGGCGCATGGCCGGACTGTCTAAGGAAACCGCTCTGTAGAAAGGAGCTGATTTGAAGAACGCACGTTGTATGTACGGGTTTATCGAAGGCAAGGCCAACAAACCGACTTGAAAAGTGGACTTGTTATTAATAATCACAAACTCTCGATAGGCACACAGCTGAACCTGTCCATGGAGAATCACGACGCTGGTGACAGGAATAGTGAATGTGCATTTTATTCAGCTGACAGATATATTTTAAGACCGTTGTCATATTTTGGTATTTCCTTTTGTGTACAGACCCGCTGTCGCATGCTCTATGTACAATCGGCGTCGCAGCTGACACGGGCGCTGTCATGGTGAAGTGAATTACAGCGACATATATATCGTGGAGGAAATAGACGAGTGGACGACGTGCTCAGCTGCAAGCGGCGTCAGACACCGACGGGTTTGTCAACACGCTGGATGTGCAGACCAGAACCTGTACAAATAGCTGTGACCTCTGGCGCCACGTTGACAGCGCGCAGCACGTGTGGGGGGGGGGGGGCGATAATGAAAATGAAGTGCCTGCGTGGATGGTATCAGCAATGCGTCCGGTCGCTGCATATGTCACATGGGACGTTGGTCGACATCACAATATATTATCTCACGCATCAGTTCATTCAGACAACAGTCGAACTCATGTGGTAAGTTTTCAGCCACGCCGCGATTATTGTGAAAGTTTCTCACTTCTTTATATCACTCTCTACTGCAAGCTACGAGGAACCGAGAACACAGTGAAGACATAGCACAGTCAATGGCTACAGCGGAAGGAATCGTACACCAACGACATCTTGTAACTACTGACACGTGTTTTCTGGCGGTGCGGTGCTTCAAAGTGAGATATTTAAACCGTAGGAAACAACACAAACGAGTGAATATGTACATCAGAAAAAACAGATGACCCGTCGAGCGGCAGCGAATCTATCAGAGAGCCACACGCCACATCGTCAATATGTCACCAGAAACAAAATTGGACTGTCATACAGCCGATAAGTGATGTCAAATATATACACGCATATGCTGTTGATTCCTGGTGATAGCGAAGTGTACAGTAGACACACCGATGTTGTCATTGTGTACAATAGACACCCTGCCATTGTCATTATGTACAATAGACACCCTGCCGTCGTCATTGTGTAAAATAAACACCCTTCCCTCGTCATTGTATACAATAAACACCCTGCCCTCGTCATTGTATACAATAGACACCCTGCCCTCGTCATTCTATACAATAAACACCCTTCCCTCGTCATTGTATATAATAAACACCCTTCCCTCGTCATTGTGTACAATAGACACCCTGCCCTCGTCATTGTGTACAATAAACACCCTGCCCTCGTCATTGTATACAATAAACACCCTGCCCTCGTCATTGTGTACAATAAACACTCTGCCTTCGTCATTGTGCACAATAAACACCCTGCCCTCGTCATTGTATACAATAAACACCCTGCCCTCGTTATTGTGCACAATAAACACCCTGCCTTCGTCATTGTGTACAACAAACACCCTGCCTTCGTCATTGTGTACAATAAACACCCTGCCTTCGTCATCGTTTACAATACACACCCTTCCCTTGTCATTGTGTACACTAAACACCCTGCCTTCGTCATTGTGTACATTAAACACCATGCCATCGTCATTGTGTACAATAAAAACCTTGCCGTCGTCATTGTGTACAATAAACACCATGCCATCGTCATTGTATACAATAAAAACCTTGCCGTCGTCATTGTGTACACTAAACAGCCTGCCTTCGTCATTGTGTACATTAAACACCCTGCCTTCGTCTTTGTGTACAATAAAAACCATGCCATCGTCATTGTGTACAATAAAAACCTTGCCGTCGTCATTGTGTACAATAAACACACTGACATCACTCTAGAGTATGTACAATACTACTGTATAGTAGATATACCTGCATTCTGACGTCATCAGGGTGTAAGGTCCGAATTGTAACTTCGACAGTGTACACAACAGAGAACCTGGTCAGTTTACTATGTAGAATAATGACCCTGACCTCATTATTGAGTGCCGTAGAGACCTTGATCTCGGCAGTGTGTACAACACAGACCTTGATCGTCAGTGTGTACAATAGATATCCTGCTCTCTACAGTGTGTACAAAATAAACATGTGTATAACATAAACACTTGTCCCATCAGACGTCCATCAGAGAATTGGGGTCATACTAATTGACCGATGAAGCTACGCCATCGACAGAATGTACATTATAGAGATGCAGGCATCGTCGCACTGTACAGTATAAACTCTGACCTCGTAAATGTGTCCAGTAGATACCTCGACCTCGCCAGAGTGTACACTACAGACTTTAGCCTCGACAACGTGTATAAGAAATGACCTGATCTCGTCACGATTCACAGCAACGTTCTTGGCATCGTTAGTGTAGAAAAGAGACCCATGGCTGCGCTGTGTAGAACAGACACCGTGACGGGAACATACCAGACAGATCATGACTTCGACAGTTTGTCCTGACGTGTCCTACTCACCTCCGTGTCCAATGACACCGACAGTTTGTCCTGACGTGTACTACTCACCTCCGTATCCAATGACACCGACAGTTTGTCCTGACGTGTCCTACTCACCTCCGTATCCAATGACACCGACAGTTTGTCCTGACGTGTCCTACTCACCTCCGTATCCAATGACACCGACAGTTTGTCCTGACGTGTACTACTCACCTCCGTATCCAATGACACCGACAGTTTGTCCTGACGTGTCCTACTCACATCCGTATCCAATGACACCGACAGTTTGTCCTGACGTGTCCTACTCACCTCCGTATCCAATAACACCGAAAGTTTGTCCTGACGTGTCCTACTCACCTCCGTATCCAATTACACCGACAGTTTGTCCTGACGTGTCCTACTCACCTCCGTATCCAATGACACCGACAGTTTGTCCTGACGTGTCCTACTCACCTCCGTGTCGCCGCCAATCTTCAGCACCTCGTCCTTCGGGGCGCGCCAGGACGTCTTCTCACACGTCGCTGCCCCCGAATTCATGTCGGTCTCTGCCCCCTAACGCGACACAGTCCCGTGGCCCGTCCAACGCCCCCGACACCTGGCTCCGGCTCCGGCTCCGTCCGGTCAACCACAGCACCTGGCTCCCGGAGCGTCTAGTGCCGCGAAGCATTCACCGCGTCACGCAGCAAACGGCGGTTATCACCACCGCCGGAGTTGCGCTTGTAATCCTCTTTAATTCGCTCACTTCACGTGTTCCGATGGCGGTCAGTTTAGACTGGCCGACGTAGGCACGAGCCGCAGTCCGTCGACGCTGCACGAGCCGGTCAGTGAGACGGCAGCAGCCACCAGGACTAGACTTGACCGTCGGAGTGACTTGGCGAGTGACTCGGTGTTTCGACCGACACCGACCAGAGACCGGCGCTGAACGCGGCGGCGCACGATCGATAGCGGCGGGTGGAGGCGGACGGGACGGGACGGGACGGGACGGGACGGGACGGGACGGGACGGGACGGGACGGGACGGGACGGGACGGGACGGGACGGGACGGGACGGGACGGGACGGGACGGGACGGGACGGGACGGGACGGGACGGGACGGGACGGGACGGGACGGGACGGGACGGGACGGGACGGGACGGGACGGGACGGGACGGGACGGGACGGGACGGGACGGGACGGGACGGGACGGGACGGGACGGGACGGGACGGGACGGGACGGGACGGGACGGGACGGGACGGGACGGGACGGGACGGGACGGGACGGGACGGGACGGGACGGGACGGGACGGGACGGGACGGGACGGGACGGGACGGGACGGGACGGGACGGGACGGGACGGGACGGGACGGGACGGGACGGGACGGGACGGGACGGGACGGGACGGGACGGGACGGGACGGGACGGGACGGGACGGGACGGGACGGGACGGGACGGGACGGGACGGGACGGGACGGGACGGGACGGGACGGGACGGGACGGGACGGGACGGGACGGGACGGGACGGGACGGGACGGGACGGGACGGGACGGGACGGGACGGGACGGGACGGGACGGGACGGGACGGGACGGGACGGGACGGGACGGGACGGGACGGGACGGGACGGGACGGGACGGGACGGGACGGGACGGGACGGGACGGGACGGGACGGGACGGGACGGGACGGGACGGGACGGGACGGGACGGGACGGGACGGGACGGGACGGGACGGGACGGGACGGGACGGGACGGGACGGGACGGGACGGGACGGGACGGGACGGGACGGGACGGGACGGGACGGGACGGGTAGAGGCTGCGGTGTCGTACACAGGGCGACCCGCGGACACAGGGTGGGGGAGGAATCGTGTCCGCCCGCATGCACGATTCACGCCCTTCACAAACAGTCGGACTATGTTCAACAACTCGGACAAGGACCTGTTGACGTTTAAATTTCTCTCATGCTTACACTTACATATGTACACGTGTACCTGTGTACGTAAATACATACATACATACATACATACAAACGTACGTACGTATATATTTATATATATATATATATATATATATATATATATATATATATATATACTTATATGCATATATACATATCTATATACATACACACATACATACATACTGCTATATAAATATAACCATTCCTATACGTAGGTGTGGTTGTTGTACACAAGTAAATGCATACGTATACACACAAAATAACAATCACACATTTGACTTCGTAAGACATAAACGTGATTCATAAAAAAATAACCGACAGCTACATTTGACACAGCTACATTTGACAGTTCATCTATATTATTTGCACCACGTGCCCTTTATGCCGGCAATATCACAAGTCAGCTGGGAGCACAGGTGTGGCATGGAAACAGCTACTTATGTTCTAGTTAGTTCTGCCGCTGCAAATGCAGTACCATGTGCGGAGGTTATCTGGAGTTATTACGTCTAGTAGCTAAATGGTCTTCTGAATTAGAATGTTTTCTAAAAAAAATTCGTTTAATTTATTTATTCACAGAACAATGTGTGTGCATGCGTGTGTGCGTGTGTATATGTATTACTAATGACCGCTACATATAATTGGCATATATATATGTGTGTCTTAAATATGCATGCTTATGCATAGTTAGGTTATTTAAAACAAATTGCACTAGAGTGCTATATCCACACAAAGAATTCATTTTACGTGCATTTCACGCACCTTCGCGTATATACTTTTCTACACCTATAATTAGTGTCTCCCGTTCGAGAGAAGCAACAGCTTTGTTGTGTTGTATCTGTCCAAGATCTAGTGCTCTGAGAGATGACACGCACATTGAAAATGATATTTATGTTTGTGTGTGTCTGCTGTCGAATACTGTTTCACAATTGCTTATTGGGAAACGTTGTCTTAATATAGTACGCGTATACTGAAACACGGGAACCTGCCCGTTAAATTTCCAGACAAACAAACGATTTCCCGGTGCATTTTCCCATCCAATGTTCGAAAGTGTCATTCAAATACCAAGTCGGGTTGCGTGGCTGACTGACATGAAGACGACAGTGCCCAGAAGACGACAGTGCCCAGAAGACGACAGTGCCCAGCAGTAGACGTGATTACGGTTTCCAAGCATTCATGGTCCCGTGGCTTTTAATTAAAAACCGGAAAATGTTTCATGATTATTGCGCAGCGATGCATGACGCGGTCTCGTAGACATGCGCAACGTTAATAAGAACTAGTGGCGTCACGCTCTTCGTGACGTCACGCTCGTGATGACTTGTCTTGAATAACTTACACGCTATGCACCGAACAAAAATGTCATGTCACACAATATAATTTTTTTTCAAACCTTTTGCAAATGTACTGTTTGCTAAATATAGTGTCATTATCTTTCATGTTTTACACAGACATTCTATAAAAGAAAAGTGGTCGCAGTTACGAATCCAACCTTCAAAAGAACTGTGGCTTAATTTTGCGCGCAATAATTTATTCATTTCCCTGTACTGCCTACTGACTCTACATAATCACAGGGTGACAAAAGGTCTCAGAACCATCAACGAACAAAGTCAGCCTCTCGACGACTCACAACATTATAAGTCAGCTACACCGGACATAACAATCCTCGGCACGTGTTTGCCACAAATGTCCAATATCACAATTTGTCAAATTTAGTTTGTCCTTCGTCTAATACTGTGGTTATTAATGTTCTTTAATCACAATGGTTTCTGTGACAGTTCGTGATCGGTGGCAATACATCGCATTGCATCACTTCCGCTTGCTTTCCCGCGCTATGGCAATCATCTAGTGCAAAAAAAAACAATCGAGACGAACCGACCTCCGGAAGAAAACACTCAGCCGTGATCCCATGTATCATAAATACCTAACGAGGTAGAGTTTTTGCGTGTCGCACGATGCGCGATACTTTAATTCGCCCGCACGGACACGGCACAGGAAGGTCGCGACACAACGTGCATTAGCGGCACGCGATACGACTAATCCTATTAGCCGGCAACTAGCGAAGTATAATAGAATTGCGCTAATACGTTTTGCTAGCGATATCATGGGCGAGACGCCCAATTTACAGACCTGCCGTTATTCAGCGGGTTTTGGGTTATGTTATACACAGACTGGATTCGGCCGCGTTGTGTCCGTTTGTAAGACTGGGATGTAACACACGGTGGTGTAATTGAGGAACGACATATTCACATCGAGAACACGAGCGCAACGACCGGTATTAACGATGAATATCCAAGAAATAAGTCACAACGCCGCGGCGAGGTTACCATTGAGACATCACTGGCCGACAAAGGCTAGCGATAGGCTTTTAATTTGACGAACAGCGCAGGAGAATTATCGCTTCGCGTCTATGTGTAATTACGCGTAACTACAACATTGTGTGCAGCTTCTGGTAATGACAAACGACAGGCAAGACGCCGTCCTTTTGAAGAGAGGTTTGTCTTTGTCAAGGGATATTGTTTAAAAATATATCACCCAGGATTCGTTTAATAAGTTCGACATACCGGTTGGATTAAATAGAAAGCAGTTTGGTTTCCAGCGCGGTGGCGATTTGCTACAACCAGTTCAGTCGAATAACTACACCATTGGCTGACGCTGTGAAGAATAAAACATAAAGGATTCAGTGAGTAGCGGAAGTACTCTCACATTCCGTCACATAAATCGAGCGTGTTTGTCCAAAACTAGTTAAAGGGGTTTATAGTGGGCGAAACCGAGGAATGCTTAACACATACGGACAGGAATTATTTGAAGCTATGACCGACAATCCAAAACTGAGTCAGTCATTTAAGGCCTGCGATTCCGACTGATGTTATTTGGCGGCGCAATGTTTTGTGGCCGGGAGAGATATGTGGGGAATAACATCGCCATAAAACAGACCCGAGAGCGACGAATATCGTATAAGGAACTAATCGTCTTGCGAATTGGTGACCTCGGTTTATAGCTTCATTCCCCGCGGACACACGCGGCCCTCGGACACGGCGTCGTAACGACAACATTAAAACAACCATCTGCAGTTTGACCACGATTCACTGTTTACTCCCTGTTTATGTCAGCCGCTATATAACTGCAGCAGCGCGTGCGTTACGTCATCACAGTCTCTTTCCATTGCAGAGAACAGTCTCCACTGCGTGTGCGTTACGTCATCACAGTCTCTTTCCATTGCAGAGAACAGTCTCCACTGCGTGTGCGTTACGTCATCACAGTCTCGTTCCATTGCCGAGAAACGTCTCCACTGCGTGTGCGTTACGTCATCACAGTCTCTTTCCATTGCAGAGAACAGTCTCCACTGCGTGTGCGTTACGTCATCACAGTCTCTTTCCATTGCAGAGAACAGTCTCCACTGCGTGTGCGTTACGTCATCACAGTCTCGTTCCATTGCAGAGAAACGTCTCCACTGCTTGAGGGCTACGTCATCACTGTCTCGTTCCTCTGCAGAGAAAAGTCTCCACTGCGAGTGCGTTACGTCGTCACAGTCTCTTTCCATTGCAGAGAAAAAAGTCTCTATTGCGTGTGCGTTACGTCATCACAGTCTCGTTCCATTGCAGAAAAGTCTCCACTCGACACTCCAGCACCGCCTTTGGGCCATAAAATATATATAATCTCATCTATTCTGATGAACGCTGATGTGTTTATGTTTGCAACTGCACAAAGAGCTATCAACCGATATCTACGAGTAACAACAACTGCAATAATGAATGTGTTATTTGCTGTTGTTGTTGTTGTTGTTGTTGTTTTTGATGATGATGAATTGGTGGCAGTGGAGGTGGTGATTATGATGGTTGTCGTGATTGTAGTGACGGTGACAACGGCGACGACGACGACGACGACGACGACAACAACGCCGATGACTACATTCACGACATAATCAACTTAAACAGTTACACGCGGATGTCCACAGTACACCAACTACACACGTGAATGTCGTTGTAAACTACACGGACGATATTTCCAGCGCCTTCACCTGTGACGTCACGCAACATTCGACACATGAAAGTGTTGGGCGATCAAGGACGCCGCGTTAATTCGGTGTATTGATTCGTTGAGTTAGCTGAATGCGTTTGTCTCTGTGTTTCGTATTCACAGTACACAAACCGCCGTTAACTGTCCTACGCTGCCAACATGGAAATGATGTAACGTGGCGCGGACGGAGGCCAGACCGAGATATATTTACATTCAGTCTAACATACAGACAGCAGACACGAGAGACGGGCGGGCCTACGCACGCACGCACGCACGCACGCACGCACGCACGCACGCACGGACGCACGCACGCACGCACGCACTCACTCACTCACGCATACAAACATACGCATGGTCGAGCACACAACTCACAGACAAACATTTCAATCACATTATCTTGCAATCAATACGTTTTGCAATGCTCAACAGAAATAATCGCCGACAGGAATAATTTTTTAATCTAAGACTCGATTTTTAAATCTCTTGTGAGCGAGTAAAGGAGGAAATAGACGCGATCAATCAGCATATAAAAAGACAAGCGGAAAAGAACCAGCGAAGTGAAGACGAAGACAGCAATATCACAAGGCGCAGGAGTGGCGCTGAGATGACGCATTAACCTGACCTCGTTTCCCTCCAGCTGAGAGCGTCTGGTCAGAGCTGAATAGCGGACGTGTCACCGACGGTCAACGGTGACACTCGTGGACGCTTGAGCGGGGTCTGGAGACGAGGCAGTGAAGCGTGAAGACACACGACTGTTGTCGGGGGAGCGCATTTGAAGCACTCGGACACGACAGACACGTGGCACGTGTACAGATGGCCCTTGGTCATCGATTCTCTCGCACATACGTCAGAGGTGATCGAGACTTCTTTGTTGTTTCGCCGCTTCGGTCAACCGTCATCTGTCCGAATCAATCGTCGCCGACTAAAGAATGACCATCTGACGTCGACGGTCACTGCGCGTGCGCGTGCTAATGCAGTAACGATCCATTGTCAAAAAAATGCATGGGTGTAGAGACGTATAGATAATGTTTATAACAACTAGATAAGTAAATACAAATTTGTAATTGTTGACATTTACTAGATGATTGCGTGTGTTCCTTAAGCTACTACCATAGGGTTTGGTACTGAAATGTGTTTGATGAAGGTATACCACTCGCCAAATGACGTTTAACAAGCCATACCAGTTACTCTCATTATGAATTACAAACATGGCAAAAAGAATAGATTATAAAGAGCCAAGTTAGCAGTATAACGGACGCAGGACGGATGGTTAACCATTGCGCTCTTTGATGTTCAGTTTAACGGCTCCGATGCACCCCCCACACACATTCCAGCTAAACAATTTAACGAACGTAATATTTCTAGCCAGACATTTAACGTGTGACGTCAGTGTAGGCGTACTGAACTTTTGGATCAGCCGGTGGATCACACGTGATATTTGGCGGACCATCGGCCTCCTGACCACAGTCCACCGACACGTGCTCATTGAGGACCCGGCCGCCGAGTGATCTTCGGACACCCGAATGACCACTGGTCAACTTCGACAGACAGAGGTAAATTAGACATTAGTAGAAGAGTGTTACTGTAAACAAGAAGGATTTCTGTCTTGATCAAGATATTTAGACGGAGAGGGGGGATATGTGACAACAGGAACAATTCACCTCTAGAGAGTTAGCTCTTAAATAAGATATAAAACCTTAGATTGTGAAATATACAAACGTTCGCTGTTGAGATCAAATACTAGGCGTGTGTGCAGTTGTGGGCGACAAGGACAGGTTCTTTTGGGGATGAGTAGGTTGTGGAAATGATTAGTCTGGGATAATGAAATGTTACGATGATGCAAGTGACGGATACTGTGACATTGGTTGCTAGTCTGTATACGTCACTACAAGGGAGGGAGGGGTTGGCTAAGATAAGTAAAATCTACGTTCTAAGGATGCCCAATATTTGAATGTGGGTTCCGGTACGTATTGTAGGAACGGTTGTCTGCAAATTAATAATACATATGTAAATCTCGTTAACATAAGTGCTGTTTTGGTACTTTATGGTATCCTTTCCCGGAAGGACATTATTCCGTATTCATTTCGCTGAGAGTTTTAGATTGCCCGCACAAATAGTGCGCGTATGAATAAAACAAAAACACACTCGTGGGAAGGAGCAGTTGGAATTAGTCAGATGTCGTCGTGTTCCCACAACAGACACTCCGTCCGCCCAGCTGGGAACACGAGTCGTATAATGCAACTATTTCATGCTGGCGTAAGTACACGGGGGACATGCGCTGGTTTATTTAATACAAGTAGGTACATATCGCCGAAAAAAACTTGTCACCGGGGACCCGAGCTGGGATGTTTATACAACGTCATTTGCGCGTTTTACTCGTCGAGCTGCGCATTTGCGTAAGTCGTAAGTTGCTGTCAAACACCGACCCGTCTGTGTATCAACACGCGGTGTCGGGGCTTCATCAGACCAACACACCGCGGCAAATCTGTTGTTAACAACCCCGTGGGAACGAATCAAACGTAACGTCTGCGGCAGGCCGTTTAAAGCGTTCCTCGCGCGGGCGATAATAGGACGAGCGCCGATAAGCGCGCGCCCGAGGGAGGGAGAGCGAGGGACAGCGGCTTGGCGGTCGCGTCCCTAAAGTGCCGCTTTAACTACGAGACCACATCGATCTTTTTCCCGACCGTCGCCCGATAATTCGAGCTATAAAGAAGTGAGCGGAGCGTCAACTCGATCAAACGACCAAGTGTCCGTGCGCCCGCACACGAACCGCAGCGAACAATTCATCGTAGACGCTGTTTTTTTCCCGTCAAAAACCTCATTTTCTATTTGCGTTGCGACTGTGGCGACGTCGTTGAAGTGGGCCAGTCTGCGCGTCGCCTACGTAATGACGTAGTGACGGTTTGTGCATTGAGAGCTTATCTTGGTTACCGTGAATTGCGTTATTCAGTCGAGACGCGTCACCCGGCAACATCGCGCTAAAAACCTCGGAAATCACTATGAGATTGAGTGATGCTTTTCATCGGCGATTCCCGTGTTATCATCGGGTTACCAAATCGCGTAATTCAAAGTGATGTCACAGAAAATTAAAACGAATGCCAACGTGTGGAATTGAATGCTATATTATAACGATAGGGCATGTAGTCATGAAAAGAAACAATTATCGTTGTAATAACTGAATGTACTTGACCAAATTTAATGCATTTTATTTTATTTTGTGAGGTTTCTGTCTCATTTTTGTTTGGTAGTAACCGTCAATCGTATCAAGAACAATACATCTAACATCGAAATATATCGCTGTCTCAGTTTCATGAATATGCTTGAGAATTCGTTTGATTTATATTTTGCTATAAACTGTAGTAATGACCATCCTGAAAATGTACTGCATTTCACGAGACAACATTGTATGGCGTAGATTATAGTATAATGTTACTTCAGGTAATTGCTTGTGTCCGGTTAATTACAAGAGACATGAGAGCAGAAAATATGTTACATCACTACTTGGTTACATCACAAACGGCTAGTAAACGATCACAAGTGTGCACACATTGCGCCAGAAATGGCTAAGAACTGACCGTGTGTACAAAGATGTTACGTTACAAAATGCACCGAAAACAACAGATCATGTGTATAGAAGGACTGCCAGATTACGTGTATAGAAGTGGCTGAGTATGATACGAGTGTAGAAGGATTGATTATGCTAGGTCCGCCAGACCACGACTATAGAAAGACTGAGTACGCTAGGTCCGCCAGACCATGTTTATGGAAGGACTGAGTACGCTAGGTCCGCCAGACCACGTGTGTAGAAGGACTGAGTACGCTAGGTCCGCCAGACCACGTGTGTAGAAGGACTGATTACGTTAGGTCCGCCAGACCACGTGTATAGAAGGACTGAGTACGCTAGGTCCACCAGACCACGTGCATAGAAGGACTGATTAAGCTAGGTCGCCAGACCACGTTTATAGAAGGACTGAGAAAGGTAGGTCCGCCAGACCATGTGTATAGAAGAACTGAGTACGCTAGGTCCGCCAGACCATGTGTATAGAAGGACTGAGTACGCTAGGTCCGCCAGACCACGTGTATAGAAGGATTGAGTAAGCTAGGTCGCCAGACCACGTTTATAGAAGGACTGAGTAAGGTTGGTCCGCCAGACCACGTGTGTAGAAGGACTGAGTACGCTAGATCCACCAGACCACGTGTGTAGAAGGACTGATTACGTTAGGCCCGTCCTATATCGTGTATAGAAAGACTGAATATGCTAGGTCCGCCAGACCACGTGTGTAGAAGGATTGAGTACGTTAGGTCCGTCCTATATCGTGTAAAGAAGGACTGAGTACGCTAGGTCCGTCCTATATCGTGTATAGAAGGACTGAGTACGCTAGGTCCGCCAGACCACGTGTATAGAAGGACTGCGTAAGCTAGGTCCGCCAGACCACGTGCATAGAATGACTGAGTATGCAAGACCGCTTTATCTCGTGTATAGAAGGACTGAGTACGCTAGGTCCGCCAGATCACGCGTATAGAAGTACTGCGTACGCTAGGTCCGCCAGATCACGTGTATAGAAGGACTGAGTACGCTAGTTCCGCCAGATTACGTGTATAGAAGGACTGAGTACGCTAGGTCCGCCTGATTACGTGTATAGAAGGACTGAGTATGCAAGGACCGCTATATCTCGTGTATAGAAGGACTGAGTTCGCGAGGTCCGCCAGACCACATGTATAGAAGTGGCTGAGTCTTGTGACCAGCACGATGATGGTGAACGCTTCAAATGTCATCAGCTCAGTTTTGCGCGTCGCGAAATGCGCTAAATTGAATTGCATTAATATATTGATGCCAGCAAATTCATCGTCGCTGTTCATCCATTTAAACAGGCGACGGTTGTGGAAAGGTCGTTCATAATTACTTTGTGACCATCAATTGCTGTTGTGTGTTCGATCCATTGATGGACATCAACTAATAAAAATAAACTGATAATGTGTGAGTGTAAACATTGTCGTATTGTGTACTGATGCATTACATATTAGATAAATGATGTTACTGCTATTATTACGTTCATTGTTTATTTATGTTGTTTGACCAGTTTTGTAGATGCAATGTGCACGTGGCTTAATAACCTCACTCAACCATAACGTGCCTGACTAAATTAACAAATTAACAACACAGAGACTGGGAAGACAGTTCTTAAACCGGAAGCAGCGTCTCTCAGGGGACTAAGATCGAGCGTAACGTGCATAGCGCATAACTGTATTTGGATATTACATCTCCGACAATCTGAATGTGTGTGTGTGTGTGTGTGTGTGTGTGTGTGTGTGTGTGTGTGTGTGTGTGTGTGTGTGTGTGTGTGTTGGGGGGGGGGTGGTTGGTTGGTTGGTGTGTGTGAGTGTGTTTGTTGGGGGGGGGGGGGCGTTGGTGTGTGTGTGTTGGGGGGCGTTGGTGTCTGTGTGTGTGTGTGTGTGTGTGTGTGTGTTGGGGGGGGGGGGGGCGTTGGTGTGTGTGTATGTGTGTGTGAGTGTGTGTGTGGGGCATGGGTGTGTGTGTGTGTGTGTGTGTGCGTGCGTGTGTGTGTGTGTGTGTGTGTGTGTGTGTGTGTGTGTGTGAGTGTGTGTGTGTGCGTGCGCGTGTGTGTGCATGTGTAATTGTGTGTATGCGTGCGTGTTAATTTCGCTCTGTACCTGTTCAGATATAGATATTTTGCATATACTGGGGCAAGGAAGTTTCTGTGCGCATGCGCTGCTCTGTCGGAACACCCGTTGACAGAGGGAGAACGAATGGGTGAGTTGTGTGATGTTGACACAAAACGTCGCTGTTGTTGTTTTCTTGGCAAACTTGTGTTGGTGTTCGTCTTTGTTTCTCAGATGAAAGACACACAACTGGGCCACAGTTCGGTGCTCACGCCGTTGGTTCAAAGTATCGGGTCAAGTAGTCCAGGCTGCCAGCGGTCACGAGGAACTGTTTAGGTTCAGACCACGTACCAGGCACAAGTCAGCTGTTAATTATAAGGTGGATATAATTAAGCTGGTTACTTGTGTTGAAAACCGCCAAGCCCCATATTCCCTGACTGGGTAAATGCAGTTCTTTATGATGCAAGCGACGTTTTTCACAGTGCAAAGCCAAATCGCACAGTACAACGCCAAGTTTTGCCCGATACAACAATAAATCGCTTGTTCTCTTGTGTGTAATATTTAACAGCCAGAAGGCGGTCACGTGTCATCGCTCACGCTGTGACGTGGACGAAGGGGTGGTTGATTGTGCCATACGTCGCCCATGTGTAAACGTACTGTGTGTACTCAAGCGCCGTACGCTACAGTGTGTGTCTACAGTTTGCTACTGTCAGTTTCGTAGACACGTACATATAGGCCTGAAACTACGTCGGTTCTAACAATAATATGGACACTGGACGACACAGTAATCCATCGTGTTTTTCATTGAAACAACGCTGCCTTCAGGCGAGAAAGAGACGTTTGTCGACAATATAAAGATTGCCTCACGCCACCGACAAAGAAACGCAGTTTCTTTATGCACGGTTGCTTCGCAGATCAACGACGCTGACATCTCGCCGTCACGTTTTGTAAAATTGAACACGATGCGGCGACTGTCAGTTTCAGCGTCTTGTCATTGAGCTAGCTCGACCTAACATATCCATTTTCCGGTCTAGTCCTATTACATTTCGCGAACTTACGGCACAGCGACCTGGGCACAACGCAACCAGCACGACGAGGCACGAATGGACAGACGAACAGTGGAACGCGAGACAATCTCTGAGTTTATAGCTCTAGTAAGACTTAAACCGGAAATATACGCCACAACGACGCTGCTGGGGAGGAGAAAGAAAGGACAGCATTTGTGGAAAGTGAATTGTATTTGACAACGTGCCAAGTTATGTCCCGTCTACAGGGCAGGTGGTTCGCTGGTGGCTTGCACCGTCGTGACTCCGGGTGTGAGGCATTGACAGGCGCCAGAACGTGATATAATTACGTTGCTTTATGATCAGTTGTCAGAGGAAATCACTCGTGAGTGCGCTCGACGAATCACAGTTGTCAGCGTGTTTTGTTTATTATTTGTGCATGTGTTACACTGATTGCAATTTCAATGCGCTAACTTCAATATATATATATATATATATATATATATATATATATATATATATATATATATATATATATAGTCTGATTGTAATATAAATGAGAACAGAATGGTTGTATTTTAACGATCATAACACAAAAACACATACACCCACACGCAGACGCACATGCACACATACACACACACTCACATTCACACACACACACACACACACACACACACACACACACACACACACACACACACACACACACACACACACACACCGCACGGACACGCGCACCCGCACACACGCGCATCCGCACGCACACACACAAAATATATCTCTCTAAGCAAATATACAGGAAAACATCAACTATTTAGTCTTGTTTTAACAATTGTTGGCAATACAATTATAATATATTTGTCTTCAGGTACATCGGACCTGTCAAGGTGAATGTGTTTGTTACGATGGGTATATATACATTTACATAACAACAGCATCACCATTAAATTATACCGTTGCTGCTAACGATACATTTTAGTTGTTTAATATGTTCGTTCTGTGTATGGCTGCATTGTTGAGTTTACGTTACCGCAGTTAAAGCGATCCATTAACTGTATTTATTGTCGACTGGTGACACGCTGTAGATACTACTATATAAAGTACAAAAACAATTACAAATTACAAATATTCTACCCTCCCACAATAATACCTGTCAATATCGTCATGGGACGTTTTACTTTCAGTGACCCTTGTGGTTTTGCACTTAGACTCTTATAATTGTTCTTAATAGTTATGGCAAGCAAATATTGTGAGGTATGTCCAGTATATTTATTAATAACAAAAATCTATCTACATTTAATTCCTTGCAACTACTTCAAAAGACAAAATACGAAAGGTAATTCAACAGAACGATCACATTTTAAATATTCCATCTCTTTTAAAGATGTTTGACTAAATAGTTTACTCTTAAACACACGTATTGTTTTGACTGTATGCATAAAATCGATATATGCCAAGAATAGTGCTGCCACAAAGCGTATTTTTGTTTCCAACTAGAGTAACAGCATGTGCTGACTATTACACAAACCAATTGGTATGCAATTCTTCGCGCGGATTGAAACAATCGTTAGTAATTCTTAGCTTTGATCCCTTGCTAAATTATTTGTTTGACGATCCATCTAAGTTTGCTAAGTAACAACTTGTCATATTTCAACTTCTAATGTCGTGAGGATGTAGTATTAGTTTATGAGTGTTTCGGCGTATAATAGTTTTTCGTGAGAGTGAGCGATGATTAATATATCACAGTTTGATTAAACCATGCCTATTCCGGGCAAAATGGGATCATCCCGTTGTGCATGTTATGCATGTTATCACTGAAAAAACATTAAAAATGCAATTTACTTTGACAATATGCCTGTTTCAGTAGATCGCTTAACTTAACTAATAGCTCATTAAGTTACATAAAGATGTGAGGTCTATGGATTACATAATTATACAGGAATAGTAATCTGCTTAAGCGGCAGTCAAATTCAAAAAGAAGTATGACATTTTGCTTATACGACCTTACCATATCGCATATCTTGGCTATTCTTATTTTAGTTTACTAGTTCTAATATATCAGTTACTTAAAATAATTATTCTGAATATGTCACTTCACATTAGCGAATGACACAACTAAATATGCATCCCATATTTCCCGGATCAAAATCCCATTTTACCCGCATATTTGAATTTTGCGGGTAAAACGGAATAGTCCGTATTTATATTAAAAAAATGATGTCAAAAAAACAATGCCATGCTCTGTTGTGTTTTGGTGTGTTTGGCCGATACACAACAAACTGTTATCCTGATGCGCAACCTGTGAGTGCAACGAACAGCGGAACGTTAACTCTCCCATATTGCCCGGGTTTCCCCTACACATAAACACTCATAGACGCACATATACACACAAAACCGAAATAAATAAATTGCTTAAGGAAAGTGACTGTACTTTTTTTTTAGGCGAATGCATTCATTACTTCATCTTTCCACACATTTCACTCATCTTTCGACATCAAAGGTGAAGAGAATTTACATAGTTTTAATCGTGTCCACTCACCATCGGAAAGAAACGTGCATTAGTTCACTGCATGGCTACATTCAAAGCAACATATAATGGAAAATTCCACGAAATCAACATCATGTGGTTATAAAACCCGTCACCTATGTCAAATATTAACAACACATTTTGATAGGAACGATATTATGCGTATTGCAGGTAATATCAGTGGGTCTACTGCTGTCTGCGAGAGCTGAGGAGAAGGCTGAAACTGACAGCATACATCAGTCTTGCTATGAATTGTGCGATGAAGAAAGTGATGTGCTCAATAGATTATGCGTACTACGAAATGAACACTCATTGGTACGTTGAACATCGCATGATACAGAAACTTCACTTTATATGCACCCATGCAAATACTCAAACGAATCATTATAGTTGTAAATGTTCAACAAATTAAAACGAAAATTATTTCGGCATAATAAAAAGTTCGTTTAGTGATTTACATTGTGGAAT
>OZ024857.1:55855364-55865364 GCA_964017155.1 Oasisia sp. SBJ-2009
CGATAACTCGCGATCATTGCCGAGCGTAATTGCCGGGAGAAACAGGTGTTAGCATGCCGCAAAGTCCACTTAATTATGAGCGAAGTCGAACAGGCTGACTCAGCCTCGAAGGAATGTCGACTGCAAAACACTTGACGCGGAAGAAACCTGGCTGCGGGGCAGGGCCGTGGGTCTGTGCGGTTCTATGGTCTATACGGTTCTAGGGTTTACACGGTTCTAGGGTTTACACGGTTCTGGGGTGTACACGGTTTTAGGGTGTACATGGTTCTAGGGTGTCCTATATTATAGGGTAGCTACTAACACGTTGTGACTAGCTACTAACACGTTGTGACTAATAAGGCTGCACATATTAGCTATCCTATATTATAAGGTAGCTACTAACACGTTGTGACTACTAAGGCTGCAAGTATTAGCTATACTATATTATAGGGTAGCTACTAACACGCTGTGACTACTAAGTGTGCACGTATTAGCTATCATATGGTATACTATAGCTACTAACACGTTGTAACTACTAATGCTGCACGTATTAGCTATCCTATGATATAGGATAGCTACTAACACGTTGTGACTACTATGGCTGCACGTATTAGCTATCCTGTATCATAGGGTAGCTACTAACACGTTGTGACTACTAAGGCTGCAAGTATTAGCTATCCTATATTATAGAGTAGCTACTAACATGTTGTGACTACTATGGCTGCACGTATTAGCTATCCTATAATGTAGGGTAGCTACTAACACGTTTTGACTACAAAGGCTGCACGTATTAGCTATCCTATAATATAGGGTACCTACTAACATAGTTTAACTACTAAGACTGCATGTATTAGCACACCGGGTCTGCTGTAACAGAACGCAAGGTTATGTCCCAAGTCACAACTCATAGCTGCAGTAGAAAAGTTGATATTCTTACCCCACTGTGACCCAAGTAGAACTGGACACTGGACGCAGTGGTCAAGCTGACGTCTACTTTCGTCCTCTGCACTCTTGTATTGCCACACAAGTGCTGCCCCCTGGAGAACAATCATAAAACACATCGCATCATTCCACTCGGTGTATCTAATAAATGATATTACGATAGTGGCATACTGACAGTAAAGAAAACAGCAATATCAAAAATTTTGCTTTGGTGTACTTTTAAAAGTGCCGCTTGTGCGCGCACGCATGAGTGTATATGAGGTGTTGCATGGTGATAATGTGTGCGTGCTTGCTTGCTTGCTTGCGTGCGTGCGTGCGTGCGTGCGTGCGTGTGTGTGTACCTTTCCATATGCATATGTACGTGTGCATGTCGGGGTGTAAATATATATATATATATATATATATATATATATATATATATATATATATATATATATATATATATACGTGTGTGTGTGGGTGTGTGTGTGTGTTTGTGTGTGTATATGTGTGTGTATGTGTTTCCATATGCATATGTACGTGTGCATGTCGGGGTTTGTGTGTGTGTGTGTGTGTGTGTGTGTGTGTGTGTGTGTGTGTGTGTGTGTGTGTGTGTGTGTGTGTGTGTGTGTGTGTATATATATATATATATGTGTGTGTGTGTGTGTGTGTGTGTGTGTGTGTGTGTGTGTGTGTGTGTGTGTGAGTGGGTATATGTGTGTGTTTGTGTTGGTATGTGTATGTATGGTTGCATGTGTGTGTGCGTTATATGCATGTTCTTACTACATACTCTGATAGGTTTTATTCGCAAGTTGATTTGGGTGAAGACGACATTCCCACCGCCTCTAACATCGTTCAACTGGAACAGTTTTAATAGCGTAAACATTAAAATTACTCGACAACCTTGAGTCATTGATTGAGATAAGAAGTATCTCCTACTAGCAATAGTTATAACGATCACACATTTTAATTATACTACAATTAATACTATTACTATTTTAGATGTATCATACGTATTAATTAATTTGGCAACTATCAAACATACCTTTGTCAAAGTTGTTACCCTTACTACCAATTTAATTTGTTCAGTAGACGTATTTTTGAGGGGAAAAACAATTACATAAATAAAGATACATTCTGAAAGATGCTTGATGGTCCAATGCTGAATATGGAAACAAGTCGCAAGTGGCTGAAACAAATGTGATACAAAAAGATTCACGTTAAGCATATTTGTAATAACATTTAACAAGAAGATCTTATAAGATTGCCGCCTAGAGAATTAACTCTAGATGGAAACTATTTGGCGTATCGATAATCAAACCTATATATTTAAGTGTATCCCGCCCTTCAGATGTGTATATCTATTTAATTTTAACACGCCACATGAACACTAATTGTTGGAATTGTGGCCCGATTCAGCATAACGTACGTGAGATAGATATCCAAGGTATAAACTATTCAAAAGACATTCAAGATATAAATTGAGAGAGGATTAAAAAAAATATTATTACTTCTTATCCCGTTGTCTCAGTCGTTGTCACTTCCGTTGTCTCTGTCGTTATCACTTCCGTTGTCTCAGTCGTTATCACTTCCGTTGTCTCAGTCGTTATCACTTCCGTTGTCTCAGTCGTTATCACTTCCGTTGTCTCAGTCGTTATCACTTCCGTTGTCTCAGTCGTCATCACTTCCGTTGTCCCAGTCGTCATCACTTCCGTTGTCTCAGTCGTCATCACTTCCGTTGTCCCAGTCGTCATCACTTCCGTTGTATCAGCCGTTGTCACGTCCATTTTCTCAGCCGTTGTCTTGTCACGTCCATTGTCTCAGCCGTTGTCACTTCCGTTGTCTCGTCCGTTGTCACTTCCGTTGTCTCGTTCGTTGTCACTTCCGTTGTCTCGTCCGTTGTCACTTCCGATGTCTCCTCCGTTGTAACGTCCATTGTCTCAGCCGTTGTCACTTCCGTTGTCTCAGCCGATGTCCCGTCCATTGTCTCAGCCGTTGTCACTCCCGTTGTCTCAGCCGATGTCACGTCGATTGACTCAGTCGTTGTCACGTCCTTTATCTCAGCCGTTGTCTTGTCATGTCGTTGTCTCAGACGTTGTCACAGCCGTTGTATCAGCCGTTGTCTCGTCCGTTGTAACGTCCATTGTCTCAGCCTTTGTCACATTCATTGTCTGAGCCGTTGTCACGTCTTTTGTCTCAGCCGTTGTCAGTTCTGTTGTCTTGTCACGTTCGTTGTCTCAGCCGGTGTCACGTCTTTTGTCTGAGCCGTTGTCCAGTCTTTTGTCTGAGCCGTTGTCACGTCTTTTGTCTGAGCCGTTGTCAAGTCTTTTGTCTGAGCCGTTGTCACGTCCTTTGTCTGAGCCGTTGTCACGTCTTTTGTCTGAGCCGTTGTCACGTCTTTTGTCTGAGCCGTTGTCACGTCGTTTGTCTGAGCCGTTGTCACGTCTTTTGTCTGAGCCGTTGTCCAGTCTTTTGTCTTAGCCGTTGTCACGTCTTTTGTCTGAGCCGTTGTCACGTCTTTTGTCTGAGCCGTTGTCACGTCGTTTATCCCAGCCGTTGGCACGTCTTTTGTCTGAGCCGTTTTCACGTCTTTTGTTTCAGCCGTTGTCACCTCTTTTGTCTGAGCCGTTGTCACGTCTTTTGTCTGAGCCGTTGTCACGTCGTTTGTCTGAGCCGTTGTCACGTCTTTTGTCTGAGCCGTTGTCACGTCTTTTGTCTGAGCCGTTGTCACGTCTTTTGTCTGAGCCGTTGTCACGTCTTTTGTCTGAGCCGTTGTCACGTCTTTTGTCTGAGCCGTTGTCACGTCGTTTATCTCAGCCGTTGTCACGTCTTTTGTCTGAGCCGTTGTCACGTCTTTTGTTTCAGCCGTTGTCACGTCTTTTGTCTGAGCCGTTGTCACGTCTTTTGTCTGAGCAGTTGTCACGTCGTTTGTCTGAGCCGTTGTCACGTCTTTTGTCTGAGCCGTTGTCACATCTTTTGTCTGAGCCGTTGTCACGTCTTTTGTCTGAGCCGTTGTCACGTCTTTTGTCTGAGCCGTTGTCACGTCTTTTGTCTGAGCCGTTGTCACGTCTTTTGTCTGAGCCGTTGTCACGTCTTTGGTCTCAGCCGTTGTCACGTATTTTGTCTCAGCCGTTGTCACGTCTTTTATCTCAGCCGTTGTCACGTCTTTTGTCTGAGCCGTTGTCACGTCGTTTATCTCAGCCGTTGTCACGTCTTTTTGTCTGAGCCGTTGTCACGTCTTTTGTCTGAGCCGTTGTCACGTCTTTTGTCTGAGCCGTTGTCACGTCTTTTGTCTGAGCCGTTGTCACGTCTTTTGTCTGAGCCGTTGTCACGTCTTTTGTCTGAGCCGTTGTCGTCTTTTGTCTGAGCCGTTGTCCAGTCTTGTGTCTTAGCCGTTGGCACGTCTTTTGTCTCAGCCGTTGTCACGTCTTTTGTCTCAGCTGTTGTCACATCTTTTGTCTCAGCCGTTGTCACGTCTTTTGTCTCAGCCGTTGTCACGTCTTTTGTCTCAGTCGTTGTCACGTCTTTTGTCTCAGCCGTTGTCACGTCTTTTGTCTCAGCCGTTGTCACGTCTTTTGTCTCAGTCGTTGTCACGTCTTTTGTCTCAGCCGTTGTCACGTCTTTTGTCTCAGCAGTTGTCACGTCTTTTGTCTCAGCCGTTGTCACGTCTTTTATCTCAGCCGTTGTCACGTCTTTTATCTCAGCCGTTGTCACGTCTTTTGTCTGAGCCGTTGTCACGTCTTTTGTCTGAGCCGTTGTCACGTCTTTTATCTCAGCCGTTGTCACGTCTTTTGTCTGAGCCGTTGTCACGTCGTTTATCTCAACCGTTGTCACGTCTTTTGTCTGAGCCGTTGTCACGTCTTTTGTCTGAGCCGTTGTCACGTCTTTTGTCTGAGCCGTTGTCACGTCTTTGGTCTCAGCCGTTGTCACGTCTTTTGTCTCAGCCGTTGTCACGTCTTTTATCTCAGCCGTTGTCACGTCTTTTGTCTGAGCCGTTGTCACGTCGTTTATCTCAGCCGTTGTCACGTCTTTTTGTCTGAGCCGTTGTCACGTCTTTTGTCTGAGCCGTTGTCACGTCTTTTGTCTGAGCCGTTGTCACGTCTTTTGTCTGAGCCGTTGTCACGTCTTTTGTCTCAGCCGTTGTCACGTCTTTTGTCTCAGCCGTTGTCACGTCTTTTGTCTCAGCCGTTGTCACGTCTTTTGTCTGAGCCGTTGTCCAGTCTTGTGTCTTAGCCGTTGGCACGTCTTTTGTCTCAGCCGTTGTCACGTCTTTTGTCTCAGCCGTTGTCACGTCTTTTGTCTCAGTCGTTGTCACGTCTTTTGTCTCAGCCGTTGTCACGTCTTTTGTCTCAGTCGTTGTCACGTCTTTTGTCTCAGCCGTTGTCACGTCTTTTGTCTCAGCCGTTGTCACGTCTTTTGTCTCAGTCGTTGTCACGTCTTTTGTCTCAGCCGTTGTCACGTCTTTTGTCTCAGCAGTTGTCACGTCTTTTGTCTCAGCCGTTGTCACGGCTTTTATCTCAGTCGTTGTCACGTCTTTTGTCTCAGCCGTTGTCACGTCTTTTGTCTCAGCCGTTGTCACGTTTTTTGTCTCAGCCGTTGTCACGTCTTTTGTCTCAGTCGTTGTCACGTCTTTTGTCTCAGCCGTTGTCACGTCTTTTGTCTCAGCCGTTGTCACGTATTTTGTATCAGTCGTTGTCTCTCCAACACTCGGCAGAAATTGCCGCTAGACAAGACGACGTGTTTTTGGGGTTATTATTGTCTTCGGTCTTCAAAGAATCTGTTGCTGCGTTCAAAGAAAGTCGGTTTTAACTTCACCGACTACGTTGATGAGGGAACTGAAAATGACTTAAATGACAAAAAATGACAACTTACTGATAAGATGACGAAGCACATCAACGACGTGTAGTGCAACTTACACGAATAGTTGTCCCCTATTTAAAGTAAACCTCACCAATCGTGTGTTTTGACTAGAACGTATAGAAAGGTGATATTGTAAACAGAAATAAGTGAATATTTAGTCGCCTAGTCCGAGAAATAATTGTCGCATCAGCTGGTCACATGATGGAGCCACATGTAATCTCCAGAGTTACGTAGTGTGTAAGACTGATCGATCCCCCACTTAATTGTGCTGCAGTTCGTTGTAACACCTAGTTTGTCTAACTAGATCTGTCCTAGCAAGCCAGGGGTCGTTGCAATGCGCTACATGTCTCTGGCCGATCTTCTCAAACTTCTTCATTCTTGTCCGTCCCCCAAAACATGTTTAATTTCGTGACTCTGCTAAAACTTCTGTCATATCTAGTCGACATTATGTGAGGCTGAGCTGGGCGACTTGTCGAACCAACAATTGTCTGTTGTTATGTTGCAATGTGCGTTCACAGAGTAATAACAGATAATAACAAAGTCACTTGTACTGCACCTAAATCCTTGGATATCAATCAAAAAGGGATCAAAACTAAAATGTTATTCAATCTGTACCAGTAAACAATATTCCAGTTGTCAATAGTTGTGTTAAAAGGCCAAGGGGTTATTGTTGCTAAGCAAGGTAAACAAGACAACAAAACACCAGGTAAGAATACGATGGAATCATCCACCTTACACATCATTTTAATATAGAGTTAACAGACAAGATCGACAATCGAAAAGAACATTTGTAAATATCATCAGCACCTACGGACATGTTCCTGATAGTAACTAGAACATTTACCGGGCTGACACGTTATGTATGTGGACACATTCAAAATAAATAATAAGTATTCGGTTAGAATTATAGTATATATTGTGCAAGTGTTGGTGCTTTTGTTGACGCGCTCGTCTCCTTTCACCGGTTTCTGTTCAGTTCTGTTCGGTCCGGAGACTTTGTAGGCTGCAGGTGAGATGCGGTCAGCTGTCGTCAGCACTGTAAACATAATATTTATAGCTCGTTGGTTTTACATAGATGGTATCATTTGTCTTTTAATACATTTCAATGATGGTGTAGATTGGATGGCATAGATTTATTGTGAAGATTTTTAAACACGGGCCAATTAGACAGGGCACTTAAAAAAAGGCACAACTCACTATGATATAAAACATTATCGGTCAGTGTGTTAAACTGCAATCTACACATTTACCGTGAAATAAATACATTATAATAAATAAATCTGTTTGCCGTGAAAGTGTTGTTAGAACACAAATCACAATTATTCAAATAAGCTCATTCTTCGTAAGTTCAACAATCTTTACCCAACTAATATCATCCTGACATTTTATGACTGCAGCTTGTGGACTATTCAGTAATTCACAAAATCGTTCATTACCCGGTGGTTTTCTTACTCTTTTTTTCCATCCAATTAGTATACTATTAAAATGTTTAAAAAAATGTCATGTCGACGTCTCACTAAGACACCCAGGTTTTTACGACTAGTCTTCTGCCGGTGACTACAAACTGTCAAACTGCACATTTCCCCGGCTATCACAGGGCCCGGCGTGACGTCATCGCACGAAAGACGTAGCTGTCGTTGACACATTGTTTCAACTGTTACGTCGACATCGTACGTTCTACGTGCCGGTTCAAACGAGTCGAAAGTGCAGCGTCTGACGCCGATATTTTATGACTCGCGGCAGTTTTATAGTCGAGTCTAATAACAAAGTCGTCATTTGGGGACATTCGGTGGTCGTTGTCGAGTTGGGTACAGAAGACAGGGAATGTTATTTGAGGGTCTGATAGTTGGTGTGTGTGACGTGGACAGCGACGGTAGAACTGACTGACCTGGTCAAATCCTCCCGGGGAACTCGGCCGAGAGTTGGTGCAACCAGGACGGACGGGAGAACTCCCACGGCCAGCTGGAAGAGACAGAAGACACTGAGACATGACACACGGCTGTGTCGACACACTTACTTAACACTCACTCACATATGTGTCGACACATTAATTTAACACTGTCTCACACATGTGTCAACACACTCACTTAACACTTACTCACATAGCTGTGTTAACACAGTAACTTAACACAGACTCACATATCTGTGTTAACACATTAACTTAACACTTACTCACATATCTGTGTTAACACAGCAACTTAACACCGACTCACCCATCTGTGTCCACAAGTGTCAAGACTAACACGTGAATGTGTCGTAGATGTCAACTTACCCTATCTTCAGCCGAGGGACTTGACGCAGGAGGCGCCTCAGTGTCTCGACACTGGCCGCTGTCAACTCGTCCGACAACCTGTGGACAGAGACAGGACTGATGACGTCACACATTCGTTCACCTCGGCAAGACTAAGTATACACAGTAAACGACCATCATCTACCCCACAATTAACCCCCGACCTCAGCAACAAGTCAAGGTCAATGCGCTTTTTCTGTTGGCACTTTGCAAAAAAGTCGGCGTCGATTTGTTCACTAAAATAATTTTATACTGCGGCAAATTGTTACATTATTACATCGTTTTTAGTTTCGTTTAAACGTCGCTTTTATTTACATCGTGAACAGGTCAATGAGAATGTTAAAAGTTACGTAATATTTATAGTAATTAGTTAGACCCTAAAAGTCTAAGTGATGTTTATAATTTAATTAGTTTCTACATCTGTCAAAATAAATAAAATAAGTCAGACATTTACAACTGACCATCTGAGGAGTTCAATCACCATTAGTGGACGGGGTAAATGTGAAATGATGTGGGGTGACTAAGCAAGTGTCCTCACCTGAGAAACGTCATACTACGACATCCAGAGATGATCCCGTCGACGACGTGTCCCAGGGCCGTGTCGTTCAGTTGACACCGGAAGAGCCTGTAATGTCAACAACGAGTAGTTTTATTATCTCGTCAACAATAAACGTCGTCGTCTCAATAACTCACTTCTGTCAACCCTTGCACGACGACATGTCTACATTACCACGAGAAAGCGGGAAACTTCTACAAACAACGGTCATATTAGTGCACAACTCACTGATAAATGTACATTTTAAATTTAACACATCTGAAAGTATTTCAATATTTAATTACCACTGAATCTAAACAAATATAAATATCATTCCGTCTTCAGATATTGCCACGTGACGGGGTCAAACGTTGTTGTTTATTTTATTTTAGTCTTTAGAGTTGTGTTTTTATTTGGGTGAGAATGAATGTTATAGGCTATGCATGTTGTAAGGCTAATTAATACTCATGTTGTGTTGGTTATTATCTCATCTTGAGAATGACTCAAGTTATTATTTTATTCAGTCAATGCACGTACCGCTTAATATGACAGTAATAGCTAGGGCCTAGGCCTAACTACTGTCACAGCACGCAACTGACAAAAACGAGTTTAACTTTTGTAAATTAATTATTTTGTTTATATTAAGTTAATTATACCTAACCTTACCTTTTGTGTTGAGATTGCAGCTGTTTCAACCTCAAATATAATTTCGGCGGGAAAGAAACCACTCGTCCCATTCATGATTAAACATTGTTTTAGGTAGTATTTTTGACACATGTGAACTAAATGTATTGTATTATACTTACCTTACACCATATAACTTAACAAGTTGTTGGGTTATAGATATTTATACGTATTACACAGAAAATACCAGAGACCTGTGAAAACACGCCGTGCATGAATGCGGCAATGTTAAACAGACGACATCTGATGACGCTGCGGTGACAGTGCTGCCTCCTGGCGAGACATGCGGAACGAACATGGTTCTCCATGCATTCGCCGAATGTCACTGCTTATAGATTACAAAAAGACACTGCATATTAAACACTAACTTTTCATTGAGATGTTATGATCTATAAATTAGTATATGACGTTGAAATAAAACCACTACGCGAGAACCATGATACATATGGACTTGAAGTTATCTAAGATGACGTCATCGAAGCAGTTATAGTTGGCATGATACCCTACTGGGATTAGCCAATAATGATAAAACAGTTATAACAAAGACAAAATCAGATATGTCTAAGTAAATATGACGTTTTACTAGAATTACGTTAATTCCTTTCTAGATTTAACTTAATCAGTACAACAATATAAAGTTGAGTAACAATTGCACAAATTGAATTTATAGTTTTATTAAACACATAATAAAAATGCATGAAGATAATGCCTAATCAGAACATGTTAAACAT
>OZ024857.1:55867864-55895364 GCA_964017155.1 Oasisia sp. SBJ-2009
TTTGAAAATTGATGACGAGTGTGCTTGCATGTGTGTGTGCATGTGTACATGTCTGTGTGAGCCCATGTATGTGCAGTCACATTGTACACAATACATAATTATTATAAAAGATTACGCACACATACAGTACACAGGTACACACACGGGTACTACACATGCGGGTACACACATACACACACAAGCAGTAAATATGCGTGCGTATGTATGTGTGTGGTGGTGTATATATATATATATATATATATATATATATATATATATATATTATATTTTGATCGTCGTCTTCAATTTAATTAATCCATCTGAACGTTAGAGATCAAAACGTTTCAACTTAAACCAAAAACTAACTTTTCGGCAACATTAAAAATCTAACAATAACCAGAATCAAACTGTTCTAACAAAATACTAACGTTACACTAACGTTTGAATATTATCTGGGGTGTGTTGACATGGACGTTTCAGGGAGAACCACAGAGTTAGATCATTAAACTTTCCCCTATAGGAACAGTCCTACTGGGGTGTTCTATTTATATCTATGGGGAGAACCCAAATCTACCCACATCCGTTAAGTGGTCCTCAGTGAATTATTGGGAAGATTGGTTGAGTCTTCTGGGACGCTGCTGGGCTGTTCCCGTCCCGCCAGTCCAATGATTAATCTGTTTATAGTCGGGGCGCACGAGTCCAAATTTTGGAGGTAGTGGACACCTCGTGCTATTTTTGGTTGTCGTGTATTTTATTAAACGTCAAACCCTCCCGAACAATATTCCAGAGGGCAACCTTCTCAAATCAGTGTACCTCACTCCGAAAATTGCGTTTATATCCATGCACTTAATGGCCCAGTTGTATACATTTCTCTTTCCCCATTTTCACAGTAACTGTATAACAACGAATTTAAGTGTAGTATCAAATAATCAGGAATGACGAGAACTATTATTTATGGCAATAGCTTTTTGATACGTTTATTTTTCAAGATGCCAGATACAAAACATTGGACAAAATAACGACAAATCAGTTCGAGTTCCCAGTTGACATCACACAAAAGGAGTTATAGTTACCTTAATATGTAATCAATATACTTATGTAATATATCAAAATGATGTGCATTCAATTACCTACGGAATACTGCAAAGCAATAGTAAAATAGTGCTACGTTATACGTAATCACGAGCCAAACATCTACCCCACCCCCTAAGTGTTGCGCAATCGTGACGTGATGCAAATCGGAGTAGATTTCATTGATTATATCATTTTCGCGTTCCTTAGGGTAATATACACTATTAAAGACAGAGTACGGATGCATAATCTACTGCTGGTTATTAATGCGATGTTTGTTAAGACAACATAAAATTATGATAACATTATTCGAAAATAAAAACATACCAAGGTGGTATTCAATCACATCTTAAAGATTGTTCTGAGTCACCTGTGTCACTCTTGTCACAGCCATTGTTTTCAACAAGAGTCCGAACAGGTATTACTCGCCTACATTTGGTATCGTTCCGTTTGCACTTGCAAGTAGCACAACGCGGCACTTGGCATTTAGCGCAAGAACAATTACAAGGGCATTTGCTGGCGACACGTAACTTGTATACCATTGTGAAACTTCTGGTAAAGGCGGCACCGTCAAAGATACTGGTTCCAAATGTGTGGAACCCGTCTTCCAACCGATATCTAATAATTTCTCCTCCATCTTCAAGTGAGTCTCTTTCAGCACAGCTGTCAACCTCAAGCCTTACAGCCTTGACGCATCGATCCATTTGACTCAAACAAAGCTTGCGGTACCTTAAAACTTTCATATTCTCCGATGGTTTCCTCAAGATTGACATTTACCCCAATACCTTTTTGATGAAGAAGGCGTATCAGCATGAAAACTTCATTGATCAGCTGCTACGTCTGCTTCTGCAGCACAGTAAGATGTTATTGAGGATGCAGTTCTTCAAATATGCTGTCACGTATCTTTTGGACTTTGCGTTGTCATTCAAATATTCCTGGAGATCAGTTTTGCAAATATTTTTCACAGTTTCCAGAGTTTTCATGATAGTTACAGTGGCTCACTGTTTCGTGGCAATATTTAGTATGTTGCTGGAGTCTACCGTGAAGGGATTGATCATATGCTGTTTTATGCATGCTTGATTGATCATTTGCTGGTTTCCATCTTCGTGGGATTGTTAGACTGCAGATGGTTCATCACTTCTTTGAAATGGAATGATACCTCAGATACACAGGCTTTGTGTAATGCTACTTGGTTCGTACTTTAGCATCCAGGGGTATTTATGTAAGCCAACTCGCACTTTCCTTCACATCTATGCTTTATGTCTGCCCATGAGCTATTTCAGAAGTGATACATTTGAATGACTCAGCTTTTTTCGCACATCATATTGACCTTTCGTGAAGTACTGATATACATATGGTGCTGGGTTCTTCAGGTTGTTCATTTCCTTTAGGCACATTGGCAGCGAATAAATGTAGTTGTGGTGACCAGCAGCAACAACAAATGGGAGCATGTTATTATACTAAACCAAATTTTCCCAATTGCCAATTTTCCCATTGTTCAAATGCACCCGTGCCTCCCGTATAGTCATTTGTGTTAAAAACATTTGTTAGCCGTTCCTTGCTTACACAAACCAGTTTCTATAAGGATAAGACTCCACATAATTTTTTCCAACTGCGCCCATAGCGTTTACAGTGAGATGAAACTACACACATGACGATAAGATGCCAATGTCATCATCAAGGGAAGCTTGCTCCCGTAGCCCATATGAAATATCGTGCACAGCCTGATCAGCCATAACTACTGGGTGTTTCACCCCAAACTTATTGGCCAGCTTTGCTGCATATTCTAAGCGGATCTATTTGAACAGAATGGATCATAAAACCATATATAAAGCATGTGGCTGGCACTGTTGACGCCAGTGTTGTGTAGAAAGCATTCCAACATTGATAGTGGTTGCTTCCGAGCTCTACTTTCTTTATTGTTGACGAACGGCAAAATTGCCATGCCACAATCATCAACTGAAACTATTGATCACATATAGGTTGCAAATATATAGTCATCATCTTTACAAGTAATCTGGCTTTAAACTTTTCGCACAAAGAAATGTAGTGTGGTTCAATTTGAGAAGGTGTGGCGCCCGACAACAAAAAGATTCAATGCGTTATGATGATAACAGTGCGAAATCCTTCGTCCTTGCCGTCACCAAATTGTTATCTTCAACAATCAAAATAGCTTATACAGACGAGAAGTTACCGTTTTTTAGACATTGTCAAATATAGTGATGTCACATACCATATAATTGGTAATCATAAGTGTCCGTTGTGTTTATTTTGTTAATTTCGTATTTGTTGTCGGTAAAACACCGTAGACACCAAACTAAGTTAAAATGACTGATACGCTGCAAAACATGTCATTCAAACATGATAACATACCTCATGTATTTGAAAACAAGAATACGTTATATTTAATTTACTTATTAGACGCAACGTATTTATATATTCATGTTATTCCAGAGATGATGTTAAAATCTAACGTCAAACCAAAATGAGGTGGAGAATTATACACTGTATGTTGATTCTAGAACAAGTGATGTTCAAATGTATTTTACAATTGTATGGTATAAATCAACCGAGAAATGAATGGGGATACCATTGAAATGTTCACTCATTATATAGCTTGAATATGTAGTAAGGTGACTACGGTACATTTATATGAAATCGACGACAAAACGGAAATGTTTTTCTACTTATTCTTCAATTGTTTGTTTCTCGTTGCCTTAAAATATATACATTTTTATAATATATTTGTGGTCTGTATTCCTCTCACCATTCCGGATATATTTTGGTACAGAGACTAGCTAATTTCATTAAATAAACCATGAATATTTCATAATCAGCCATTGTGACTTAACAGTCATTCAGACACCTTCAGGCCTGAAGGTGTTATTCGTGAAGTTTAATTTTCAAGTGCCGTAGTGTGTTGCTTGGCCATACGATGGGAAAGATATCAAATATGGGCGAGTAATACCTGTTTGAATTCTTGTTGAAAAAAAATTGCTATGACAAGAGTGACACAGATGACTCAGAACAATGTATAAGATGTGATTGAGTACCACCTTGATGTGTTTTTTATTTCGAATAATGCGTGTTATCATAATTTTATATTGCCTTAGCAAACATTGCATTAATAACCAGCAGTAGGGTATGCATCAGGACTGTCTTTACTAGTGTATTATTACACTAAGAAACGCGAAATTAATACAATCAATGAAATCCACTCCGATTTGCGTCACGTCACGATTGCGCAACACTTAGGGGGTGGGGTACATGTTCGGTTCGTGATTGCGTATAATATAGCACTATTTTACCACTGCTTTACATAATCATTGTGATATATTACATAAATATCTTGATTACATATTAAGGTAATTATAACTCCTGTTGTGTGATGTCAACTGGGAAACCGAACTGATGTTTCGATATATTGTCCAATGTTTTGTACCTGGCTTCCTAATAAATAAACATATCAATATGATATTGCCATACATATTAGTTCTCGTCATTCCTGATTATTTGATACTACACTTAAGTTTGTTGTCACACATTTACTGTGAAAATGTGGAAAGAGAAATATATGCAGCGCGGCCATTAAGAGACCACATAAGCCTGAATGTAAATGCAATTTTCGAAGTGAGGTACACTTATTTCAGAGGGTTGCCCTCCGGAATATTACTAAGGAAGGTTTGAAGTTTAGAAAACGACAGGGCAACCAAAAATAGCACGAGGTATCCACTTCGACCCCCGTGCGCCCCGACTATGCACGAATAACAGTTGGAGCCTAAAGAATTCAAAGATAAACTGAAAAAGTTAACAAACAGCGCGTGCACGTAATTAGCCCGATTACATCACATGCCTGAGTTGCATATCACCGCCCCCTATCGATCATGTAGGCTCCCTATTTTACTAGTTATTCCCATTTTGTGTCAAAACATTACGTCAATCCAAAATGAGGGGTGACGTATATGTTAGTTCAAAAACATGTGATGTGCTGATACATTTTACAATGTCGTGGTATATATCAACAGAGGAATGAATGGGGATCATTTTGATATGCTAACCATATATTTTGAATATATATTAAGAGAACTACGGTAAACGTTACATGATGTCGATGACGAAACGGAAGTGTTTATTTTAACATATTGCTGAATCTGTTGCCTTAAAATGTACATTTCAATAATATATTTATTGTGTTTATGCTCCTCTGCAATACGAATAGCTTGACATAAAAACTAGCTTTGTAGCCCTAAACAAACTATGAGAAAAACAAATTGCAATTGTGACTAAACGGCCATTCCGGCACCCTATACGTCTGAATTTAAGTGCGATTTTCGGAGTGAGGTACACAGATTTCAGAGGGTTGCCCTCTGGATTATTGTTAAGGAAGGTTTGAAGTTTAGAAAACAACAGGGCAACCAAAAATAGCACGAGGTGTCCACTTCGACCACCGTGCGCCCCGACTATTACGTAAACAACCCGTCGCACGGAGTTTGAAAATTCGCGCGCTTTTGTAGATGCTTTCATAGTGTTCAAGGATACCCAGCAATATAACAGTGTCGTGCAGCTCATGATTGGATTTCATACAGAGGCGGCGTTAAACGACACCTGAGGTTAGTGTACATGGCATGTCATGTATGTCTATTTATATATGTTGAATGTTTAAAAAGGGGATATGAAACGCGTGAACAAACATTGCCATAAATAGCATGGCATAACAGACAGTGTCACTGTCTGGCCATGCATAATTTTAGGAGCCACGGCATATCTCATTATCTGTATCTGTTTTGCGTCTGTTTTATTAACTGACAAAATGTCCTAAGGATACACCAAACGTGACGTTGATATAATGAGTCATCTTAAGATTTTCTAACTCACGGTACTGTTTGTAGATACTGTTTGTTTTATTGTTAAATATTGTAATTAAATAATAGTTTTATGTTCTTCTGTTTATAGGCACCGGCTCCAAAGAAACAGATCGCGATACTGCCTGCCTCGACCGACTGTGTTTTCATCTGAAAGTGAATAAGTGACGTGATGTGAAGTGAATTACTATCAAATTATCATTTGTATTATGTACTAATTACATTGATAATTAAAATGTTTTACATTCCTTGCATGAGTTAGTCTGTTCAATTCAATTCAATAACTTTATTCCAGACTCAACAGAGCATATGCAGCAAGTATATGTGACTCTGAGGTCCATATGTTACATTAGGTACACAATATGTGCAGTATATAAAAGTACAGAACAGTGACAGTGTATAAAAGAAACATGCATACAGTTATTTCAATCAAGTGTGTATATACAAAAGCTTGTTCCAGTGTTTGCGGATCCTGGAAGTGAATCTTAAGCTAGTAGTTAGTATGTCATTTAAAATATAGTTAACAGAGCTATCAATTCTACACATAAATCTATACACCATATTCCTAATAACTGATTGGCAGCATTGTACATCAAACACAGTGCATAGCAGGCTGGCACTTTCAAATTTTGACATACCAATAAACAACTTAAAAATATTATGATATGCAATATGCAACCTATTTAATGTGGATTTCTTATAATTCCACCAGAGTTGCACTCCATACATGGGTGAGCAATATGAACGAAACAGTGTGAGTTTAACCTCTAGGGAGCACATACTAAATTTTCGCAATATAATATTTCCTTGTACATACAGAGTTCTGCGTTGTCTATTAATATCATCATCATCTGAAAGATCATCTGAAATATAGTTTCCAAGATGTTTATATGTAGCTACAACATGCGGAGTAACCCCTTTTAGGTTAAATTCAGGGATAGAACATCCTTTTAAGGTCGCAGATCTAAATATCATAACTGCACTCTTCTTAGCATTGTATTTCACATCATGGCTCATTCCAAATGTCTCACATTCACGTAGTAGCTGGCATAGTCTTGCCGATGAAGGTGAGATCAAGACCAAATCATCAGCATACATTATGTGATTAATAAGATGACCATTCATGCTACATCCAACATTACACATTTTAAGTTGTTCACTCAATTCATCTACATATACATTAAATAAGTAAGGGGATAATATCCCCCCTTGCCTAACACCATTGGTTACTTTAAATTTAGTAGAAAGCACATCACCCCACCTTATGCAAGTGGTCTGGTTGTGATACCAATAAATTAATATTCGTAGTATATACACCGGTACACCCCTTTCACTGAGATTCTTAAACAACGTTAATCGTGTTGTTTGTTTATTGAAAAATACCTTATGTTTTATCTCAGGTCAGCATTATGCCGGAAACTGAACAATGGAGATGAAATGCCAAGAGAACGACGAAGATAGTGAAACTCGACCATGTAACCGTGGAGTGCATAACGCAGATGAACACGCCGAGAGTTAACTTCGTATCGCGAGGAAAACAGTCACATTGGCGCCACCTAGCGAGTGATATGTATATTAAATCTGAACTACTTGACAGGTGGCGCTAATGTAGCGAGTTTTCATGGATGACCATGATTGTCATCGTTTCATATACCGATATGAATAAATAGTGTTGTACGTTTTGGGGCTCGATTAATGCGATCATCCCAACGTTAAATACAAGACTGTTTTGTATGATTGTAACGTGTAGTAAACGTGATAATAACGTGATATATCCGTCAAATTTCCACGTGGTAACCACGTAACTGCGACCCTACAAAATCACGTCGTACCCACGTAGAAAATGCGTCGTTGCGACACCATCGGACGTGTAATAAATGTGGTGGAAACGTGATAATAATGTGATATATATGTGGAATGTTCACGTGGTAACCACGTAACTGCGACCCTACAAAAGCACGTCGGATCCACGTAGAAAATGCGTCGTTGCGACACCATCGACGTGTTATAAATGTGGTGGAAACGTGATAATAATGTGATATATATGTGAATTTTTCACGTGGTGACCACGTAACTGCGACCCTACAAAATCACGTCGTATCCACGTAGAAAATGCCACCGATAACGTGGTATAAACGTGGTGAAAAACGTGGCGACAACGTAGCCGCGACTCGACAAAAATCACGTCGTTTCGACGTAACTTCTTCCACGTGGTAGCCACGATAGCGCCACGTGGCTGCCACGTGGTAACCACGAAGATTTGTTAGCTGGGAATACAGTATCAAACTGTTTCGTTCTTCGTTCTTAGTTCTTCGTTCGTATACTCCATACAGCCCCTTTTGGGGCTAACATGGGAGTTTGTGCGGTGCGCAATGCTAACGGTGCATGATGATGAAAGTGAAGTTAGAAGAACAATAAGAACAATAAGAACAATAACACTGAAAACGTGCGATTTAACTGTGTAATAATAATAATAATAATAATAACACAAGTTTTATTAGCAACTCAACTGAGTTGGATTGACATTACAATAGGTTACAATTGACTCATCAAAACATCATACAAATACAATAGAAATACATTTGATACCGCAAATCATACCGTATTAATAACCCTTTTACTGACAGTTGTATAAAGCCCACGGTATAAACGAGTTACGGAATCTATTCGTTCTAGTAACTGGTAACGGGTACACATTTTCTTGTCTAATATTATACTCGGTATGTCTTTTTTCAGGCAGCAGATAATTTAATCTATGTGTGCCGACTTAAATGTTATCAAAATATTTTTGACAAATGCTCTCCCGTCTTACATTCAACGTATCCAGGTTAACACGTCTTAGTATCTCCGCGTAACCCAATCCAGGAAAAATACATTTTAATGCCCTTTTTTGTATAACTTCAATATTGTCAGACAAATATTGGGGCAAGTTAGTGTGCCATACAGGACATGCATATTCTAGAACTGGTCTCACCACATTAACATATACACTGACCAGATCTTTCTGTGTAATCCCTGCACGCTTTAACTGATAACATGTACAAGCGTTTACCAGCTTTTTTCACAATAGTATCTACGTGTTTGTTCCATGTCAGATCCTGAAAAATGGTCACACCTAATAGTTTGGCATGGCAAACTTGTGCTACATCCCTCCCATCAATTTTTATATTCGGGATAGTGCTTCTGAAAGTGTCATCTTGTGCAAAACTAATGATTATTTCTTTTGATTTTTCGTAATTAATTTTCATATCATTCTTTTCTGTCCATCTAGCAGCAATATCAACCGACTCGTGAATGACAGATACACCCTTTCTGTCGCATATTTCAAATAACGTACTATCATCTACATACTTATATAGTGGAACAGTCGTTCTTAAATCATTTATGTAAACAAGGAAACATTTAGGTCCAGACAATGTCCCTTGCGGTTCTCCCCCATTGGGATGACCAGAATGGGAATATTCATTTCCTATTTTTACTCGTTGAGCTCTGTCTAATAGAAATGTTTCCACCCATCTTAAAATATGTGCGGGCAACCCATACGATTGTAGCTTATCTAGCAACAAATGATGATTAATAAGATCAAACGCTTTGCTAAAGTCTAGCATTACAACTCTGACATAAAAATTCAATTTATCTGTCGCCTTATACCACATATGAACCAGTTCGACAAGAACATCTGTTGTGGACTTTCCGCTAATTCCTCCAAATTGCTTAGCATCAATTTCACCTTCAATTGTTTCATCCACCCATTTCATTATTATTGATTCAAACACCTTGGCAGCTATTGGAGTTAGTGAAATTGGTCTAATGTCTTTTTCAATCGACACAGGAGGGCTTGTTTTTGGCAACGGTGTTACATTGGCCATTTTCCATTCCATAGGGAGTACACCTTCTCTTAGTGAATTGTTAAAAATAGCAGTTAATGGAGGGGCGAGAACATTTACATAGTTTCTTAACACCCATGCAGGGATGTTGTCAGGCCCAGTAGCCTTGTTGACATTAACACTCTCCAAAGCTTTAAAAGTAGTATATACGCTTATCACATACTGATCCGGCAGTTCCTCGTTAACGTCGAACACCTTGTGGCTCTTATTTAACCGAGGCAAATGGTCACTCACAGACACAAAGAAATCATTCATTGTATTGGCCAGTAAGCCACAATCACCATCCGTTGCTTTGTTAGCTAGACCTTGCATGCATGAATTGCCATTTGTTTTAAGTCCCATTATTGTTTTCATATGCTTCCACCAATCGTGGGATCCCGATTCATGCATTGCTGCAATTTGTGTTTGGTAAAAAGTATACTTAAGTTTCGAAGCGGCTCGGTTGACCTTATTACGCAATATTTTGGTTTGATTCAGATCACCACTCATGTGAGCTCGCTGTCGTTTACGAACTAAGTCTCTGAACCAGTCTGTAACCCATGGTTTGTCAGCCGTATGCCTCGTAACAACTTTAGTAGGAAAGCATATTTCCATCAGGTTGCTAATAACCGTTCGATAATATGAATATTGATCTGCACATGAATCAAGCCTAAATAGGGGTTCCCATTTAATGGCTGATAAAGCCATATTGAATGTGGCTTTTTCTTTTGGCCCCATACACCTTACGGTTAACCGTGTCACGCATCCAGTATCAACTGAGCTTTTCGCTTTAGGTTTAAGCAAAACCATGTTATGGTCCGATGACCCCAGTTCGGAAATAGTAACAGGTGGGGTGTATACCTCCTCCATATTCGTCCATATTTTGTCTAATATCGCCTGTCCACGTGTTACAACATTAACTACTTGGACAAATCTATAGTGGGTTTTCATAAAGTTATCTCGCAACTGGTTGAAATCGCCAGTTATGATCACACCACATTCTGGGTGTTTTCGCATTACACTGTCAATGCTGGTGATTAAATGATCACGTATTTTTTAAATACTCCGTCTTTGGAGTATAATATAAACATGCTACCAGTATACATGAACATTTTCGAGGCGTTTTCTTTGGCATAACCTTAATCCACATTACCTCTAAATCATGTACTTCCATATCATTCAATCTATTATACTTTAAATCATGTCTAATGTAGCAAGCTACACCACCGGCTCGTCCATGACCCCTATCTTTTCTCTCTAAGCAAACCCCTTGCATAGTAAGGCTACTTGAATCCATATAGTCTTTAAACCATGTCTCACTAACACATACAATTGAGACATCATGTGTTGCTACAGTTACATGCAATTCGTCCACTTTTTCACTGTTCAAAGATCTGGCATTTACATTAATTAGGGAAGGCAGATCCCATTTGCGTATTTTGTCCGCTGTTGGATTCGGAACACAAAACCGCGTTGAATCAGAGTTCTCGGTTTGTGTGTTCAGGGGAAGTTCCATGGCCAGATCGTTTAGGCCCATTTCCTAATCACGGGTGTGATAAGTGTAATAATTTGTGCAGATTAAAAACAGTTTGCTGTGTCTATTTCCATGTCTGGCTATAATCTGGTGAGGTGGGCTGGAGCAACAAGGTGGATGGTACTGAGGGCTTGTTGGAATGGGTGTAGTGTTGGTATGTTTATGACTGCTGGGGGGAGTGTGTTCCAGGCCCTAATGACTCTTGGATAGAATGAATATGCATATGTATTGATGCGTGCGTGGATCTGTATGTACTTGTTTGGATTGCTGTTTCGTTTACAGGAGCATGGGGTTATGATGTGTTGTGGTAGCTTGATATTTATGAGGTTATGTTTTATCTTGTAAAAGAAGGTGAGTTGGTGTTGTATTCGTCGTGTTTCAAGTATTTGCCAGCCCAGTTTATTAGTCAGTTCTGTGGTGCTTGTTTTGCGGCGGTGGTTGTTTAGGGTGAATCTGCCTGCGCTTTTCTGAATTTTTTCTAGGGTGTCGATGTTGTTTTATTTGTGTGGGTTCCATGCTACAGTTGCGTATTCAACTTTGGGTCTTACTAACATGTTGTATGCTGTTTCTTTGACTTGAGGTGTTCCAGGGTAGAGAGTGCGCTTTAGGAGGCAAATTGTTCTGGCACATAGTGCTGTAGTGGTGTGACAGCTTTGAGTCTGATATTTAGATAGGGGTGTGATTCAACTTGGGAGATTGGTTGGTTTGTGATTGCATAGGTGAAATGGCTAGGTTTTCGTTTTTGGGTAATTCTGAGGAGATAACATTTTGCGATATTGAAGTTCACTTTGTTGCCCATTCGGAGAGTTTGTTTAGGTCTGTTTATAGGATGTCATGGTCTTTGGGAGTTTGAATTTCTCTGTATAAGATGGAATCGTCTGCAAGGAGTCTGATGTTTGAATTGATTGAGTCGGTGATGTCGTTTATGTATAATAGGAGGAGGACAGGGCCTAGGACGGAACCTTGAGGCATAGAATGCAGGTTAGGGAAATTGGCCTGTAGTTGACAGGATTGGTTTTGTTGCCTTTTTTGTATATTTGTGTGACAAGAGCTGTGGTCCAGGCTTGTGGGAGTTTGCCGGTGGTGTGTGATTGTTGGAATATGTATTGAACCATTGTGGATATTTCACTGGCAGTATCCTTTAATACTCTTGCTGGGATTTCGTCTGGGCCTGATGCCTTGTGTGGTTTTAGGGCTTCTAATTGTTTTCTTTCTTTCTTTTTCTCTTTTCATCAGATAATAAGTAAACAACCTTCTAAATAGGGTAGACACGCTAATTGGTTGTGTGGCCGAATTTAAAATAAATTAGGTAACGATACCCTTTTTATCAGATAATACTATATTATTATTATAAAAACAAATAAAAATAAAAACTTATAGGCCCCGCTGAAACATGTCATGCATAAAATAAAGAGAAAGGAAAATTTACATTTTGACACTACGTTGAAAATATGACATCGCTACCCCCATTTGAGAAGGTTATTGTAGACGGAGAAGAAGAGACAAACGCCGCCACAAGATGGCATAAATAGGTAGCGAAATTTGAAAACCTTTTCTGTGTTCTAGACATCGGAAATGATGCCCGAAAAAGGCGCTCTTGCTGCGTTACGCCGGAGATGTGACTGTTGACCCAATGAGGGATACACAGAAATTAAGGACTGGCGCAATGACGGCTGAAAAATTCCCCGTCCCACCTAGTATACCGTCTCGAAAAAGTCCCTTGAAAAATACTTCACACCGAAAAAGAATATTTCGTATGAAACTTTCAAATTCCGGCAGACGTCACACAAAAAAGCATTGAAATCATACGTGCTTATTACACTTGCCTTCGGGGCATGGCGACTCTTTGCGACTTCCATGACGTAGATAAAGACATTCTTGTTCAGATCATACCACGATGCACATCATCTAGGGTACGCAGGATCGAAGGCGTTGAAAGATAATTTCGATCTGCAGAAGATATTAGAAGACGCTCCGAGTTTCGAACCTTCCGACAGCGTCGAAAAAGCTGCTGCTGCCAACGCGATCTCCAGCAATGCCAACGCCTGTAATGTGAGCTATCAAAATCGAGTTCGTTGAGGACACCGGGGTCATCACTACCGCGGTTCCAGTCACTCCGGTAGTCGTTCCCATCATAACGGACACCATCCGTGTCCTACACAACTGACTACTCCTGGCCCCAGTCATCGAAACAACACTCGTCGTCGAGGAGGTTCTAGATATCGTGGTCGTATCACTCGTGTTTCCGGTGAACATTCATCCAGTGGGTCTTGTCACTGTGTGGTTCTCAGTCCCGTTCCAAGAAGCGTACATATGCGCGAAGAATGCTATACGACGACTGAAGAAGTGAAAATCGCCACAAGACAAGACAAAGCACCCCGAAATTTGTTGCTGGCGATTTAAACTGCAGGCCATTGGGAAGACACACGTATAGCAAATTCCAATAGTTTAGAGAAGAACTCTCCATCCATGATGGTTTGGTTCTCCGTGGGAATCGACTTGTCGTCCCAGTCACTCTACAGCAGAGAGTCGTTGATGCTGCACCTCAAGCACAGCAAGGGATCGTTCAGACCAAACAGGGCTTCATAGATAGAGAAAATCTGGTTCCATGGCATAGACAAACTTGTCGAAGACACAGTCAAGTCATGCATCCCCTGCCAAGCATCACGTCCAGAACCCGTTCAACTGAATCCTTTGCATGGTCGGAAAATTAAAATTAGTTTACCTGATTCTCCAATCACAAGTCAATCACTCAGACCTACCCATTTCCGCTTCGCTGGAAATGACTACATCAGCAAGTGCAAGACTATGCTGATGCCGAGCGACACACTCGACCATCCAACTTACAACCAGGTGACTATGTCTTAGTACGACAGAATGAGGCGAACGAACTGTCGACTCTATATTCTCCTTCACCATATGTCACAACTTGTAAGAAAGGCACCACGGTCACAGCAGAGCGCGATGAGAGGAACATCACTCGTAGTTCTTCTCATTTCAAACCAAATCGCCGCGTGCCACACACACACACTCACTCACTCACTCACTCACTCACTCTCTCTCTCTCTCTCTCTCTCTCTCTCTCTCTCTCTCTCTCACACACACACGCACACGCACACGCACACGCACACGCACACGCACACGCACACGCACACGCACACGCACACGCACACGCACACGCACACGCACACGCACACGCACACGCACACGCACACGCACACGCACACGCACACGCACACGCACACGCACACGCACACGCACACGCACACGCACACGCACACGCACACGCACACGCACACGCACACGCACACGCACACACACACACACACACACTCTCTCTCTCTCTCTTTCTCTCTCTGAGCGACAATGAAAGAAATGTGAAGATGATGACGACACAATTGAGACAACAATGCCACCAACTCAACAACAACAACAACCGTCCGAGCAGTTGTCGACATTTTCGACTATGTCCACACGTCCCACGTCCGTGCCCACACCTCCGACGACCGTGTCCACACCTCCGACGACCGTGTCCACACCTCCGACGACCGTGTCCACACCTCCGACGACCGTGTCAACACCTCCGACGACCGTGTCCACACCTCCGACGACCGTGTCCACACCTCCGACGACCGTGTCCACACCTCCGACGACCGTGACCACACCTCCGACGACCGTGTCCACACCTCCGACGACCGTGTCCACACCTCCGACGACCGTGTCCACACCTCCGACGACCGTGACCACACCTCCGACGACCGTGACCACACCTCCGACGACCGTGTCCACACCTCCGACGACCGTATCCACACCTCCGACGACCGTGTCCACACCTCCGACGACCGTGTCCACACCTCCGACGACCGTGTCCACACCTCCGACGACCGTGTCCACACCTCCGACGACCGTGTCCACACCTCCGACGACCGTGTCCACACCTCCGACGACCGTGTCCACACCTCCGACGACCGTGTCCACACCTCCGACGACCGTGTCCACACCTCCGACGACCGTGTCCACACCTCCGACGACCGTGTCCACACCTCCGACGACCGTGTCCACACCTCCGACGACCGTGTCCACACCTCCGACGACCGTGTCTACACCTCCGACGACCGTGACCACACCTCCGACGACCGTGTCTACACAACTGACCATGAATACAACTACATCGACCGTGTCGGCAAGGCCAGTCCGTTGTCGCCGTTTTCAACACACCTGAAGGACTATCAATTGACATGACAGCTTGCCTAAGAGTGTGAGAACAACTGAGACACTGGCAGGTTTCCGAAACAATTAAAAACTCACTCATTTCGTTTACACTACCTGCCTTGATGACACTGATTTGTATTCTATGACGCTGCTTGGTTTTAAATTGTTCGGTTTGGAATTGTATTTTTACACACTAATTTATTGTTTTATAATTATTTATCTTAGCTTATTTATTTAATTTTACTTACTTATTGCTCTTATATTACTTATTCATTTAAATTAGATTACTGATTTGATCTTACCTTACGTATTTAATTAGTCTATATTTTAGAATTGGTCAACACGTCATAGTAATGTGTTTTTATTGATCTTAACTTATTTACTTATTTATCTTAGCTTATTTATTCTTATCTTACCTTATGTATTTAGTTAATTTATATTTTAGGTTAGTGAACACATCGTATTAATGTGAAGCGCTTTGATTGATATTTAGTTAGCTAAAAAGCGCTATATTAAGCAACGGAATTATTATTATTATTATTACATTATGATAAAGTAGAAACTCCCGCGGTAAAGATTGCATTGTTGGGGTGGCGTGCTAGTAACCGCTCCCCTAGTGTACTCGTTTTAATAATTTGTGTTTCTGAAAGGCATATTTTGTTTCACCCCTGAATGTCTTATGTACTATTTCTTGTCAGACGTCATCAAACTGTGTCGAACGCAGCGAGTAAGGAGGCTCACCAAGTTGTCAAAATTGTTCATGTTCTCTCCTTTTTATCACAGGCATCACTGCTGATATCAAATATTCCTTTTTACGCCTTGTGTTTTCTGCTTTATCAATGCATAAAAAACGTATACCGTATTTACCATTCAAATGCCAGTTCTTATAAGCAATGTATAATATTTTATTCTCTCGCACATAAAATGTTATGTCATAGGTTCATTATATGGGTGTTTTTTTCCTTCTGAAACCACCAACGTTAAGTCTTAATTCCTCACCACACAGCAGAATGCATCCACAGTGCTTATTTTTGGCATCCTTCATTGCACCAAATGCAGAGTAAATCCAATGACAGTTGTCACTGACTATCATAAAACCACTTTTAGGAGCCAAGGTCATCTTGTCAGTCTAACATCCTCATTGAGCGTGCCTGGATAATCAGATTTTATGGGGGTGGGGTAACTTTATCAGCTATGTATTATTATTTTTTTAAGATATAAGTCAATACCGAATAGACGATACGAAAGGGTATAAGTGAGCTGTCTATCTGTACCACTGACACATGTCTGTCACTAGCTGTCCTCAAAGGAAAGTCCAAGATGCATCAGGATGTATGACAGGAAGTGTGACTGGGCATGCCATTGATCATCTAATAGTGGCGTGTAAGCTCTGTGAAGAGAAACAATCATTGTTTCATTGTTCCGATAAAGTGCACTAATTGTACTTTAATTTGAGAAGTTGTTTTATCTCACTTTTCTGAAAACCCCATTTTAAAGTGAAATATGGACATTATTATATAAACACAACTGTTTATAGATATATTATTTATTTCATCATATGGTAACAACAGACTATGCATGATTTTGGTGCAGATTATATGGTTGGCTGTCACAGACAAATTCTCTATGCATGTATACGCAAGCTGTCAGTTGCGGTGTGGTCCGCACCATAAGAGGCATTTATTTTTTACAATATTGGCCCGTAAAATAAGGCAAAGTTGGTCCCTGGTGAAGTGAATAAAAATATACTAGATTAAAGGATGACATTGGTTTTTGGTCACCTGCATGATATATATGTAGCTTTCAAAAAGCCTAAATGAAACATTATTTTGATGTGGAAAACATGCTACATTTGATCAATATAGATAAGATAGTTTTATTTTCATATGTGTTCGCATTGTAGTTACAATAAAACATTGGAATGTGTAATGATATTGGTCGTCGTACTAGTACATTCACATGACAATACATTCACATGCACCAAACGATGATGATAAAATATACTACTACTTTAATATATAAAATAAATAAATAAGAACAATCACATACAAAGGTCCGAATAAAAATAAATCTTTATAACATCGCTATATAATTTATATGATCTAGTAGAAATATATTAGCTTAAAATGTAAAGTATAATAATGAAATAATATATAATAAATTCTGATAAAATATACACACTAAAAACTCATCGGAAAGTGGAATATGTGTTTGCTGCGGGTGAGAGAAAAATCACTTCTGTTTTGACAGGGCTTGAACGGCTAAGTGGACAAGCTAGTACATGGCGGGAGTGCACACGCGTGCATGTTAAGAGAGCCCCAGATATGCGATTTTGAAAACATTTGATCAGCATATCAGTGACATGACTGCAGTGACTGTGTAAAAATAAAAATATTCTCAGGTACAGTTTCCTTATAATCTGACAAAACATTAACATGGCCGCCAATGGAAAACTACATTGAGCCCTCGTGCCTCGGCCGTTTCTGTTTATTTTCCTAGCGCTCCCAAATTATCGTACAATTCGTTCTTATTTTACGGCATTTGCTCCCGTGATGGGACGTCCCCGGATATGTTATGCCACAAACTCGAAAAAAGTCGATTAAAATGCATGATTTCCGTGATCATTCTTACCGGCAAAAATGTCACACAGTTGCTGCTTGTAATTATCTTTCGGAAAATATAACTATTTGTGGCTGTTTGTAGACATCCCGATTATTACAACCAAAAATAAAACAAAGTCCTATATTACATGGAGAAATGGACTTCTTGCCTCAAAGTGGCCTCAACCTTCTTTTCGAGCGCGAGATTTATATGGCCTATAGGCGCCATGGCCAGGAAGTTGCTCACTGCGCTGCCGCGAGTTCGCACAATAACTGATAACGTCATTGCGGTTTCCGCCCAACAACGGTGTATACGAAGTCGAATTGGACGAACGGAAGGTCATTTTGCTTCACGTTTGCATCGCTTTCTTTATAAAAATTATTTGTCATTAACTTCTTGTTATTAGTATCACTACTATTAAATCGCTTCAATGTTGTTATAGTAAACTGCCACGGCGACAGCGATGTGTGTGCTACAAGCTCTACCGCGCGTCCGACACGGGGATAGGAACTCAAGGAAATATTCGAAGAGAACTTGCACCGCAATAGAAGAGGAGTCAGATTGCGTTCAAGTTGATGAAACCTTGTAGACTGTGACATTATTCATGATGAACGAACGTTACATCTTAACGAGTTATTTTTCATGAGGTGTAGATCGTTGTAATTTATTTTACGTAGCCTTAGTCGGGGGGCGAGTAGGCCTACACTCCTTCTGCTGCTGAAGCACTGGGAAATCACACCTCCTCCTCCCCGAAAGGGGTTGGAGGTTCGGCGGCCGACTTCCAGATTCCGTCCATGATTTACCCGCCGTCTTCAACTATCAGTCATTTTAACACGATAATGTTTTATCCAATCTAAATGACTGGTTGATTGCTGACGGGGTCTTTATCGTCATTCAATGTGCACTTTTGATAAGTAATTAAACTGTTTGTTTTAAATTGTTGCGCAGTTAGAGGAGGTGTGTGTGTGCCTGCGGATAACAGACAGAGCAAAGTGATGATATCCAAAATACTCCGTGTCCAATAATACGCAGGCCTAGAGCTTCTGTTACGTACAATGAGTTTTGATAATAATCGCCCCGTTGAAATACGTAAGTATGTTCCACGCAGTGCGCTAGTCCATTGTGCATCCCTATTAATTCGATGTTTTCACCAGCGCGATGTGCGAGAAATGACCAGATCGGGTTTTAATACATGTTCCGGGTACGGACGAATGAACCATCAGTCGGGTTGAATGAACAACGACTGTAGTTGTGTAGTTGTGTGAGTCCAATTAAACATGCTCGCAACAATAATGAACACGACACCTTGGCATATAACCAGATATATGTTTAGCGGGTATATGGCTTGACAGACCTACAGGCAGTAGGTTTTCATAGGGTGTATTAGAGAGCAGTTGTCCCCCTATAGACCTTTGCAATGTAGCCTCGCTGTGCTTGGAATACTGTGTCCTACGCGTATTTGAAGCTGAAGTGCCGCCACCTCACAGACGTTCTACACTAGACATTCTGAAGCTGTGAACTTCGCCGCAAACAGGTGTCAAACGTAATCCACCTTCCTCTTCTTGTCTCTCGAAGTCAATATCCGTCGACAATGAAATCAATAATACACGCACACACGCACGCACACACGCACGCACGCACGCACGCACGCACGCACGCACGCACACACACACCCACGCACGTACACACACACACACACACACACACACACACACACACACACACACACACACACACACACACACACACACACCGTGACACGTATTCTACGAGTCCATACAGTCTGTGTCGTGACCGACTGATTCGCTTCGACGTGACGTCTTCGTCCAGAAGCCCCACACCGCGTGTTGACTTTAATGACAATGGTCAAGTGCGAGTATCTACATAACGTGCTCGAGCCTCCGAGGACCTTTACTGCGATGGAATGTCCATTTCGTCCTGGCGTCGCGCTGTGGTTGGCTGGTGGCCGACGTAACACCGACACCCGTAGTCACCCACGGTCTCAAGTCGTAACAGTCGGCCCCATCGGAGCAGCGGGCGCGTGGAGCGTTCTTATCCAGGCGGAGACAGACAGAGGCAGCACCCGAACATGTTTGAGGATAATCACGAGTGAGTATGACAACACATGGTGTTTATTGGGCTGAAACACGCCTCATTATGCGTTGAGTTGAAACGTAAATATATAACGTGGCATGTTACGGTGAAGTGGGTGACAACTGACAAGAAATAGTAGGTTGCAAAAGTTTCAACGGCACGTGGAGTTACGACGCGATATATTTTCTATGCCATTGATTTGTAAACACTCAGCGATTGTCAGCTGTGATGTGCATTATAGTTGCGACGCTTCATGTGACAAATGTGGTGATTTGGACAAGTCGTGTTTTAGCCGCTATTCTGTCAGCCGTTTTCAAAAACTCGATCGCTACCCAAATTTGGACCGCCACGCAGTTTTTAAGTGGGTCGTCAAGAGTATCTACTAGTGTAGGTCGAACTGTAACTTACTGTCGCCTTTGCCCGAGTCAGGCGCACTATAAACAAGTAATCTACGTCAGCTGTAGTATGAATTTGAAACGCCATTTAACATAATAGGATTAAATCTTCAGACTCGACTTAGCACAAGTGAACTGATTGAAGATATGTATTGCAAAGTTAGTCCATTGGCTGAAACTTGAGTCTCTGCCAAATCAGTTTAAGGACCGTTACTATAACATACGTTTATCACATTGGAAGTGCAAAGCGTTACCATTCTGTAAAACTATTTATTTATAATGTAACTGAACATTTAATATTGCAATATACATTACATAGCACACGTAAGACCTGATCGTCCGGTCGGTGGTTATCGCGTTAGTCTCAAGTTGCCTTGTGCATGTTAGACTCGTCGGTCAACGTTGAGCGTGGGAGTGCCAGTATCAAAGCGACGGATGAAAACAATATGTTAATTGTCACAATTTGGCCTTTTAGCATAATGTGATGGAGTATACATAGTGAAAATTAACAGTTCAATTTAGTCAAATTATATAACTAAGTGGACGATGGCATTCTCTTGAATTCGTATACGGTGGCGAGGTAAGTTCTCGAGTAGTGCAGAATCCAGACACTGGGACTTCTCACAGCGCCTATACTCCAAGGAACATCCTGCCTTTGTGGACATATTCCACACTGTCAATAACCAGGTACTCAGTCATTCAGCTGAGTGAACTAATTCTACGTAGATTGAACGACACGGCAGCACATACTTCGAAATCTGGCTGTCGTGATTGAGAGAGAGAGAGAGAGAGAGAGAGAGAGAGAGGAGAAAGGAGAGAGGAGAGAGAGAGAGGAGAGAGAGAGGAGAGAGAGGAGAGAGAGGAGAGAGAGAGAGAGAGAGGGGGAGAGGAGAGAGAGAGAGGTGTGCCACAACTACCCCACATCGCCCCAAATGGTCCGAAAACGTTTTATTCTGACTGAATTAAGGTGCAACATTGCTTTATTATACTCAGCGAAACTTCGATTCGCCCCAAAGGAAACAATGACGCTTTGATCGGCACATCTAAGCACATTGTCGATTACGTTGCCAGCCTACCTTTTGTTACTAGTAAATTAGCATAATACATCGTTCATAAGTTGTCGATGTCGTGTGGCCTTTTTAACTCCATCCGACATGTTTGCTTCGTAGTCAATGAGTCAATGAACGGTGCAGAGATAAGTTAGTGATTCCTAGTATTCACGAAACTGTATAACGTTACGATTTAGTATTTAATACATAACGCCTTGCTTTATCACAACGTAATTTACCTTCCCAAAATAACTGTCAGAATGAATGGGTTGCCGAGCAAAATCCGACACAAATAGCGACCTACACGAGTACACTTGAGAACACTGTCATGAGTACACGTGTTATTGATATACACATACGAAACGGCACCAATGCTTGAGATATTTACTTAAGATATTTATGCGCCTTAAGGTCACGCTGTCCCGTCGTTCTGGAGTAGTTCTAATTAGGCAACTAAACAGACAGAAAACACGAGCTCAGAGCTGGCAATAGTCTATGAAGAAAACATTAGCTGCATCAGTGTAAACAGACAGTGCTTGTAAAGCCAAAACTCTTCAAGTACTTTATTACAATTCTTGTCTTATTCATTTTTGACGATACAGGCCTGTGTTGACTAACCGTATCTTTTTATGAATGTCGTATTTCAGAGCTGTGAGTGAAACTACAGAAGAAAATGAGACCCTGTCACCGGACAAACAAAATGCGCGCCCACCGCAGGCGGATACCGGGAACTCGGTGAAGGAAAACGGAAGAGGCGCCCCCGACGCCGTGGAGGCAGACGAGGACGCGTCGGCATTGAAGACGCCTCCAAGACGCGTCTTCGGAATCCGCTGCTTCGTTGCCAACCTGGCGTTGTTGTATTTCTTCCAGTTCGCGATGATCGTTTATCTTTTCGGCGTCATCCGAACGATGGAGCGGCGCTTCGGTCTGGACAGCCGCAAGTCTGGCGTGATTCTCAGCGCCGACGACGTCGTACAGATCTGTGTCGTCACGTTCATTGGGCACTTCGGTAAGCGAGCCAGCAAGCCGCGAATCATCGGCGTGCTGGCACTTTCCTTCGCCGTCGGCGGCACGATGTTGGCCATGCCGTACTTCCTGTACGGTGCGCAAGTGCAGGGCGCGACTTCCGCTCGCAACTTCACCTACGGAGGCAAACCGGCGGATCCAGAGGTAATGGTGATGATGATTGATTATATGCGTAAAAATAGTTGTAATGCATGCCACTTATCAACGTGTCAACATAAGGAGAGTACACTGAAAACAATGAGTGTATGTGTGTGTGTTTGTGCGTGTGCGTGTACGTGAGCGTGAGCGTGAGCGTGTGCGTATGTGCGAGTGTGCGAGTGTGTTTGTGCGTGTGCGTGTGCGTGTGCGTGTGCGTGTGCGTGTGCGTGTACGTGTGCGTGAACGTGTGCGTGTGTGCGTGTGTGCGTGTGTGCGTGTGTGCGTGTGTGTACATTTCGTTATATATATATATATATATATATATATATATATATATATATATATTATAATATATATATATATACATATACAAGTGTATGTAGGTGTATGTATATATGTATGTATGTATGTATGTACGTATGTACGTATGTACGTATGTACGTATGTACGTATGTACGTATGTATGTACGTATGTATGCATGTACGCATGTATGCATGTATGTATGTATGTATGTATGTATGTATGTATGTATGTACGTATGTACGTATGTACGTATGTACGTATGTACGTATGTACGTATGTACGTATGTACGTATGTACGTATGTACGTATGTATGTATGTATGTATGTACGTATGTACGTATGTACGTATGTACGTATGTACGTATGTACGTATGTACGTATGTACGTATGTACGTATGTATGTATGTATGTATGTATGTATGTATGTATGTATGTATGCATGCATGCATGCATGCATGCATGTATGTATGTAGTATGTATATGTGTATATATGTGAATGTGCGTGCGTGCGTGCGTGTGTTTACCCTGTTGATAACACTACCCTGCATTGCCGTCTCCCCCCTCCCAGATGCAGCTGTGCGGGGCCGAGACTGTCCACGGGGCCGACCATTGCGAGCGGACGGCGGCCGCCACACAGACGGCCAATGGAGTCGCCTACGGCCTCTTCATCGTCGGTCAAATGTTTGTCGGTCTCGGCTACTCGGCCACTGGTGTCCTCGGACTCAGCTACATCGACGAGAACGCGCCGAAGGACAAGTCGTCGATGTATATCGGTGAGTTCTTGTGCCGGCTACACGTGGTTGTTACCCCCTTGGTAATCTACGAGATCGGCCACGTCCCACAATAAAACCTCTTTTAGAACGTGTAGGATTGACAGCACAGCCTGGTCTACAACGATGAAGCCTCAACTGCGTAGCGCAGTGTGGCATATGTTAAGCACAGGGATCGTTTCGTGGTACATCTACACCGCGAATTACGTAGGATTATCCCGAAACGCCACGACATCTTTTCAAAGGACGCACTGGTGTTATCAGGATTTAAGTGTCCATCATGTCTGTGCGATATCATGTTAGTTTGAAAGATGACAGTGGCCCCGATTAATGAGAAGGAGACATGCTCAGATGGACACATTATGTGGTTGCTATGGTGATGTTGATAAGGTTTGAACATATGCTACTAATGAGGTCGTCTTATGAATCACACAACGGAGTTAACCAATTCCAATAATATAAAATATTATTTAGTTAATAAATTCATGCATAATGAAACTTAATTTATACACAATCGTTCAAGCGAGACCATCGTATGTTTGGAATTAATTTATGTAATTTTGGCTTCATGTTCTTTGTTGCTAGGTGCTTAGCTACACTGTTGTTTCAGGCGTATACAGTGGAATAATTTCCATTGGCTCTATATTCGGGCATCTCTTAGCAGGGAAGTGTACCGAGCTACCAGAAGACCCATTCGCTGGTAAGTTGTCTGCGTAAAGTATTTCCGTCATAAGTAACCTTTTACGCAACATGTCAAGTCAACGGTCATATGTCCAACGATAATTTGTGTTTAAAGAATATTGTTATGTTTTCTATCTGCCTTCGGTGTGATAATATGCAACGACCTGGAAGATGACGGAGATATTTTGAGACATCTACGTAATTTTTATGCTAGGTCTAATAGCATTATCAGAACATTTCACCACTGTTCCGTGGGTGTTAAACTACATCTATTTCATGCGTATTGTTGTATAACTTATTGTTGCCAATTATGGGTTAACTTTAATAAGGGTTCTCATTTAAAAGCTAAAGTTGCCTACAACAATATGCATAGACGGATTTTGGGATATGGCCGACGGGACAGCGCGAGTGGCATGTTTGCTAATAACGATATTGATACATTTGACGCCCTATTGCGTAAGAACATTTATGGTTTAAAAAAACGCATTTTTAACATAAACAATGACTTGATTAGGGTTATGTACAATTGCTTTGAAATAGTAAATGGCCCAATGCGGATTAGCTGGGCCAATTCATTGTACACAGTAAATCTGTAAGATAGTCATCATGTCTAGCATATAACTTTAATATTATTTATTTATTATATATATATATATATATATATATATATATATATATATATATATATAATAAATAAATACTTAAGTCAGTAAGTTGTTTATATAACTTACTTTTCAAACGGTATTTATTTACATGAATTAATTGCATATTTATTATACAATCACATCCTGTATATTGCTCACAATTTTATCTGTTTTTTTTTTCTACAATTTACATTTATCTAACTCATAACCTTATTTATTTTTTATTTATTCACTTTTTAACATATTTGATCGTTTATAGGCTACTTAGATGTGCTAATTTATGTGCCAATTATACATGGGTTTTACCTGAAATAAATGTATTCGTATACGTATTCGTTAAATGCTAACAATGCGCATGCGTTTAAAACAAAATTACTCGATAAGTTGGAACACACACACGCACGCACACACGCACGCGCGCACACACACACACACACACAGATAATCGTATGACATTCCCGTCCAGTTGGAATTGTGTTTTTATGGTAGCCTTATTTCATATTGCAATTATAATTGCAACAAAAATACACTATGCAAGTCGTTTTAATCTTGGTAAAAGTGTATGTATATCCAGGAATAATCCTTCGAATTTCGATTTAGGAAGAATCTAGACACATATATCGGCTGTGTTAGTATAACCAGAGGAACGTTTAAGAGGAACTGTGCTATACATGACGTTGTATAGCCAAGCGTTAGTAACTCGGTTAACACGGAGCTCTGTCCTGGTGGATCCGATCTCATCCAGCGACGACCCTGAAGCAAGGAGACCCGACGTGGATTGGAAGCTGGTGGCTCGGCTACGTCATCTGTTCTGTCATCGTCACACTGTTTGCCATTCCCATCTTCTTCTTCCCCAAGAGTCTGTCTGACCGGAAGAAGGCGGTTGTCATGGAGACGGACGACGCGGGTCTACTGGAGCAGTTGAAAGGTTTGGTTCAACATACAAACTGGTACTGGTCGATCTTAATTGGTTGGTCTTATTTTATGTTACGTGAGATGCTGCAGAATAAATGATACTAGTGTAGGGAAGGATCGCACAAAGTGGACCCACTAAGCTAAAAACAGCACACGTTTACAAAATGTTAGTAAATTAACATAATTATTTTCAGAAACACTAAGTTCCAACGTTTATCTAACAACATGTAAACTTGTGATGCAGTACGAGTTTGTTTTATGTTTGCAATGGGCGTCTGGAAAATATCACCCAGAAATGTGTCTTTAAAAACCGGGGAGGCAAAGTGGGCCCCTAAGTGGGCCCCTCTGAAACATCGTTGCATGCCGCTCATCAGCGCACAGTTCACGTGTAAATGCATCGTCATTATGATTATGTCAGACACAGTCCCCATGTGCCTGCGCTTTGCAATTCACACATTTGTTGACTCATTTCTCCCGACTTTTGCGTCCGAAAAATGTTCGCAGCAATACAGGCCTGGCGGCACATTTACTTTTGTCATATTTACTCGCGAAGTATCGCAAATGCTTCATAGACTTCAACTTGCTTCCACGAGATGTTCCACCCATGCAGGGCATCAGTCGACGTGTTGCTGGCTGTTTCTTCTTCTCTTCCAATTCTCGTTTGCATGGGTTGCATGCGATGAAGCTGGTCTTCCCCACGTCGGTTACTTTGTCTCGGTGTTTGTTCGCACACTTTGGAACTAGACGACACGGTCGTGATGATGACCGCTGTGTGTGATCCTCTGGCTTCTGTGTGGATGTATATACCGTTTTAATCTACATTTGCTGCCAAGTCCATGTGTAAGCCTTTACTGGGTAAACGTTAGCTTGCATTGTCGCCTCGAGTGGGATAATTACATGTGCAGTATATAAGTACATAAGTACATAAGCATGTCTAGTTGTCTGGTCTTCATGATTTGTATTGGGAGCATTATTGAATGTGTAATTTAGTTCACTCACTCATAATATATGTTCTACATACAACAGTGCCAACGATGCTGCCAACATATTGCTAACTACGGATGATGACGACAAATTTTGCCCTGCAGACAAAGTGGGCGACCGAGGGACCCAGTTTGTCCACACACTATCATGTCACCACAACTGCCATTTTTATAAAGTCAACGCGCGCCGCCTAATTTCAATTTGCGCTTAGCACTTGCACTTAGCGTGGCTAATACAAATGAGTTTCATACTTTTCCATGTATATTAAGCGGTTTGCAACACTTAACAAACCATGTAAATATTTTAAGAAAAGTATAAAATATGAACTTTTTTTCTTTACAACTGAGAAAAATAGACAAACGGGCGGGGGCCAGT
>OZ024857.1:55900364-55922864 GCA_964017155.1 Oasisia sp. SBJ-2009
AAACCAGCGACACCTTCGAAGCTGTGGACATCTGATGACCACGTACGACAGAGAACGAAATGTTAGGCTAGTTAGACGTTATGAGACTATCTCCATTCGAGTTTGCAATAAAAACATGTTAAAATATACTAATACACCATGCTGCAGAGAAGTAAAGATTAGTAAATTCTTTAAAAAGATTATACACGTATATGTATAATAAATTATACATATATTTATACTTACATGTATAATTTATTATACATATATTTGTATGGTTGTTTGTATGTACGAGTCAGGTTCGTACATATATACATACATATATATATATATATGCGAGTGTGTGCATTTATAATGCATGAATGTCTGTTTGTGTAGCTGTGAAAAATACGTGTTCACTACAGAGACCGTCTATGGCCTGGACTGGAGTGAGAGAAAGGGGCATTGGAGGGAGGAGAGGTTATGGTTGAGTGGGGAAGAGACACAGGACAATACAGCCAGGACAGACAGAGGAGACACGCGGACAGACACTTCAATAAATGTCACCACGTGGACTGACAAAAATGACACACTTCATAAAGACAACTGCCACTTATCTTAATGTAATTTATTTATATGTACATCATTATGATACATGTTAAGTACGACATCTGAAATAAACGTTTAGTGGGTAAAACAATTACCCAGTTACTAAGATTTCCAATTATAAATTATGGTGCACTAGATATTTGCAAGTCTAAATGGCCTTGTATCTAAATAACACGATTGATGTGAACATTTCATAACACACACATGATATATTGATTGTGAAACGATACAAACTTTTATGGCAAGCGCTGTCTCTGTATAACTACCTGACTGTAATACAAATTTACAACTTTAACAACACAGATGATGCAAAGTTATACATGTTCATATTGACACTTAACGGTAATTTAAATTGTGAAATGCTACCTTAACTAATGAACAATTTCACTATAACAGTTACATCTGTATAATAACAACCACACTTGTAGCTGTAATAACTTGACATCAATACAATACCTTTATTCTGGTACGTTTGCTATTCAAATGTCAAATGATAAACGGACTGGGCATTGCCAGGGCTACTGTAAAGAAACACTGCTGAAATCCTGTGCAAAATAAACCTGCTACCTCTAGAGCTTGAGTACGTCTCACAGCAAAACAAACAACTTCAGCTGATTACTCGTAACGAACAGACAGACTGCAAACATCTGACATTACAAGTAACTAACAGACTGCAAACATCTGACATTACAAGTAACAAACAGACTGCAAACATCTGACATTACAAGTAACAAACAGACTGCAAACATCTGACATTACAAGTAACAAACAGACTGCAAACATCTGGCATTACAAGTAACAAACAGACTGCAAACATCTGACATTACAAGTAACAAACAGACTGCAAACATCTGACATTACAAGTAACAAACAGACTGCAAACATCTGACATTACAAGTAACAAACAGACTGCAAACATCTGACATTACAAGTAACAAACAGACTGCAAACATCTGACATTACAAGTAACAAACAGACTGCAAACATCTGACATTACAAGTAACAAACAGACTGCAAACATCTGACATTACAAGTAACAAACAGACTGCAAACATCTGACATTACAAGTAACAAACAGACTGCAAACATCTGACATTACAAGTAACAAACTGACGAGAAAAGGCTCAAACTAAAGGCTAGTAAGCACCTTCTGAATAGAGTTTATACATTACTGCAGCAGTAGATGCTAACAAAACTACTGATTTGCTGGATTTCAGACAACCGGAAATCGATTAAATAAGTCACACAACAAGAACACATCCACTAGATTGCAAACAAAAACGAAAATATGTGGGTCTTCATTATCATAGTATCTTTATGATATCATGGAACGAACTCTAAAATACAGTGCATTTAGATTATATAAATGTGTCCTTAAGTTTATGTATAATAATTATATTTAACAAGTTCATGTACATAATACAGTTCTATCTACAAGTCAGCCACACATAAAGTTCGGCCACGTGTGAAATTCTGCCATGCGTGAAAGTCAGCCATGCGTGAGTTTTAAATGAGATGCAGCTTGTAGCATACTCTCTATGGCATTCACTACACAGAGAAACAGTGGGCCAGCCCACTGGACCTCTCATACGTATTCTGGTAAGTGAGAACACTTCAGTTTACCACATGGTAGAGTTGTGTCCATCAGTTAACACAGTACAGAATGAGTGACGTGTGCAAAATAGTGTTCAACTAACGATGTCGTCACTGACCAAGATGACTACCACAGTCATTGAAGATGACCATGATGTCGTCACTGACCAAGATGACCACCACAGTCACTGAAAATGACCATGATGTCATCATTGAGCCAAGATGACCACACACAGTCACTGAAGATGACCATGATGTCATCACTGACCAAGATGACCACACACAGTCACTGAAAATGACCAGGATGTCATCACTGACCAAGATGACCACACACAGTGACTGAAGATGACCAGGATGTCATCACTGACCAAGATGATCACACACAGTCACTGAAAATGACCAGGATGTCATCACTGACCAAGATGACCACCCACAGTCACTGAAAATGACCAGGATGTCATCACTGACCAAGATGACCACCCACAATCACTGAAGATGACCATGATGTCATCACTGTCCAAGATGACCACCACAATCACTGAAGATGACCATGATGTCATCACTGACCCAAGATGACCACCACAGTCACTGAAGATGACCAGGATGTCATCACTGACCAAGATGACCACACACAGTCACTGAAAATGACCATGATGTCATCACTGACCAAGATGACCACCATAGTCACTGAAGATGACCATGACGCAAAATCTTCATCTTCCGCCGGTGGTAAGGTAACTTTATAACGCCGCTTGAGCTGGCATTTCAGCAGTCTCACCACCCTGGACTTGCTGTTTCACTGGTGAAACCAGTGACATCATAGCACTATCACTGTCCTTGCTGTGGTCAACCGTAGCCCACTACACTTGGGTGCAGACTGGGAGGTTGAGAGGGTGTGGTCAGTCTCACATGGGGGGTGTGGGCAGTCTCACATGGGGGGTGTGGTCAGGCTCACATGGGGGGTGTGGTCAGTCTCACATGGGGGGTGTGGTCAGGCTCACATGGGGGGTCTGGTCAGGCTCACATGGGGGGTGTGGTCACTCTCACATGGGGTGTGTGGTCACTCTCACATGGGGGGTCTGGTCAGGCTCACATGGGGGGTGTGGTCACTCTCACATGGGGTGTGTGGTCACTCTCACATGGGGGGTGTGGTCACTCTCACATGGGGGTGTGGTCAGGCTCACATGGGGGGTGTGGTCAGGCTCACATGGGGGGTGTGGTCAGGCTCACATGGGGGGTGTGGTCAGTCTCACATGGGGTGTGTGGTCACTCTCACATGGGGGGTGTGGTCAGTCTCACATGGGGGGCGGGACACTGGGCATAGAGTTGGTGCTGGTGGCTCCTGACGTCAAGTAGCCCGCCGTCGCTGGCCCTGTCAAAACATCACCAGCATTTCATTATTCACACCAATTTCACCTGCAATACACTTAGGTGTGATCATCAGGGATTGTTTTACTATTGTGACAAATGTAATACACTTAGGTGAGATCATCAGGGATTGTTTTACTATTGTGACAAATGTAATACACTTAGGTGAGATCATCAGGGACTGTTTTACTATTGTGACAAATGTAATACACTTAGGTGTGATCATCAGGGATTGTTTTACTATTGTGACAAATGTAATACACTTAGGTGAGATCATCAGGGACTGTTTTACTATTGTGACAAATGTAATACACTTAGGTGAGATCATCAGGGACTGTTTTACTATTGTGACAAATGTAATACACTTAGGTGAGATCATCAGGGACTGTTTTACTATTGTGACAAATGTAATACACTTAGGTGAGATCATCAGGGACTGTTTTACTATTGTGACAAATGTAATACACTTAGGTGAGATCATCAGGGACTGTTTTACTATTGTGACAAATGTAATACACTTAGGTGAGATCATCAGGGACTGTTTTACTATTGTGACAAATGTAATACACTTAGGTGAGATCATCAGGGACTGTTTTACTATTGTGACAAATGTAATACACTTAGGTGAGATCATCAGGGACTGTTTTACTATTGTGACAAATGTAATACACTTAGGTGAGATCATCAGGGACTGTTTTACTATTGTGACAAATGTAATACACTTAGGTGAGATCATCAGGGACTGTTTTACTATTGTGACAAATGTAATACACTTAGGTGTGCTCATCAGGGACTGTTTTACTATTGTGACAAATGTAATACACTTAGGTGTGATCATCAGGGACTGTTTTACTATTGTGACAAATGTAATACACTTAGGTGTGATCATCAGGGATTGTTTTACTATTGTGACAAATGTAATACACTTAGGTGAGATCATCAGGGACTGTTTTACTATTGTGACAAATGTAATACACTTAGGTGTGATCATCAGGGACTGTTTTACTATTGTGACAAATGTAATACACTTAGGTGAGATCATCAGGGACTGTTTTACTATTGTGACAAATGTATTACACTTAGGTGAGATCATCAGGGATTGTTTTACTATTGTGACAAATGTAATACACTTAGGTGAGATCATCAGGGATTGTTTTACTATTGTGACAAATGTAATACACTTAGGTGAGATCATCAGGGATTGTTTTACTATTGTGACAAATGTAATACACTTAGGTGAGATCATCAGGGATTGTTTTACTTTTGTGACAAATGTAATACACTTAGGTGAGATCATCAGGGATTGTTTTACTATTGTGACAAATGTAATACACTTAGGTGAGATCATCAGGGACTGTTTTACTATTGTGACAAATGTAATACACTTAGGTGAGATCATCAGGGACTGTTTTACTATTGTGACAAATGTAATACACTTAGGTGAGATCATCAGGGATTGTTTTACTATTGTGACAAATGTAATACACTTAGGTGAGATCATCAGGGATTGTTTTACTATTGTGACAAATGTAATACACTTAGGTGAGATCATCAGGGATTGTTTTACTATTGTGACAAATGTAATACACTTAGGTGAGATCATCAGGGACTGTTTTACTATTGTGACAAATGTAATACACTTAGGTGTGATCATCAGGGATTGTTTTACTATTGTGACAAATGTAATACACTTAGGTGAGATCATCAGGGATTGTTTTACTATTGTGACAAATGTAATACACTTAGGTGAGATCATCAGGGATTGTTTTACTATTGTGACAAATGTAATACACTTAGGTGAGATCATCAGGGATTGTTTTACTATTGTGACAAATGTAATACACTTAGGTGAGATCATCAGGGATTGTTTTACTATTGTGACAAATGTAATACACTTAGGTGAGATCATCAGGAATTGTTTTACTATTGTGACAAATGTAATACACTTAGGTGAGATCATCAGGGACTGTTTTACTATTGTGACAAATGTAATACACTTAGGTGAGATCATCAGGAATTGTTTTACTATTGTGACAAATGTAATACACTTAGGTGAGATCATCAGGGATTGTTTTACTATTGTGACAAATGTAATACACTTAGGTGAGATCATCAGGGATTGTTTTACTATTGTGACAAATGTAATACACTTAGGTGAGATCATCAGGGATTGTTTTACTATTGTGACAAATGTAATACACTTAGGTGAGATCATCAGGGATTGTTTTACTATTGTGACAAATGTAATACACTTAGGTGTGATCATCAGGGATTGTTTTACTATTGTGACAAATGTAATACACTTAGGTGAGATCATCAGGGATTGTTTTACTATTGTGACAAATGTAATACACTTAGGTGTGATCATCAGGGATTGTTTTACTATTGTGACAAATGTAATACACTTAGGTGTGATCATCAGGGATTGTTTTACTATTGTGACAAATGTAATACACTTAGGTGAGATCATCAGGGATTGTTTTACTATTGTGACAAATGTAATACACTTAGGTGAGATCATCAGGAATTGTTTTACTATTGTGACAAATGTATTACACTTAGGTGTAATTATCAGGGACTGTTTTACTATTGTGACAAATGTAATACACTTAGGTGTGATCATCAGGGACTGTTTTACTATTGTGACAAATGTAATACACTTAGGTGATATCATCAGGAATTGTTTTACTATTGTGACAAATGTAATACACTTAGGTAAGATCATCAGGGACTGTTTTACTATTGTGACAAATGTAATACACTTAGGTGAGATCATTCAGGAATTGTTTTACTATTGTGACAAATGTAATACACTTAGGTGTGATCATCAGGGATTGTTTTACTATTGTGACAATTGTAATACACTTAGGTGAGATCATCAGGGACTGTTTTACTATTGTGACAAATGTAATACACTTAGGTGAGATCATCAGGAATTGTTTTACTATTGTGACAAATGTATTACACTTAGGTGTAATTATCAGCGACTGTTTTACTATTGTGACAAATGTAATACACTTAGGTGTGATCATCAGGGACTGTTTTACTATTGTGACAAATGTAATAAACTTAGGTGAGATCATCAGGGACTGTTTTACTATTGTGACAAATGTAATACACTTAGGTGTGATCATCAGGGACTTTTTTACTATTGTGACAAATGTAATACACTTAGGTGTGATCATCAGGGATTGTTTTACTATTGTGACAAATGTAATACACTTAGGTGAGATCATCAGGGACTGTTTTACTATTGTGACAAATGTAATACACTTAGGTGTGATCATCAGGGATTGTTTTACTATTGTGACAAATGTAATACACTTAGGTGAGATCATCAGGGATTGTTTTACTATTGTGACAAATGTAATACACTTAGGTGAGATCATCAGGAATTGTTTTACTATTGTGACAAATGTAATACACTTAGGTGAGATCATCAGGGACTGTTTTACTATTGTGACAAATGTAATACACTTAGGTTAGATCATCAGGAATTGTTTTACTATTGTGACAAATGTAATACACTTAGGTGAGATCATCAGGGATTGTTTTACTATTGTGACAAATGTAATACACTTAGGTGAGATCATCAGGGATTGTTTTACTATTGTGACAAATGTAATACACTTAGGTGAGATCATCAGGAATTGTTTTACTATTGTGACAAATGTAATACACTTAGGTGTAATTATCAGGGACTGTTTCACTATTGTGACAAATGTAATACACTTAGGTGTGATCATCAGGGATTGTTTCACTATTGTGACAAATGTAATACACTTAATAATAATAATTTCTTTTGCGCCAATATCCTTGAAAATCAAGCTCAGTGGCGCAACAAAACCAAGGGATTAATCAATCTCATAATCGAAAGCAATGCGTGAGTTGTCAACGGATGGATGAAGAAGCTAGGAGGCTAAGGAGGATAGGCAGCATTAAAGAGATAGGTTTTTAGACGTCGGTGGAATGAAACTATATTACCTTCTGATTTAACACTGGCAGGAAGCGAATTCCACACCGTTGGTGCGGCAAAAAATCAGGGATTGTTTCACGATTGTGACAAATGTAATACACCTAGTTGTGATCATAAGGGATTGTTTCAGTTTCGTAACAAATGTAATACACTTAGGGGTGACCATGAGGGATTCTTTCACTATTGTAACAAATGGAAATACTATCACAACCTCATTCCAATAGTGGCGTAATTATTGTGTCAGAATTGCCACGCAAACAGGCAAAAAGCAGAGCCAAGTCAAATTACAGTTTGTTTGGTGCTACAGTTTGACCACATTATACCTAATGCATACTGTTCTTTACAAAACGAGCTGGTCATTTAGGCCAAGGTACCATGTGACCCTTACCCTGCAGGTATCCGGCCGTTGGTCGGTCGCTCAGGAACAGGTCGTGTTTCTGGTCTTTATACTCGGCCCAGATTGGATACTTGTCTAAGATCGCAGTCACCTAGAGCAGACAGTTCAGTGTACACATTGACATTCTGGCTCGGCTGGTGTCAGGCCAATGTGACTAAATGTTTGGGTCAAAGAAACAAGTTCTGGTTTGTACCAATGTGACAAGATTTGGTTCCCCCAAAGCACACAACACTCACTTAAAAGACATAATTATAGTTACAGAATCACTTAGTGACTCTACCAAAAGATTTAATGTGTAACTGAAGAAAAAATCCGTTTTTAATGTGATGTTTTAAACAGACAATAAAGTCTTTCGAATGTTGAATTAATTAAAATACATATGTAATTACTTTTACTTTCAATAAATAGTGATCATTATAACTAAATCAACACATTGTTTCACTGACTCTAGGCAAATAATTTAACTCAGGTTTTTTTTCAATCATCTGCATTACTTATATCCCGTATCCCAAATGACACATGCAATTTTTTGTTACATGTGGCAGTAATTGTAGAAGACAAACAGTGAACTTTACTAGCCGTTCCACCTACACAGTTGAACTACATATTGAAAGTTGTACAAATATTAAACTAAATAATTTCTACACATATGGCAGTGACATACTGCCGGGTGCCAGTGAGTCACTAGGAGAGTTTGGAGTATTAAAAGAATTCACCCGGTACTAGGCGGGTTGACAGTGCTGTCAGTTGCTGTTTGTATCAGTAAGAACATGCTATTTCTGGCACAGTTGCCAAGATACTAACAAAGCATTATACAGTAACATTGCAGCTATCCGTGGTGTCTGTATCTGTTTCATGCATATTTAACAGGAAAATGTTGACGGATGTATCTTCATGTCAGTGTTGGGATAACTGAACTAGTTAGCTATAAGTGTGTTCTGACCGTGTTGGGATAACTCACCTAGTTAGCTATAAGCGTGCTCTGACCGTGTTGGGATAACTGAGCTAGTTAGCTATAAGTGTGTTCTGACCGTGTTGGGATAACTCAGCTAGTTAGCTATAAGCGTGTTCTGACCGGGTTGGGATAACTCAGCTAGTTAGCTATAAGCGTGTTCTGATGGTGTTGGGATAACTCAGCTAGTTAGCTATAAGCGTGCTCTGACCGTGTTGGGATAACTCAGCTAGTTAGCTATAAGCGTGCTCTGACCGTGTTGGGATAACTCAGCTAGTTAGCTATAAGCATGTTCTGACTGTGTTGGGATAACTCAGCTAGTTAGCTATAAGCGTGCTCTGACCGTGTTGGGATAACTCAGCTAGTAAGCTATAAGCATGTTCTGACTGTGTTGGGATAACTCAGCTAGTTAGCTATAAGCGTGCTCTGACCGTGTTGGGATAACTCAGCTAGTAAGCTATAAGCATGTTCTGACTGTGTTGGGATAACTCAGCTAGTTAGCTATAAGCGTGTTCTGACTGTGTTGGGATAACTCAGCTAGTTAGCTATAAGTGTGTTCTGACTGTGTTGGGATAACTGAGCTAGTTAGCTATAAGCGTGTTCTGACCATGTTGGGATAACTCAGCTAATTAGCTATAAGCGTGTTCTGACGGTGTTGGGATAACTCAGCTAGTTAGCTATAAGTGTGTTCTGACTGTGTTGGGATAACTCAGCTAGTTAGCTATAAGTGTGTTCTGACGGTGTTGGGATAACTCAGCTAGTTAGCTATAAGCGTGTTCTGACCGTTTCTCCAAACTTGAGGCTCTTCTGCATTGCCTTGAGCGCCTTCACCACTTGAGCCTTGGTTGCTGCGGGACTCTCCTGGGACTCCAAACCCACCTCCAGCAGACGCACCAGGAACTCAACCATCTCTGTCTGGAGGGCCTGAAACAACAAGTCACTGTACGACACTGGACAGACAGACACTGTCGTATACACACAACAAGGTTCCTCACCTGTTCCACAATGTTCCTCACCTGATCCACAGGGTTCCTCACTTATTCCACAATGTTCCACAATGTTCCTCACCTGTTCCACAATGTTCCTCACCTGTTCCACAATGTTCCTCACCTGATCCACAATGTTCCTCACCTGTTCCACAATGTTCCTCACCTGTTCCACAATGTTCCTCACCTGATCCACAATGTTCCTCGCCTGATCTACAATGTTCCTCACCTGTTCTACAATGTTCCTCACCTGTTCCACAATGTTCCTCACCTGATCCACAATGTTCCTCACCTGTTCCACAATGTTCCTCACCTGTTCCACAATGTTCCTCACCTGATCCACAATGTTCCTCACCTGATCCACAATGTTCCACACCTGTTCCACAATGTTCCTCACCTGATCTACAATGTTCCACAATGTTCCTCACCTGATCCACAATGTTCCTCACCTGTTCCACAATGTTCCTCACCTGTTCCACAATGTTTCTCACCTGATCCACAATGTTCCTCACCTGATCCACAATGTTCCTCACCTGATCCACAATGTTCCTCACCTGTTCCACAATGTTCCTCACCTGTTCCACGAGGTCATCGTCTCCTAGCTGGAACATCTTCATGAGGGCGTCACATGCCAGGCCGATGGCGTCTCGGCGAATCTTCATCGCCAGCTTCATTGGTCCAATACATTCATACTGCGCCATGGCCCGGATACACACCTAGACACACAGACAGGACTGATACACACCTAGACACACACAGACAGGACTGATACACACCTAGACACATAGACAGGACTGATACACACCTAGACACACAGACAGGACTGATACACACCTAGACACATAGACAGGACTGATACACACCTAGACACATAGACAGGACTGATACACACCTAGACACATAGACAGGACTGGTACACGCCTAGACACATAGACAGGACTGGTACACACCTAGACACACAGTCAGGACTGATACACACCTAGACACACAGACAGGACTGATACACACCTAGACACACAGTCAGGACTGATACACACCTAGACACACAGACAGGACTGATACTCACCTAGACACACAGACAGGACTGATACACACATAGACACACAGACAGGACTGATACACACCTAGACACACAGACAGGACTGATACACACCTAGACACACAGACAGGACTGATACACACCTAGACACATAGACAGGACTGATACACACCTAGACACATAGACAGGACTGATACACACCTATACACACAGACAGGACTGATACACACATAGACACACAGACAGGACTGATACACACCTAGACACACAGACAGGACTGATACACACATAGACACACAGACAGGACTGATACACACCTAGACACACAGACAGGACTGATACACACCTAGACACATAGACAGGACTGATACACACCTAGACACACAGACAGGACTGATACACACCTAGACACACACAGACAGTAATGTTACATACCTAGCCAAACACAGACAGAATTGATACACACCTAGACAAACAAAGATGTGGTGAGTGCAATGACTAGACTATGTACTGACAGTGACTGCTAGGGAGGTGGACATCTAATAGGAGGAAATACAAAAGTTTATTAAATTTCCGTATTTAAACATGGCTATGATTACTATTTACAAATAATGAACTGTTGTTGCTACAGGTGGTGCCATCTACTGACTAGAGTTAATTCAAATTAGCAACTAGAAACATTCAACTGTCGACTAGAGAGTTTGCGACCTGATTATACGGTGAAACTGACAGCGTATTCAGATCCATACATGGTCATCAACATGTAAATGGCTACTGCAGAAATAACACCTTTGAGATGCACCACTATAAACCCTCAAATCTCCACAATAATTGTATTAATTGTAATTAAAAGTTATACAATTTGCAATCACAAATAAAGCTTGCACCATCTCCCTCACCTCGCTGTTGGCCAGCTGCTGCACTATCTGCAGGGCCGTCTTTGGCACTGCGTCATTGCGGGATGTCATCGCCTTGAAGACTTTCGGCAGATGGCCAAGTTGGGGGACCTGGTCCAACATGGCCGACTGCGCTGAGAAGAATGATGTGATGGCGCAGGTGATGGCCTCCAGCACCTCACCCTACAGGTGGACACGGGAGACAGGAAATGAATGTTAATTAGGTCACTGTCAAGCGATCTATGTACACACCCGTGAACATTATATTTTAGCGTAAATATATTTATTTACCTACTTATATGTCTGTACACACCCGTGAAAGGGACAGGCGTCCCGGATTTGATGGTGTCAAAATAAAGTTTTATTATTATTATAACATATTCTTGAAAAATGTGCTGTCTACCAATGTTTACATCATGAATGTGTTTGTTTATCATAGTTCTAATCAATCACCTTTTTTAATATAAAATATGTTTGAAATATTTATATACAATATTTATTTATTTGTATTACCCACTATTTTCTTGTACCCCATAATTGCTTTTATTGTATTTTATGTATTGTAATTTTTTATTTTTTTTATTTATACATACAGACTTTGTCTGAAAAACATATATATATATATATATATATATATATATATATATATATATATGGGGGAGGGAGGGTTGTGTACTGAGAGTTGGATGGATTGGGAGGAGGGAGACTGTGGGAAAGAGAGGGGAGTGAAAGGGTTGGTGGAGACAGTGACGCCAGAACAGGGAGGGTAAATAGAGGACACATTACTGGAGGGTCAGTAGCATGGCCAGTCTCACCCCGACACACAGGGTGACAAGAGGAAAACAAGATTAAAATCAAAACCTAACACCTGTTGAATGTGTTTCCAGCGCGTAGTGCACGGTGTACGCATAGGAACTGACTTGGAAACTGTCTCAGGGCAGCATTTAGAGCCACATTGTATAGCACAACTACATAACAGCATCTAACACAACTGACGACACAAACACACGACTCACACTGGGGTTGGGCAGAACACAAACATCTGACTCACATTGGGGATGGGCAGAACACAAACATCTGACTCACATTGGGGTTGGGCAGAACACAAACATCTGACTCACATTGGGGATGGGCAGAACACAAACATCTGACTCACATTGGGGATGGGCAGAACACAAACATCTGACTCACATTGGGGATGGGCAGAACACAAACATCTGACTCACATTGGGGATGGGCAGAACACAAACACCCGACTCACATTGGGGATGGGCAGAACACAAACATCTGACTCACATTGGGGATGGGCAGAACACAAACATCTGACTCACATTGGGGATGGGCAGAACACAAACATCTGACTCACATTGGGGATGGGCAGAACACAAACATCTGACTCACATTGGGGATGGGCAGGACACAAACATCTGACTCACATTGGGGATGGGCAGAACACAAACATCTGACTCACATTGGGGATGGGCAGAACACAAACACCCGACTCACATTGGGGATGGGCAGAACACAAACATCTGACTCACATTGGGGATGGGCAGAACACAAACATCTGACTCACATTGGGGATGGGCAGAACACAAACATCTGACTCACATTGGGGATGGGCAGAACACAAACATCTGACTCACATTGGGGATGGGCAGGACACAAACATCTGACTCACATTGGGGATGGGCAGGACACAAACATCTGACTCACATTGGGGATGGGCAGAACACAAACATCTGACTCACATTGGGGATGGGCAGAACACAAACATCTGACTCACATTGGGGATGGGCAGAACACAAACATCTGACTCACATTGGGGATGGGCAGAACACAAACACCCGACTCACATTGGGGATGGGCAGAACACAAACATCTGACTCACACTGGGGATGGGCAGAACACAAACATCTGACTCACATTGGGGATGGGCAGAACACAAACACCCGACTCACATTGGGGATGGGCAGGACACAAACACCCGACTCACATTGGGGTTGGGCAGAACACAAACATCTGACTCACATTGGGGTTGGGCAGGGCGACCAGCTGAGACCACTTCTCCAGGAGTTCGGTGATAAACTCCTTCGGCCGCCGAAGCACCCAGCTAGGGTTGGCAATGAAGATTCGGAGGAAGACCCCGCCGATGATCAGCTCCCCCTGGACGTCAGTGTAGACAACGGCAAAGCTCTCGGGGATGCTCCAGCGGGCGTCCGGGTTGTCTCGCTGACTGTAGGAGAAACTGAAAGGAAAAGTACCGGAGAATCAGTCTATTGCTCAGTTTCTGTACTGTTACTTACACTTTTATGGCAAAGAGGCGAAGGCACATCTACAGATGTATCAGCATCTACAGATGTATCAGCATCTACAGATGTATCAGCATCTACAGATGTATCAGCATCTACAGATGTATCAGCATCTACAGATGTATCAGCATCTACAGATGTATCAGCATCTGCAGATGTATCAGCATCTACAGATGTATCAGCATCTGCAGATGTATCAGCATCTGCAGATGTATCAGCATCTACAGATGTATCAGCATCTACAGATGTATCAGCATCTGCAGATGTATCAGCATCTACAGATGTATCAGCATCTACAGATGTATCAGCATCTACAGATGTATCAGCATCTACAGATGTATCAGCATCTGCAGATGTATATACACGTATGACAGGGTTGAGTGAAAGCTGTCAGGAAGCTCAACCTCCGATAAACCCAAAGGAAGGCCGACTAAGACTTGATGTGAGAAATGGAAATCAACTACAATGAGCCAACAAATTGTGAAAGATCATTCCAGATGGTGAAAATCCACCATCCAATGTCCAGAAAGGGACAGTGAGTACCAAGACTAGGTATATAAGACTCCTGATGGAAGTAATGGTAGTAGTTGGGGGGGGGGGGGGGGGCAGTAATTGGTAGGAATGGTAAAATGGTAAAGAAAACACTAATGAAAGTATATATTTGAAAGTAACATTAGTGAGTGAATGGCGCTGATCAGATGTAAGAGTTGTTACCTCTGAGCCATCTTACGGACACTCTCTGAGACTTAACATTAGTGAGTGAATGGCGCTGATCAGATGTAAGAGTTGTTACCTCTGAGCCATCTTACGGACACTCTCTGAGACCTTCTCTCTCGCTTCGTCATTCCACACGAGCTCGGGATTCTCATGGGAACCTACAACAATACAACAACAGTTGTATATAACTTCATGGTGCTTCTAATGGCAACCGACTAGAAGTCTGGATGACTTAAGGCTTGAGTTGTTATTTAGCAACAGTTATTCAATATATCGTGCTATTTTTGGCAGTGGTCAACGCAGGAAACAAACTGACTCCAGTCGATAACACACTGCATTGTATCATAACCCAGAGGTTGATTAGACACAACTGGTAAAATGACAAAACACTGAGCATAAACATATCAAAATTGCAAGTAATAAGTGGCAAAAATGTACATCCAAGCTTTGCAATTTTTATCACCAAAAATAAGTTCTTCAAAATAACAAAATACACAATATCACTGGACACACAATTCATCACACAATGTATGCTCCCTCCAATAACCTTCACCATGACACTGACCTTCAAACATGTGTACGCTGGCTTCGGGTGACTCTCTCATGGCGTCCATGAAGATGGCCGGCAGGAACTTGGCGACAATGATACGGACCTTTGGCCCCACCAACTTGTCAGAGAGGATCTTCGCAAACAACTCGGCCGTTTGTTCCCGCAGGGTCGGATTAGTCGAATTGCAGAACATGTCAAGTAAGTAGATGAGGCCACCTGGTGGCAGAAAGAGGCAACTGGTCAGCGGGGTAGGTGCCTGTTTTGTCACTATTATTATCATTTTATTTTTATCATTGAGCCTGATGACAAATGTCTGTTTTACGAAGTACTGTTTTACGAAAGACAAGATAATAGTTTTGAAAGACATAAATATGCGTTGTAGTAGGATAAAATAATAGAACAGAAGCTATAATTTAACGGTTCGATCTCACAATTAAACTGGCAAGTTAGAATCATTTTGCAGAATAATTTTTAAGATTGACATACATCAACATTAGCCTGACTCTAGAGCAGAGTTGATAATTGCCCAAGTAGCATTTTGAGTGGCAAAACTGTTATGTTGTTTTGTAAATGTCACCTTTGTTAATTGCCTCTTTCAGCAGGGATGTGTTAGACATCAGAGGGTGTAGCGTCTCCAAGATCAGTTGGCGACCTGAAAAATATGAAATCTTATCAGCGGGACCTCAAACACAAACCATTTCATAATCAATATTTCAAATCACCTCTGGCTCAGTGGTCCCAGCATCGCATTGAAGGAGTCTTTCTGTTGCCTTGGCGTCCTTTGTCCACAGTGCAGTAAGAACAACGAGTATATAGGGCATGTCAAACAGGTTTCATGTGAATGGTCTGTGTCTCTTTCTCTCTTTGTCTCTCTCTCTGTCTCTCTCTGTCTCTCTCTGTCTCTCTCTGTCTCTCTCTGTCTCACTCTTGTCTCACTCTCTCTCTCTATTTACAAGTATGGTTAATGGGGAAGCAGTAAACACTAGGAATGAGAATACTGTGTCAGCAATTATTTAAAACAATACGTCTGAATTACCTTTCTTATGCTGGCTGTCAGATGATGATATTGCAGTTACTAAAATGTTGAGTTTTTCTCTATGACTGACAAAAAGCTGTGGAAATATTTCTGCTCAGTTAGTGAAAATGAACATATGCCTGACCTAAGGTGCCTGGATGGGGGATAACAATTGCTGCCCCGGGGTACCAAGAAATACCGTCTCAGGTAAGGTACTTACACTCAGGGAGGCTGTAGATGAGCAGCAGGAGAAACGGGAGCACATTGGATGCAGCGATGTCGTTGACACACTCCTGGTTACATGTGACACTGGAGATGACCTACAACAACAAATCATTGGTAGATTCAAACCAATACAAGTAGTTTGGTCTAAACACGGCTTTACAGCACGTTTCAATCTGATTCTTCAGGCTTTCAGTGTGTCTGTTTTGGTTGGTCGGAACAGATTCAACAGAGATCTCTGTAACTGAACTGGATGTCAAAGACTTCTTAAAGTCCAAATTGTAAGCCGACCTAACACCGGATTACATAAACATCTGTCACCATTCTTCTGTCATCAGTAACCTGCACTGATGACAACAAGCCAGACAAGCATATTTTTCTTGAATTTGTGAATGCACTTTGCAGTAATTTCTTTACGGATGTGACGTGTCGTGACCAGAAAGAGGCTGGCATCAAGATGGTTGTGTTGATAAAGTGACTGATATAAGCTAATTTTAGAAGCACCCCACAAATCACCTGCGATCATTTGTAATTACAAACTTGTGTTTCTTTAGAGAAGATAAATATACAACTGACAGAATTGGGAGTGCTGAGGCTGATGCCAAATTACACAGTGTTATTATTATACTATTTTTATTGTTGTTTCAGTTGAAGTCAATTTAGTACACAGCTACTGCATTGACTGAATCCTGACCAACTGTCGTATGACATGTGGAGTGAGTCAGATGTCATCTGACATGTGGAATGAGTCAGATGTCATATGACATGTGGAATGAGTCAGATGTCATATGACATGTGGAATGAGTCAGATGTCGTATGACATGTGGAGTGAGTCAGATGTCATCTGACATGTGGAATGAGTCAGATGTCATATGACATGTGGAATGAGTCAGATGTCATATGACATGTGGAATGAGTCAGATGTCATATGGCATGTGGAGTGAGTCAGGTGTCATATGACATGTGGAGTGAGTCATGTGTCGTATGACATGTGGAGTGAGTCAGCTGTCATATGACATGTAGAGTGAGTCAGGTGTCATATGACATGTGGAGTGAGTCAGATGTCATATGACATGTGGAGTGGGTCATGTGATCCCCCCAGCCTACCTCCAGAGCGTGGAGCTGGAGTCGAGCACATCCGTCTACTCGGAGCAGGGAGAAGAGCAACTTGAAGTGTCCAATGCACTGGATCTCCACACCTGAGACATAACACACCTGACACATAACACACCTGAGACATAACACACCTGAGACATAACACACCTGAGACATAACACACCTGTGACATAACACACCTGATACATAACACACCTGATACATAACACACCTGAGACACAACACACCTGAGACATAACACACCTGAGACATAACACACCTGAGACATAACACACCTGAGACATAACACACCTGAAACATAACACACCTGATACATAACACACCTGATACATAACACACCTGAGACATGACATACCTGAGACATAACAGACCTGAGACATAACACACCTGAGACATAACACACATGAGACATAACAGACCTGAGACATAACAGACCTGAGACATAACACACCTGAGACATAACACACCTGAGACATAACAGACCTGAGACATAACACACCTGAGACATAACACACCTGAGATATAACACACCTGATACATAACACACCTGATACATAACACACATGAGACATGACATACCTGAGACATAACACACCTGAGACATAACACACCTGAGACATAACACACCTGAGACATAACACACCTGAGACATAACACACCTGAGACATAACTCACCTGAGACATAACACACCTGAGACATAACACACCTGAGACATAACACACCTGAGACATAACACAAACATATCTGAGATATAGCACACAAACACACCTGAGATATGGCAGAAACACACCTGAAACGTAACACACACTCACAGAACCGAGACACGGCTCACAAAAAACCCTGGCACACTCCAATACGACATGAGTCACTCTTACAATTTGTTGTTGTTGCAAAGCTAAGGTTTTCACAACAAAACAAAAAAAATTCAATATAAACAAGTAACAAAACTAAGGTTTCTCTAAAAAAGAGAGAAACTAATGTGAAACTGTAACAAGGCTGTGACACGTCCTCAACGTGTGAGACAAGCCACAGGATACAACTCATACAAGTGACAACAATGAACTGAAAGACAACAGCAACAGCAGAAAGAGAAGACACAACGACTTAACTAGAGTACCTCGACTGTACCATAAAGGCTGACAGACAGACGAACTCTTCCAGCTGTCTACAATCATTTACATTGTAATGGAATCACAGTCACACTGACTGACAGACGAACTCTTCCAGCTGTCTACAATCATTTACATTGTAATTGAATCACAGTCACACCGACTGACAGACGAACTCTTCCAGCTGTCTACAATCATTTACATTGTAATGGAATCACAGTCACACTGACTGACAGACGAACTCTTCCAGCTGTCTACAATCATTTACATTGTAATGGAATCACAGTCACACTGACTGACAGACGAACTCTTCCAGCTGTCTACAATCATTTACATTGTAATGGAATCACAGTCACACTGACTGACAGACGAACTCTTCCAGCTGTCTACAATCATTTACATTGTAATGGAATCACAGTCACACTGACTGACAGACGAACTCTTCCAGCTGTCTACACTCATTTACATTGTAATGGAATCACAGTCACACTGACTGACAGACGAACTCTTCCAGCTGTCTACAATCATTTACATTGTAATGGAATCACAGTCACACTGACTGACAGACGAACTCTTCCAGCTGTCTACAATCATTTACATTGTAATGGAATCACAGTCACACTGACTGACAGATGGACCAGCCACATGAATCCTATTTAGAAAGCAAAATCAGTCAATATACAGACTATACATACAAACACACAGCCTGCACATACAAACACACCGCCTGCACATACAAACACACAGCCTGCACATACAAACACACCGCCTGCACATATACATCAGAACATGCAGTGTCACATTAAACTTTTTTTACAGAAATTAACATCGGCACATAACTTGTATACATTTAGCTGACTCTTTAACACAACATGTAATAAGACGACATAAAGTAACATACATGATACATGCAAAGATCAGTAAATAAGTACTTTTGTTAACCAGCACTTTTGTCTTTTACAACACCAAAAGCATTTTCATTATAAAAACATTAGCAGTGCAATGACTACTCTACTAGAAGTTGACTAATGCGTTATCCTAACCTATGTGAACTATTCTAGGTGAAGTGTTTATGTTATCTGTGGAGATAGCAACACCAAGTTGATGGCCCAGAAATAATCCCCAGAAATGCCACACTGATATGCCCAGGCATAACAGCCTAGCAACCACAGAATGACACCAGCAACAACACAGAAATCTAATCACAACGACTACAACACACTGGCTAGCACAAACCCCACAGTTCCCAGGCACCATCTCAAAACAGCTGCGTCAGACATCAAATGAAACACACAACATCAGGCCCCAGAACCAGTGTTTCGAGATGGGCCACACTGCCACTGATAGACCCTGTGATTATAAATTTTATATTTTAATACATTTAAAAAAATCCCAACCTATGTCAATGTGACCACTTCAAAATGGTTCAAAAACGTTGTTGCAAGGAACTCAATTATATGCCAATTACGAAATTAATTGTTCATAAAGCAACAATTTTGTTCAAGCAGAAAACAGCCACAAATTTAATAACAGCATAAGGGAGATACTTGTTAGATCAACATAGTTCAGTTATGGGCCTTACTCAATGCTAAATGTTTTCTTTGTTTTGGTTATTTTGGGAGATATATATAGTATGTTATCACTGTGGGAATTGTGCTGTAGATATAAGTTTGTGGTTATGACACACCCCTCCAAGTCTGGTTATAACCGCCCCCTCCATGCCTGTGGTTATAATTGCCCCCTCCAAGCCTGTTGTTATAACCGCCCCCTCCAAGCCTGTGGTTATAACCGCCCCCTCCAAGCCTGTGGTTATAACCGCCCCCTCCAAGCCTGTGGTTATAACCGCCCCCTCCAAGCCTGTGGTTATAACCGCCCCCTCCATGCCTGTGGTTATAACCGCCCCCTCCATGCCTGTGGTTATAACCGCCCCTCCATGCCTGTGGTTATAACCGCCCCCTCCATGCCTGTGGTTATAACCGCCCCCTCCAAGCCTGTGGCTATAACCGCCCCCTCCAAGCCTGTGGTTATAACCGCCCCCTCCAAGCCTGTGGTTATAACCGCCCCCTCCAAGCCTGTGGTTATAACCGCCCCCTCCATGCCTGTGGTTATAACCGCCCCCTCCATGCCTGTGGCTATAACCACCCCCTCCAAGCCTGTGGTTATAACCGCCCCCTCCATGCCTGTGGTTATAACCACCCCCTCCAAGCCTGTGGTTATAACCACCCCCTCCATGCCTGTGGTTATAACCGCCCCCTCCACCGCACACTCTTACCACTGTTTGCTCCTGCGCGTTGCATGGGACATAACAAGAAGCCAGTAAATACAACACAAATTCACCAACTTCAACAATTGACGACATACAGGAATCTGTTACAAACATCTCATGAGAAATTATATTCTGCATCATCAAATACATTTATAAAAAGAAACCTGTCAAAATCTGTCTGGAGTACGAAATGTTCTTGTGTGTTGGGTAAATGTCATCAGTCAAGACGTCATTCTGTAGTCCCTCTACACATACAGGTTGTGATGACGGTCAATCACCACTACTGTCGTAAACCCACACATATTCTAAGTTATGTGATTTCATGCAAGACTGTTATCCTTACGTAAGTGTCCTTGCCCTTCAAGCCTTGTTATGCAAACACCCCAAGCACTGACATGTTAAAGCTTCCTTACACCCTCAGTTGATATGTACAGTTCCGTGGTCTGCTGCTGTCAGCCTCCGACCAACAACATCTTAAGTAGCTGACAACACATCACATCAACATCACCAACTCTCACATTAACTGCTGCATCAACATCTTACAACTGTCCCACCTTCAAAATCTACAGTCCCTCTTCCAATCCCCCAAAGACAGGCCTATGTGGAGAGTGACTGAAACATGTCACGACTGTTGGTGACACAGTGGTGACACAGTGGTGGCACAGTGGTGGCACAGTGGTGACACAGTGGTGACACAGTGGTGACACAGTGGTGTCACTGAGATGTGGTGACATACCCGGGTTGTTTCTGATGACATTCCTCAGGGCCTCTAGTCCCATCTCCACATTGCGCAGGCGGTGAGCATTCGCCGTCGCTTCCACGTCTCGCTTCTGTAGAGCCATGAGAGAGTGGAAGTACTGGAACATAACAGGACACTCAGGACACAAACACAACAGGACACTCAGGACACAAACACAACAGGACTCTCACAACACAAACACAACAGGATACTTAGGACACAAACACAACAGGACTCTCACAACACAAACACAACAGGACAGTTAGGACACAAACACAACAGGACAGTTAGGACACAAACACCACAGGACACTTAGGACACTTAGGACACAAACACCACAGGACACTCAGGACACAAACACCACAGGACACTCAGGACACAAACACCACAGGACACTTAGGACACAAACACCACATGCCACTTAGGACACAAACACCACATGACACTTAGGACACAAACACCACAGGACACTTAGGACACAAACACAACATGGTACTTAGGACACAAACACAACAGGACACTTAGGACACAAACACAACAGGACACTTACACACAAACACAACAGGACACTTAGGACACAAACACAACAGGACACTTAGGACACAAACACAACATGACACTCAGGACACAAACACCACATGAAACTCAGGACACAAACACCACAGGACAGTTAGGACAC
>OZ024857.1:55927864-56007864 GCA_964017155.1 Oasisia sp. SBJ-2009
TACGGGTTCTCTGTGTTACTGTTCAAGATCTTCAGACACTAGACACAGCAAACACAACAAGTACGGGTTCTCTGTGTTACTGTTCAAGATCTTCAGACACTAGACACAGCAAACACAACAAGTACGGGTTCTCTGTGTTACTGGTCAACATCTTCAGACACTAGACACAGCAAACACAACAAGTACGGGTTCTCGGTGTTACTGTTCAAGATCTTCAGACACTACACACAGCAAACACAACAAGTACGGGTTCTCTGTGTTACTGTTCAAGATCTTCAGACACTAGACACAGCAAACACAACAAGTACGGGTTCTCTGTGTTACTGTTCAAGATCTTCAGACACTAGACACAGCAAACACAACAAGTACGGGTTCTCTGTGTTACTGTTCAAGATCTTCAGACACTAGACACAGCAAACACAACAAGTACGGGTTCTCTGTGTTACTGGTCAAGATCTTCAGACACTAGACACAGCAAACACAACAAGTACGGGTTCTCTGTGTTACTGTTCAAGATCTTCAGACACTACACACAGCAAACACAACAAGTACGGGTTCTCTGTGTTACTGTTCAAGATCTTCAGACACTAGACACAGCAAACACAACAAGTACGGGTTCTCTGTGTTACTGTTCAGGATCTTCAGACACTAGACACAGCAAACACAACAAGTACGGGTTCTCTGTGTTACTGTTCAAGATCTTCAGACACTAGACACAGCAAACACAACAAGTACGGGTTCTCTGTGTTACTGTTCAAGATCTTCAGACACTAGACACAGCAAACACAACAAGTACGGGTTCTCTGTGTTACTGTTCAAGATCTTCAGACACTAGACACAGCAAACACAACAAGTACGGGTTCTCTGTGTTACTGGTCAAGATCTTCAGACACTAGACACAGCAAACACAACAAGTACGGGTTCTCGGTGTTACTGTTCAAGATCTTCAGACACTACACACAGCAAACACAACAAGTACGGGTTCTCTGTGTTACTGTTCAAGATCTTCAGACACTAGACACAGCAAACACAACAAGTACGGGTTCTCTGTGTTACTGTTCAAGATCTTCAGACACTAGACACAGCAAACACAACAAGTACGGGTTCTCTGTGTTACTGTTCAAGATCTTCAGACACTAGACACAGCAAACACAACAAGTACGGGTTCTCTGTGTTACTGGTCAAGATCTTCAGACACTAGACACAGCAAACACAACAAGTACGGGTTCTCTGTGTTACTGTTCAAGATCTTCAGACACTACACACAGCAAACACAACAAGTACGGGTTCTCTGTGTTACTGTTCAAGATCTTCAGACACTAGACACAGCAAACACAACAAGTACGGGTTCTCTGTGTTACTGTTCAGGATCTTCAGACACTAGACACAGCAAACACAACAAGTACGGGTTCTCTGTGTTACTGTTCAAGATCTTCAGACACTAGACACAGCAAACACAACAAGTACGGGTTCTCTGTGTTACTGTTCAAGATCTTCAGACACTACACACAGCAAACACAACAAGTACGGGTTCTCCGTGTTACTGTTCAAGATCTTCAGACACTACACACAGCAAACACAACAAGTACGGGTTCTCTGTGTTAGTGTTCAAGATCTTCAGACACTACACACAGCAAACACAACAAGTACGGGTTCTCTGTGTTACTGTTCAAGATCTTCAGACACTACACACAGCAAACACAACAAGTACGGGTTCTCTGTGTTACTGTTCAAGATCTTCAGACACTACACACAGCAAACACAACAAGTACGGGTTCTCTGTGTTACTGTTCAAGATCTTCAGACACTAGACACAGCAAACACAACAAGTACGGGTTCTCTGTGTTACTGTTCAAGATCTTCAGACACTAGACACAGCAAACACAACAAGTACGGGTTCTCTGTGTTACTGTTCAAGATCTTCAGACACTAGACACAGCAAACACAACAAGTACGGGTTCTCTGTGTTACTGTTCAAGATCTTCAGACACTAGACACAGCAAACACAACAAGTACGGGTTCTCTGTGTTACTGGTCAACATCTTCAGACACTAGACACAGCAAACACAACAAGTACGGGTTCTCGGTGTTACTGTTCAAGATCTTCAGACACTACACACAGCAAACACAACAAGTACGGGTTCTCTGTGTTACTGTTCAAGATCTTCAGACACTAGACACAGCAAACACAACAAGTACGGGTTCTCTGTGTTACTGTTCAAGATCTTCAGACACTAGACACAGCAAACACAACAAGTACGGGTTCTCTGTGTTACTGTTCAAGATCTTCAGACACTAGACACAGCAAACACAACAAGTACGGGTTCTCTGTGTTACTGGTCAAGATCTTCAGACACTAGACACAGCAAACACAACAAGTACGGGTTCTCTGTGTTACTGTTCAAGATCTTCAGACACTACACACAGCAAACACAACAAGTACGGGTTCTCTGTGTTACTGTTCAAGATCTTCAGACACTAGACACAGCAAACACAACAAGTACGGGTTCTCTGTGTTACTGTTCAGGATCTTCAGACACTAGACACAGCAAACACAACAAGTACGGGTTCTCTGTGTTACTGTTCAAGATCTTCAGACACTAGACACAGCAAACACAACAAGTACGGGTTCTCTGTGTTACTGTTCAAGATCTTCAGACACTAGACACAGCAAACACAACAAGTACGGGTTCTCTGTGTTACTGTTCAAGATCTTCAGACACTAGACACAGCAAACACAACAAGTACGGGTTCTCTGTGTTACTGGTCAAGATCTTCAGACACTAGACACAGCAAACACAACAAGTACGGGTTCTCGGTGTTACTGTTCAAGATCTTCAGACACTACACACAGCAAACACAACAAGTACGGGTTCTCTGTGTTACTGTTCAAGATCTTCAGACACTAGACACAGCAAACACAACAAGTACGGGTTCTCTGTGTTACTGTTCAAGATCTTCAGACACTAGACACAGCAAACACAACAAGTACGGGTTCTCTGTGTTACTGTTCAAGATCTTCAGACACTAGACACAGCAAACACAACAAGTACGGGTTCTCTGTGTTACTGGTCAAGATCTTCAGACACTAGACACAGCAAACACAACAAGTACGGGTTCTCTGTGTTACTGTTCAAGATCTTCAGACACTACACACAGCAAACACAACAAGTACGGGTTCTCTGTGTTACTGTTCAAGATCTTCAGACACTAGACACAGCAAACACAACAAGTACGGGTTCTCTGTGTTACTGTTCAGGATCTTCAGACACTAGACACAGCAAACACAACAAGTACGGGTTCTCTGTGTTACTGTTCAAGATCTTCAGACACTAGACACAGCAAACACAACAAGTACGGGTTCTCTGTGTTACTGTTCAAGATCTTCAGACACTACACACAGCAAACACAACAAGTACGGGTTCTCCGTGTTACTGTTCAAGATCTTCAGACACTACACACAGCAAACACAACAAGTACGGGTTCTCTGTGTTAGTGTTCAAGATCTTCAGACACTACACACAGCAAACACAACAAGTACGGGTTCTCTGTGTTACTGTTCAAGATCTTCAGACACTACACACAGCAAACACAACAAGTACGGGTTCTCCGTGTTACTGTTCAAGATCTTCAGACACTAGACACAGCAAACACAACAAGTACGGGTTCTCCGTGTTACTGTTCAAGATCTTCAGACACTAGACACAGCAAACACAACACATGTGTTAGTATCTCCACAACGGCCGACACACCTTAGTACAATGGGACATATTACGAGAAATTAATGACGAAACAACACCACACTTGATATTAAATAACACTGGAAATATGTAAAATCAGTAAACTATTATTAACAGAGTAAATCCAACGAGTAAATGGTATGACTTATCATTATCATTTGTCTTTACTTATATCAAATTTCTCCATTTCCAACACATGATTTGCTATGGCTTATATTTTGTACAAAAGTACACACAGGTGTATGTACATACATGTTATGTTTTAGCCAGTATTATTACACCACAGTATACAAGATAACGTCTACAGTTGTTGTAAACAAATATTGACACTGACAAGGACCAGGTTAAACATGAGTCTGGACACACCTCAGCTGGGTTGTCGTCGGCGAGTTTGCGAGCGAGGTAGGGCGTCAACATGGCACACAGGGACTTCTTGACGGAGGGGTTGTCGGGGGTCTCAGCCCCACCCTGCGTGTAGCCCCCCAGTCGCGCACACGTGCCCACCGCCAACTTGGCGAGTTTGTTGGCCACTTCCTGTCACGACAACAGGGAGTTGAAAGACAAGTTGACGAGACAGTTGTCATGGTTACACATGGTGTTTCGTTCCAACACAAACTAATGAGGTTGTGAAAATAGACCTAAAACGACTGACAAACTAGGTGGAACTGTGGTGTATGGAATCCACACAAACTACTGATTTTTTTAACTAATACTTATCCACAAATGTAATTTCAATTTAACAACACGATGAATATCAGTTGGTGACATGTGCAACAGACCTAGTGACACGTACAACAGACCTAGTGACACGTACAACAGACCTAGTGACACGTACAACATACCTAGTGACACGTACAACTGACCTAGTGACATGTACAACAGACCTAGTGACACGTACAACAGACCTAGTGACATGTACAACAGACCTAGTGACACATACAACATACCTAGTGACACATACAACATACCTAGTGACATGTACAACAGACCTAGTGACATGTACAACAGATCTAGTGACATGTACAACAGACCTAGTGACACATACAACAGACTTAGTGACATGTACAACAGACCTAGTGACATGTACAACAGACCTAGTGACATGCACAACAGACCCAGTGACATGTACAACAGACCTAGTGACATGTACAACAGACCTAGTGACATGTACAACAGACCTAGTGACACGTACGACAGACCTAGTGACATGTACAACAGACTTAGTGACATGTACAACATACCTAGTGACATGTACAACAGATCTAGTGACATGTACAACAGACCTAGTGATATGTACAACAGACCTAGTGACACGTACAACAGACCTAGTCACACGTACAACAGACTTAGTGACATGTACAACAGACCTATTGACATGTACAACAGACCTAGTGACACGTACAACAGACCTAGTGACATGTACAACAGACTTAGTGACATGTACAACAGACCTAGTGACACGTACAACAGACCTAGTGACACGTACAACAGACCTAGTGACACGTACAACAGACCTAGTGACACGTACAACAGACCTAGTGACATGTACAACAGACCTAGTGACACGTACACCAGACCTAGTGACACGTACAACAGATCTAGTGACATGTACAACATACCTAGTGACATGTACAACAGACCCAGTGACACGTACAACAGACCTAGTGACACATACAACAGACCTAGTGACACGTACAACATACTTAGTGACATGTACAACAGATCTAGTGGCACGTACAACAGACCTAGTGACATGTACAACAGACCTAGTGACACGTACAACATACTTAGTGACATGTACAACAGATCTAGTGGCACGTACAACAGACCTAGTGACATGTACAACAGACCTAGTGACACGTACAACAGACCTAGTGACATGTACAACAGATCTAGTGACATGTACAACAGACCTAGTGATATGTACAACAGACCTAGTGACACGTACAACAGACCTAGTGACACGTACAACAGACTTAGTGACATGTACAACAGAGCTATTGACATGTACAACAGACCTAGTGACACGTAAAACATACCTAGTGACACGTACAACAGACCTAGTGACATGTACAACAGACCTAGTGACACGTACAACAGACCTAGTGACACGTACAACAGACCTAGTGACATGTACAACAGACCTAGTGACATGTACAACAGACCCAGTCACACGTACAACAGACCTAGTGACATGTACAACAGACCTAGTGACACGTACAACAGACCTAGTGACACGTACAACAGATCTAGTGACATGTACAACAGACTTAGTGACACAGACAACAGACCTAGTGACACAGACAACAGACCTAGTGGCACAGTGACACAAATAACAGATTCAGTGACATACAACAGACTAAGTGACACTGCCATGAGGGGTAGTGACACAGTGACGTACCTGTTGGTTGGTGTCGTCGGCCGTCTCCACCCCGCCCTCCTGCAGGGTGTAGTCGTAGTTGAAGAGGAAGAGCAGCAGCTGCCACAGCACGCCGCACTGGAACAGCTGGGTCTGGAGGTAGAAGTCTACGCAGAACGCACTCACACACTGCGTCACCACGACACACAGCCGCGTCAAGCCCTGCAACACAGGTCAAAGGTCACACACTGCGTCATCACGACACACAGCCGCGTCAGGCCCTGCAACACAGGTCAAAGGTCACACACTGCGTCACCACGACACACAGCCGCGTCAAGCCCTGCAACACAGGTCAAAGGTCACACACTGCGTCATCACGACACACAGCCGCGTCAGGCCCTGCAACACAGGTCAAAGGTCACACACTGCGTCATCACGACACACAGCCGCGTCTAGCCCTGCAACACAGGTCAAAGGTCACACACTGCGTCACCACGACACATAGTCGCGTCAAGCCCTGCAACACAGGTCAAAAGTCACACACTGCGTCACCACGACACACAGCCGCGTCAAGCCCTGCAACACAGGTCAAAAGTCACACACTGCGTCATCACGACACACAGCCGCGTCTAGCCCTGCAACACAGGTCAAAGGTCACACACTGCGTCACCACGACACATAGTCGCGTCAAGCCCTGCAACACAGGTCAAAGGTCACAGACTTCGTCACCACGACACACAGCCGCATCAAGCCCTGCAACACAGGTCAAAGGACAAACACTGCGTCACCACGACACACTTATTAATAACAATGATTCTGTTTTTGAACACACGGATAACCTGTTTAGCAAAACTCTTGAGCAATGTGTGTTACTGAACAGTTAATATTATGATAGTAAAACACATTGAGTAAAACACATTTCGTTTTCCGTGACCTTGACTGACCTTGTAGTACAGAATGCGCACGAGATCGCGGATGATGGCCGTGTTTTCTTGGATCTTCTCACGACATCCCTCGAACTGTGACGCGACCGCGTAGCACTGCGCCACATTGGTGCACACCTGGTGGGAAGAAACAGAACCACGTCATGGTACATGAAATAACAAGTCAACACTGTTGTTCCAGCTGACGCTAGGACAGTCTACTACAGTGTACAGTACTTAAACAGATCACATGTATTTAAAACAAATTGACTAATACAAACTTCATATTTAACTACCAACATTTAATTTATTTCATTATCACCAACAGAACTCATAATTGAGAAATGTACCAGTGTGGAGTAGTTCCTTCCCTAACAAATAATTACGAGAAAGCCCGATCAATCTGAGGCAAACCGTTTCATGAAATGTCTTTTTGTGAAGAACATGAGTGAAACTTATTTTTTATTATTATAAATAACCAAATTATGTGACAAGGGCAAAATACAACCTGTTTTTACAGGAACAAATCATTGTAATAGTGGTGAGATAAAGGTATATCTTGAAGGATTGACAACCACGTCTCACCTGCACGGCCATGTCTGTGGGCTTGGACGAGACGCTGAGGACGCTGACACACCGCGCAAACGCCTCCTGCAGCAGCTACAACAGCAGTGGCAGCTGTAGGTGGATGTTAGCTACAACAGCAGTGGCAGCTGTAGGTGGATGTTAGCTACAACAGCAGTGGCAGCTGTAGGTGGATGTTAGCTACAACAGCAGTGGCAGCTGTAGGTGGATGTTAGCTACAACAGCAGTGGCAGCTGTAGGTGGATGTTAGCTACAACAGCAGTGGCAGCTGTAGGTGGATGTTAGCTACAACAGCAGTGGCAGCTGTAGGTGGATGTTAGCTACAACAGCAGCGGCAGCTGTAGGTGGATGTTAGCTACAACAGCAGTGGCAGCTGTAGGTGGGTCTCAGTGGTATTAGGCTGTTTGTTTACATTCTATATGATACAAATTGTTCTGTATTTTACTCCAACTGAAATGTGTTCTGCTTGGTGCTGAAAGTAAACTGACGGTTGCCACGTTGTGTGACAGTAGAAAGTCACATCTGCCTGCGTCACCCTATCCCAGTGCCCACTCCCATCTAAGACCTAAGGGTTGAAAGCATCACCCTACCTCAATGCCCCCTCCCATTTAAGACATAAGGGTTGAAAGTGTCACCCTACCTCAATGCCCCCTCCCATCTAAGACCTAAGGGTTGGAAGTGTCACCCTACCTCAATGCCCCCTCCCATCTAAGACCTAAGGGTTGGAAGTGTCACCCTACCTCAATGCCCCCCTCGCGCCTCAGTTCCTCTGCATTGAGGGCTGAGTTCTTGACCGTGTGATAGGTCAGCTCGCTGGCGGCGGTCAAGAGGGGTGCAGACTTGGAGAAGAGGGTGTCGTCGTGGGTCTCCATGCGTATGGTCTTCACAAGGGCGGGGTAACCAGCGTACTTGTAGGGCGCCAACACTACAGGGACAACAGAGACACATTCACCAACGGCTCTGTGAACACAAGCCAAAGGACACTAATGTCATCTCATCAAACTAACTGAATATTTGGAGACTGGACAAAGAGTAAATAACTGTCAGACATCAAACAAAATTAGCTAAGGGGTCATCCATAATTATCATCATTTTCACAAGCGTACAAACCGTACACTTTTTCTGACCCCCCCCTCCCCCTTGAAAGTGTACAAATATAAATGGTGAAAATGATGACAGTGTTTCACAGTTGCCATGTTTCGCAATAATGCGTCATTCTGATGAATCACTAGCATACAAGCAAATCATTCGAGCACTATTTTCTTTTCGTTTTGGCGGTCTCCCTTGTGTGAGGATGAGCGAGCGAGCGATAAATGGGCACTTTGTTTTTGTCATTATTTTTCACCATTAAAAAAAGTGTGCGTTCAAGTCATACCCCCTCCCCCCAGCGTACGGTTTGTACGCTTGTGAAAATGATGATAATTATGGATGACCCCTAACAGCGGATTAGGTTATCACAGTTGTTTTGTTTAATGCATGAAGACTATTTGACACTCACTGTAGTGGTTTAAAGAGGATACTGACCATCACTGTAGCGACTAAAAAGGATACTGACCATCACTGTAGCGACTAAAGAGGATACTGACCATCAGTGTAGCGACTAAAGAGGATACTGACCATCACTGTAGCGACTAAAGAGGATACTGACCATCACTGTAGCGACTAAAGAGGATACTGACCTTCACTGTAGCGACTAAAGAGGATACTGACCATCACTGTAGCGACTAAAGAGGATACTGACCATCACTGTAGCGACTAAAGAGGATACTGACCATCACTGTAGCGACTAAAGAGGATACTGACCATCGCTGTAGCGACTAAAGAGGATGCTCTGGGCCTTGAGGATGAGGACGATGTTCTTTGGGTCGGGGCCGTCCGTCACCCGCGACTTGCTGCACAGGAACTCATACGCCTTGTTCACTTGCTCAAACATGTCCTGAACACAACATGTGGGAACAGTCACTGACACATCCGTGTGTGTGTGTGTGTGAGTGTGTGTGTGTGTGTGAGTGTGTGTGTGTGAGTGTGTGTGTGTGTGTGTGTGTGTATTTGTGTGTGATTGTGTGAGTGTGTGTGTGTGAGAGTGTGTGAGTGAGTGAGTGTGTGTGTAAGTGAGTGAGTGAGTGTGTGTGTGTGTGTGAGTGTGCGTGTGTGAGTGTGCATGTGTGAGTGAGTGAGTGTGTGTGTGTGAGTGTGTGTGTGTGTGTGAGAGATAGAGAGAGAGTGTGTGTGGTGTGTGTGTGTGTGTGCGTGTGTGAGTGTGCGTGTGTGAGTGTGTGAGTGTGTGTATGTGTGTTGTGTTGTTTGTGTGTTGTGTGGGAGTGTCTGTAAGTGTGCGTATGTGAATGTGCATGTTTGCGCGAGTGTAGAAAGTATCAGACTAGATTTTACTGGCATCCAGATTTAATTAATCTGTGTTAACGAGTGTGTGAACTGCAAGTGTCCAAGTGTCACAAGGACTGCCGGGCCACTTGTGCACTCACCCTGCCCTCAGGGTTCTTGTCAGGGTGATACTTCTGAGCCATTCTGAAGTAGGCCTTTCTCACTGTTGCCTCCTCGTGTCTGAGACAAACAGACACTGGTGACACATGACACATGACATAACCAGTGTCATAAAATACAATGTCATATAGATCTGTAAGTTACTAGCACAGATCTCAGAATCTGTTCAGCGATCACTCCCCATCAATATCCATTTGCCCATCACAACACATGGGCCCATCACAACCCATCCGTTTGTCCATCTCTACCCACCCATTGGCACATTTCTACCCACCCATTGGCCCATCTCTACCCACCCATTGGCCCATTTCTATCCACACATTGGCCCATCTCTACCCACCCATTAGCCCACCTCTACCCACCCATTGGCCCACCTCTACCCACCCATTGGCCCACCTCTACCCACCCATTGGCCCATCTCTACCCACCCATTGGCCCACCTCTACCCACCCACTGGCCCACCTCTACCCACCCATTGGCCCATCTCTACACACCCATTGGCCCATCTCTACCTACCCATTGGCCCATTTCTACCCACGCATTGACCCACCTCTACCCACCCATTGACCCATCTCTACCCACCCACTGGCCCACCTCTACCCACCCATCTCTACCCACCCATTGGCCCATCTCTACTCACCCATTGACCCATCTCTACCCACCCATTGGCCCACCTCTACCCACCCACTGGCCCACCTCTACCCACCCACTGGCCCACCTCTACCCACCCATTGGCCCACCTCTACCCACCCATTGGCCCACCTCTACCCACCCATTGGCCCACCTCTACCCACCCATTGGCCCATCTCTACCCACCCACTGGCCCACCTCTACCCACCCACTGGCCCACCTCTACCCACCCACTGGCCCACCTCTACCCACCCACTGGCCCACCTCTACCCACCCATTGGCCCACCTCTACCCACCCACTGGCCCACCTCTACCCACCCATTGGCCCACCTCTACCCACCCATTGGCCCACCTCTACCCACCCATTGGCCCACCTCTACCCACCCATTGGCCCACCTCTACCCACCCACTGGCCCACCTCTACCCACCCACTGGCCCACCTCTACCCACCCACTGGCCCACCTCTACCCACCCATTGGCCCACCTCTACACACCCATTGGCCCATCTCTACACACTTATTGGCCCATCTCTACACACTTATTGGCCCATCTCTACCCACCCACTGGCCCATCTCTACCCACCCATTGGCCCCTTTGGGCAGCTTCAGGACTGTGTAAGCTTCTTCCAGTGACATTGTGGGAGGTTTCTTCTCCACCTCGGCCTTCCACGCCTCCAGGATGTCCTTCAACAGCTTCACCTGAACAACCAAACCAGAAGAAACCTCAACAACCAAACCAGAAGAAACCTCAACAACCAAACCAGAAGAAACCTCAACAACCAAACCAGAAGAAACCTCAACAACCAAATCAGAAGAAACCTTAACAATGTCTGACACAAACACAGAACCTAGAACAAACTTTACTGCACTCAACTGTGAGTTTAAAAGTATTGCATCACATTTCTGTCATAAAGAAAAATTTCTGAAGCCAGAATTGAAACAAAATGCAGCAAAATGCATCATATGTTCCGCATTCTTCATCACTTGATGCAGCTTTAGCCCGGCAACTTGTCACAGATGGATATTATTAATTCCAAGATAATGTTAATTTGTTATCCTGTATCAAGTTACTCTGCATGTGAATGTCCATTCCAGTTACCCTGCATGTGACTGTTCATTCAAGTTACCCTACATGTGAATGTTCATTCAAGTTACCCTGCATGTGAATGTTCATTCAAGTTACCCTGCATGTGAATGTTCATTCAAGTTACCCTACATGTGAATGTTCATTCAAGTTACCCTACATGTGAATGTTCATTCAAGTTACCCTGCATGTGAATGTTCATTCAAGTTACCCTGCATGTGAATGTTCATTCAAGTTACCCTGCATGTGAATGTTCATTCAAGTTACCCTGCATGTGAATGTTCATTCAAGTTACCCTGCATGTGAATGTTCATTCAAGTTACCCTGCATGTGAATGTTCATTCAAGTTACCCTGCATGTGAATGTTCATTCAAGTTACCCTGCATGTGAATGTTCATTCAAGTTACCCTGCAATTCAGGTGATGCAATTAAATGCCTAAATTCTGCAAAAGACAACAAACAGAATCACTGATGCAGCAAATGCTTACGGGTTCTCTGATTGGCCAGTCGGGGAAGAGGACTGTGTCGCACAGATGGCGTAAGTAGTACATGTTGCAGAAGAGTTCGTTGTCGAGCTGTGGGAAGCTGATCATTGGTATGGGGCAGTACTGGTAGAGGGCGCGCGTGTTGCTCTGGAGGCGGGGCGTGAAGTCGCCCAGGTGTGACGCGATCCGCTCGATCATCATCCGTCTGCACGCATCAGTGAACACACACAAGGTCACTCAAGTTGCACCACAAAGTGATTCCACAACCTAGCTACATTTACAATTGACCAGTGAATTGGGGGCAGTTGACACCCATTGTGTACGTGGCGGGAAGGGGTGTATGTTACTGAGAAGGGGTGTGTGTTACAGGGAAGGGGTGTGTGTTACTGAGAAGGGGTGTGTGTTACAGGGAAGGGGTGTATGTTACTGAGAAGGGGTGTGTGTTACAGGGAAGGGGTGTATGTTACAGGGAAGGGGTGTATGTTACAGGGAAGGGGTGTATGTTACTAGGAAGGGGTGTATGTTACAGGGAAGGGGTGTATGTTACAGGGAAGGGGTGTATGTTACAGGGAAGGGGTGTATGTTACTAGGAAGGGGTGTATGTTACAGGGAAGGGGTGTATGTTACTGAGAAGGGGTGTGTGTTACAGGGAAGGGGTGTATGTTACTGGGAAGGGGTGTATGTTACAGGGAAGGGGTGTATGTTACTGAGAAGGGGTGTATGTTACTGAGAAGGGGTGTATGTTACAGGGAAGGGGTGTATGTTACTGAGAAGGGGTGTATGTTACAGGGAAGGGGTGTATGTTACTGAGAAGGGGTGTATGTTACTGAGAAGGGGTGTATGTTACAGGGAAGGGGTGTATGTTACTGAGAAGGGGTGTATGTTACTGGGAAGGGGTGTATGTTACTGAGAAGGGTTGTATGTTACAGGGAAGGGGTGTATGTTACTGAGAAGGGGTGTATGTTACAGGGAAGGGGTGTATGTTACTGGGAAGGGGTGTACGTTACAGGGAAGGGGTGTATGTTACAGGGAAGGGGTGTACGTTACTGGGAAGGGGTGTATGTTACAGGGAAGGGGTGTATGTTACAGGGAAGGGGTGTATGTTACAGGGAAGGGGTGTACGTTACTAGGAAGGGGTGTACGTTACTGGGAAAGGATGTACGTTACTGGGAAGGGGTGTACGTTACATGGAAGGGGTGTACGTTACATGGAAGGGGTGTACGTTACAGGGAAGGGGTGTACGTTACTGGGAAGGGGTGTACGTTACAGGGAAGGGGTGTACGTTACAGGGAAGGGGTGTATGTTACAGGGAAGGGGTGTATGTTACAGGGAAGGGGTGTACGTTACAGGGAAGGGGTGTACGTTACTGGGAAGGGGTGTACGTTACAGGGAAGGGGTGTACGTTACAGGGAAGGGGTGTATGTTACAGGGAAGGGGTGTATGTTACAGGGAAGGGGTGTATGTTACAGGGAAGGGGTGTACGTTACAGGGAAGGGGTGTACGTTACAGGGAAGGGGTGTATGTTACAGGGAAGGGGTGTATGTTACTGGGAAGGGGTGTATGTTCCTGGGAAGGGATGTATGTTACTGGGAAGGGGTGTATGTTACTGGGAAGGGGTGTACGTTACAGGGAAGGGGTGTATGTTACAGGGAAGGGGTGTATGTTACAGGGAAGGGGTGTATGTTACAGGGAAGGGGTGTACGCTACTGGGAAGGGGTGTACGTTACAGGGAAGGGGTGTACGTTACAGGGAAGGGGTGTACGTTACAGGGAAGGGTGTATGTTACAGGGAAGGGGTGTACATTACAGGGAAGGGTGTATGTTACAGGGAAGGGGTGTATGTTACAGGGAAGGGGTGTATGTTACAGGGAAGGGGTGTACGTTACAGGGAAGGGGTGTACGCTACTGGGAAGGGGTGTATGTTACAGGGAAGGGTGTATGTTACAGGGAAGGGGTGTATGTTACAGGGAAGGGGTGTATGTTACTAGGAAGGGGTGTATGTTACAGGGAAGGGGTGTATGTTACTGGGAAGGGGTGTATGTTACTGGGAATGGGGGTACGTTACTGGGAATGGGTGTATGTTACTGGGAATGGGTGTATGTTACTGGGAATGGGGGTACGTTACTGGGAATGGGTGTATGTTACTGGGAATGGGTGTACGTTACAGGGAAGGGGTGTACGTTACAGGGAAGGGGTGTATGTTACAGGAAAGGGGTGTATGTTACAGGGAAGGGGTGTACGTTACTGGGAAGGGGTGTACGTTACAGGGAAGGGGTGTACGTTACAGGGTTAGCTACTTTACCTCATCTCCCTCACAACACCAGCTACTTTACCTCATCTCCCTTACAACTCCAGCTACTTTACCTCATCTCCCTCACAACACCAGCTACTTTACCTCATCTCCCTTACAACTCCAGCTACTTTACCTCATCTCCCTCACAACACCAGCTACTTTACCTCATCTCCCTTACAACTCCAGCTACTTTACCTCATCTCCCTCACAACACCAGCTACTTTACCTCATCTCCCTTACAACTCCAGCTACTTTACCTCATCTCCCTCACAACACCAACTACTTTACCTCATCTCCCTCACAACACCAGCTACTTTACCTCATCTCCCTTACAACTCCAGCTACTTTACCTCATCTCCCTCACAACACCAGCTACTTTACCTCGTCTCCCTCACAACACCAACTACTTTACCTCATCTCCATGCTCCATATGGCCTCAGGTGTGTCAAATTCTCCGAGGTAGATCTCAGCGAATCTGTCGGGATCGTAGTTCTCGAGGTAACACACCATCGCCTCAGGCAGCATGTGGCCCAACACACTGCGCTGCATGATGTCTGACGTTTTGTTCTATGACAAAGGAAAAATTAAATACATGCTTCAACTAATTTATTTACACATCTAGAGTAACATGTATGGCATACCCATGTATAGTGCTGGTTTAGATGTTGTTGTGTTGACGTTAAGACAAGTCATACTACTTTAAGTATTTATTTAACTACACATACATATACACAAGTTTTTACTTTTTAAGGTAATGCTCAGGAAATATTAACGTGACATTGCCAAATAAAAGAATTATGTCAAGAGCTATATGGATTGTCTTAACATGTGTTGACAGTTAGCTGCTAAATTTACACTTTTATAGATAAATTTTATAACATTTCTGTTTGTGTAGTTTGTAGGTGCATTGGAGAGGGATGGAAAATGTGTGTGTGTGTGTGTGTGTGTGAGTGTGTGTGAGTGTGTGTGTGTGTGAGTGTGTGTGTGAGTGTGTGTGTGTGTGAGTGTGTGTGTGTGTGTGTGTGTGTGAGTGTGTGTGTGTGAGTGTGTGTGTGAGTGTGTGTGTGTGAGTGTGTGTGTGTGTGTGTGAGTGTGTGTGTGTGAGTGTGTGTGTGTGAGTGTGTGTGTGTGAGTGTGTGTGTGTGAGTGAGTGTGTGTGTGAGTGTGTGTGTGAGTGTGTGTGTGTGTGGTGTGTGTGTGTGTGTGTGTGTGTGAGTGTGTGTGTGAGTGTGTGAGTGTGTGTGTGTGAGTGTGTGTGTGTGTGTGAGTGTGTGTGTGTGTGGTGTGTGTGTGTGTGTGTGTGTGTGTGTGTGTGTGTGTGTGTGTGTGTGTGTGTGTGTGTGTGCGTGCCTGCCCACACCCCACCTCGTCTGAGCGGAAGGCCTGCTTGGCGTGTGTGTACTTGAGGAAGTGTGCGACAGGGAGAACGTTGGAGCCGGTGTACATCATGATGAAGTAGAACGCCCCGGTCAGGTACAGTCGGGACAATGTGGGGTTGTCTTGCATCACCAGGTTCAATAGGGTCGCGACCTTCTCCACCAGAATCGGGTCAAAGGTCAGCAGCAGCTGCAAGACAGGTGACAGACAGTTAATCACTGATGTCTTCCAGATCTACAGTGTTAATCCTAGGATGTTCACCCAACTACGCGTGTTCAGAATTGCAAGTACACTGTAAAATTACAATTGCGTCAGTTTGATTATATGACCTTGATATTTTTTGATTTGTGTCGCTAAATTCAATGTTTAATTGGTTTTATTTCTAATAACATGGCCGAGTTATAGTGAAAGTCAGTATGTCTGTTCTGAGGATCGAAAGTTTTCCTAAAATTTCAATGTCTTAAACAGATTACTCTTATATAAACATTTGCAGTAGTTGATTACATATTTGATTATGTAGACGTTGTAGATGTTGAGTGCAGTGGCTCAGGCGTCGAGCTTTGGACTCTCGACTAAGAGAACCCGGGTTTGAAGCCAGCAGCCTTTGCGCATTAATTGTACCACGTGGCTGGATGCTTCCCAGAGAGGTTGGGATGGTATTTGATTGAACATGTCAGTCAGGGAAGTAAAGTGTAAAGTGCTTTGAGCAGTCCTGAGGATTGGATACTGCGCTATATAAGAACTTACCTTTACCTTCTACTTTTTACAATAGATTACAGTGGCCATCATAATTTGACCTATATCAGACTACACACACACAAGACACAGTTGGTGTGGTCACTCACCTGACTACACACACAAGACACAGTTGGTGTGGAGAGTCACTCACCTGACTACACACACAAGACACAGTTGGTGTGGAGAGTCACTCACCTGACTACACACACAAGACACAGTTGGTGTGGAGAGTCACTCACCTGACTACACACACAAGACATAGTTGGTGTGGAGAGTCACTCACCTGACTACACACACAAGACACAGTTGGTGGAGTCACACACCTGACTACACACACAAGACATAGTTGGTGTGGAGAGTCACTCACCTGACTACACACACAAGACATAGTTGGTGGAGTCACACACCTGACTACACACACAAGACATAGTTGGTGGAGTCACACACCTGACTACACATACAAGACATAGTTGGTGTGGAGAGTCACTCACCTGACTACACACACAAGACATAGTTGGTGGAGTCACACACCTGACTACACACACAAGACATAGTTGGTGTGGAGAGTCACTCACCTGACTACACACACAAGACATAGTTGGTGGAGTCACACACCTGACTACACACACAAGACACAGTTGGTGTGGAGAGTCACTCACCTGACTACACACACAAGACACAGTTGGTGTGGAGAGTCACTCACCTGACTACACACACAAGACACAGTTGGTGTGGAGAGTCACTCACCTGACTACACACACAAGACATAGTTGGTGTGGAGAGTCACTCACCTGACTACACACACAAGACACAGTTGGTGTGGTCACACACCTGACTACACACACAAGACATAGTTGGTGTGGAGAGTCACTCACCTGACTACACACACAAGACACAGTTGGTGTGGTCACTCACCTGACTACACACACAAGACATAGTTGGTGTGGAGAGTCACTCACCTGACCACACACACAAGACACAGTTGGTGGAGTCACACACCTGACTACACACACAAGACATAGTTGGTGGAGTCACACACCTGACTATACACACAAGACATAGTTGGTGTGGTCACTCACCTGACTACACACACAAGACACAGTTGGTGGAGTCACACACCTGACTACACACACAAGACACAGTTGGTGGAGTCATTCACCTGACTACACACACAAGACACAGTTGGTGTGGTCACTCACCTGACTACACACACAAGACATAGTTGGTGGAGTCACACACCTGACTACACACACAAGACATAGTTGGTGGAGTCACACACCTGACTACACACACAAGACACAGTTGGTGGAGTCATTCACCTGACTACACACACAAGACACAGTTGGTGTGGTCACTCACCTGACTACACACACAAGACATAGTTGGTGGAGTCACACACCTGACTACACACACAAGACATAGTTGGTGGAGTCACACACCTGACTACACACACAAGACATAGTTGGTGGAGTCATTCACCTGACTACACACACAAGACACAGTTGGTGTGGTCACTCACCTGACTACACACACAAGACATAGTTGGTGGAGTCACACACCTGACTACACACACAATACATAGTTGGTGGAGTCACACACCTGACTACACACACAAGACATAGTTGGTGTGGAGAGTCACTCACCTGACTACACACACAAGACATAGTTGGTGGAGTCACACACCTGACTACACACACAAGACACAGTTGGTGTGGAGAGTCACTCACCTGACTACACACACAAGACACAGTTGGTGTGGAGAGTCACTCACCTGACTACACACACAAGACATAGTTGGTGTGGAGAGTCACTCACCTGACTACACACACAAGACACAGTTGGTGTGGAGAGTCACTCACCTGACTACACACACAAGACATAGTTGGTGTGGAGAGTCACTCACCTGACTACACACACAAGACACAGTTGGTGTGGAGAGTCACTCACCTGACTACACACACAAGACACAGTTGGTGTGGAGAGTCACTCACCTGACTACACACACAAGACACAGTTGGTGTGGTCACTCACCTGACTACACACACAAGACACAGTTGGTGTGGAGAGTCACTCACCTGACTACACACACAAGACACAGTTGGTGTGGAGAGTCACTCACCTGACTACACACACAAGACACAGTTGGTGTGGAGAGTCACTCACCTGACTACACACACAAGACATAGTTGGTGTGGAGAGTCACTCACCTGACTACACACACAAGACACAGTTGGTGGAGTCACACACCTGACTACACACACAAGACATAGTTGGTGGAGTCACACACCTGACTACACACACAAGACATAGTTGGTGTGGAGAGTCACTCACCTGACTACACACACAAGACACAGTTGGTGTGGTCACTCACCTGACTACACACACAAGACACAGTTGGTGTGGTCACTCACCTGACTACACACACAAGACACAGTTGGTGGAGTCATTCACCTGACTACACACACAAGACACAGTTGGTGGAGTCACTCACCTGCACTATATGAGGAAGACAAATAGCCTCAGACAGGAGACGTTTGATTCGAGGCATCGGCCGAATGACGGCGTCATCAACGTCCCTGAAGCAAGGCAAGTGTGTCAGTGTACACCTGTCACAGTGGGTGTCAAAGTGACATGTCACCATATCTAGTAATGCACCTACTCGCTAACACTGGTATCTATACTGAATTCACAAACCTTCCAGTTGGGTTAAGCGTGCTCATTTTATTATAAAATCCTCCTTCTTTAGAATAAAATTGATAACTTCTAATTCATTACAATCTAAATGTGTATTACAGGACCACATCATAAAAGGAACAGTTACATTATTATACTGAGTCATGGTAAGTGTTATAATACTGAATTTCAAAGATAACTATAGGAGTGCTAACTCAGACACACCCATCGTGTGATCCCATCAATTCCTGACCATAACATCTTCTGTTCATACGTATCGCCATCTGTTGACAAATTTTTGCAAAACTCCTCAGCAGCAAGGAAACTGAAATTATATTAAAAATTATTTTGCATGTTAAATATTTTGTTGATTGAGATACTAAAATATGATTTCAACAACAGACTTTGTAACTTTCTTATGCTTAATATTTAAGATCCACATCAATTATCTCAGAATCCGGATATAAATTGTATAAAAAATAAATTAACACATATTCTCAGATCTTCTAAGAAACAATATTATAGAAGTTTACTCGAAAAGAAGAAAAATAACATTGCTGGCATATGGAAAGTACTTAAAACTGTAATGAGAACTGCTCGCTTTGGGAGTGACTACCCAGATCACTGTGTTAGTGATATTGTCTTTAGTAATAAGAAAGATATAACAAACATGTTTTAAAACTATTTTACTAATATTGGTCTTGAATTGTCGAAGGATATAACGGTACCAACAAATGCTTCCATCTATGACTACCTAAAAAACTAAAATAATCAAAATTTATATCTAACTCTAGTTAGTGAAGAGGGAGTTTTCTGAACTGTGAATAATTGGGAAAGTAAAACATCCACAGATTGCGAAGACATAAATATGCTTTTGGTCAAAAAAGTTATTAGTTGCATTGCAAAACCTGTATTTTAGCTTTCACTACTGGAGTATTCCTGGAAAAAATGAACACCAGCAACAGTTACCCCACTCTTAATTAACCCACACACACACCCACCTGCTGGGGTAGAACCCACACATACACACCCACCTGCTGGGGTAGTACCCACACACACCCACCCACCTGCTGGGGTAGAACCCACACATACACACCCACCTGCTGGGGTAGTACCCACACACACCCACCCACCTGCTGGGGTAGTACCCCCACACACACACCCACCTGCTGGGGTAGAACCCACACACACCCACCCACCTGCTGGGGTAGAACCCACCCACACCCACCCACCTGCTGGGGTAGAACCCACACATACACACCCACCTGCTGGGGTAGTACCCACACACACCCACCCAGCTACTGGGGTAGTACCCACACACACACACCCACCTGCTGGGGTAGTACCCACACACACACACCCACCTGCTGGGGTAGAACCCACCCACACCCACCCACCTGCTGGGGTAGAACCCACCCACACCCACCCACCTGCTGGGGTAGAACCCACACATACACACCCACCTGCTGGGGTAGTACCCACACACACCCACCCACCTGCTGGGGTAGAACCCACACACACCCACCCACCTGCTGGGGTAGAACCCACACACACCCACCCACCTGCTGGGGTAGAACCCACACACACCCACCCACCTGCTGGGGTAGAACCCACAAACACACACCCACCTGCTGGGGTAGTACCCACACACACACACACCCACCTGCTGGGGTAGAACCCACACACACACACCCACCTGCTGGGGTAGAACCCACACACACCCACACCCACACACACCCACCTGCTGGGGTAGAACCCACACACACACCCACCTGCTGGGGTAGTACCCACACATCTTAATGAGCATGTTGAGCACCAGGACAGCCAGGTCCGTCTCGTTCATCACTGCCTGGCCTGTCGCCAGGAGGCACCACTTGAGCTGTGACACAGTCACCAGGGGCCGCCACCCGTCCATGCCCTGCGCCCAGCACCGCGTCTTTGCATTGACCACGCCCTCCTTCCAAAAGTCTTTCATCTGCGGAATGATTTAATTAACACGACTGTAACCATTATTTCATTTTAAGATACTGAACTTGTGTTGGTGAAACATTGTTAGTTTTTGTAACTGTTAAAATATTACATCTACTTATTTTCTGGTTTATTCTTTTAACCCTGACTAGCTGCAGCCAGACGCTCAGTTCGTTGAACACTGCAAGGTGGCGCCATCGTTTGGATACTTTTGTAACTCATGATGCTACATTCCTTTGTTATCTGCCGTGTGTCTGGGATATTTTGAATATAGCTTTAAATTAGCATTTTCTGAGTAAGCATTGTTTTGAAAATATCGACTGAAGCAAAGTTCATATATGTTTGTAGCTGTCTATGCACACACACCCGGACAGAGCAGTTGTTTTCTCAGTTAAAATGTCCTGTCTCCATGAAGCTGTAGGGACCCAGTCTCTATGACGTCTATTTGAAGTGTCCTACCTCCATGAAGCTGTAGGGACCCAGTGTCTATGACGTCTATTTGAAGTGTCCTACCTCCATGAAGCTGTAGGGACCCAGTGTCTATGACGTCTATTTGAAGTGTCCTACCTCCATGAAGCTGTAGGGACCCAGTCTCTATGACATCTATTTGAAGTGTCCTACCTCCATGAAGCTGTATGGACCCAGTCTCTATGACGTCTATTTGAAGTGTCCTACCTCCATGAAGCTGTAGGGGCCCAGTCTCTATGACATCTATTTGAAGTGTCCTACCTCCATGAAGCTGTATGGACCCAGTCTCTATGACGTCTATTTGAAGTGTCCTACCTCCATGAAGCTGTAGGGACCCAGTCTCTATGACATCTATTTGAAGTGTCCTACCTCCATGAAGCTGTATGGACCCAGTCTCTATGACGTCTATTTGAAGTGTCCTACCTCCATGAAGCTGTAGGGGCCCAGTCTCTATGACGTCTATTTGAAGTGTCCTACCTCCATGAAGCTGTAGGGGCCCAGTCTCTATGACGTCTATTTGAAGTGTCCTACCTCCATGAAGCTGTAGGGACCCAGTCTCTATGACATCTATTTGAAGTGTCCTACCTCCATGAAGCTGTAGGGGCCCAGTCTCTCTGACATCTATTTGAAGTGTCCTACCTCCATGAAGCTGTAGGGACCCAGTCTCTATGACGTCTATTTCAAGTGTCCTACCTCCATGAAGCTGTAGGGACCCAGTCTCTATGACATCTATTTGAAGTGTCCTACCTCCATGAAGCTGTAGGGACCCAGTCTCTATGACATCTATTTGAAGTGTCCTACCTCCATGAAGCTGTAGGGGCCCAGTCTCTATGACATCTATTTGAAGTGTCCTACCTCCATGAAGCTGTAGGGAACCAGTCTCTATGACATCTATTTGAAGTGTCCTACCTCCATGAAGCTGTAGGGGCCCAGTCTCTATGATGTCTATTTGAAGTGTCCTACCTCCATGAAGCTGTAGGGAACCAGTCTCTATGACATCTATTTGAAGTGTCCTACCTCCATGAAGCTGTAGGGGCCCAGTCTCTATGATGTCTATTTGAAGTGTCCTACCTCCATGAAGCTGTAGGGACCCAGTCTCTATGACATCTATTTGAAGTGTCCTACCTCCATGAAGCTGTAGGGGCCCAGTCTCTATGACGTCTATTTCAAGTGTCCTACCTCCATGAAGCTGTATGGACCCAGTCTCTATGACGTCTATTTGAAGTGTCCTACCTCCATGAAGCTGTAGGGGCCCAGTCTCTATGACGTCTATTTCAAGTGTCCTACCTCCATGAAGCTGTAGGGACCCAGTCTCTATGACGTCTATTTGAAGTGTCCTACCTCCATGAAGCTGTAGGGACCCAGTCTCTATGACATCTATTTCAAGTGTCCTACCTCCATGAAGCTGTAGGGGCCCAGTCTCTAGGACGTCTATTTGAAGTGTCCTACCTCCATGAAGCTGTAGGGGCCCAGTCTCTACGACGTCTATTTGAAGTGTCCTACCTCCATGAAGCTGTAGGGGCCCAGTCTCTATGACGTCTATTTGAAGTGTCCTACCTCCATGAAGCTATAGGGGCCCAGTCTCTACGACGTCTATTTGAAGTGTCCTACCTCCATGAAGCTGTAGGGGCCCAGTCTCTATGACGTCTATTTGAAGTGTCCTACCTCCATGAAGCTGTAGGGACCCAGTCTCTATGACGTCTATTTGAAGTGTCCTACCTCCATGAAGCTGTAGGGGCCCAGTCTCTATGATGTCTATTTGAAGTGTCCTACCTCCATGAAGCTGTAGGGACCCAGTCTCTATGACATCTATTTGAAGTGTCCTACCTCCATGAAGCTGTAGGGGCCCAGTCTCTATGACGTCTATTTCAAGTGTCCTACATCCATGAAGCTGTAGGGACCCAGTCTCTATGACGTCTATTTGAAGTGTCCTACCTCCATGAAGCTGTAGGGACCCAGTCTCTATGACATCTATTTCAAGTGTCCTACCTCCATGAAGCTGTAGGGGCCCAGTCTCTAGGACGTCTATTTCAAGTGTCCTACCTCCATGAAGCTGTAGGGGCCCAGTCTCTACGACGTCTATTTGAAGTGTCCTACCTCCATGAAGCTGTAGGGGCCCAGTCTCTATGACGTCTATTTGAAGTGTCCTACCTCCATGAAGCTGTAGGGACCCAGTCTCTATGACGTCTATTTGAAGTGTCCTACCTCCATGAAGCTGTAGGGGCCCAGTCTCTATGACGTCTATTTGAAGTGTCCTACCTCCATGAAGCTGTAGGGAACCAGTCTCTATGACTTCTATTTGAAGTGTCCTACCTCCATGAAGCTGTAGGGGCCCAGTCTCTATGATGTCTATTTGAAGTGTCCTACCTCCATGAAGCTGTAGGGACCCAGTCTCTATGACATCTATTTCAAGTGTCCTACCTCCATGAAGCTGTAGGGGCCCAGTCTCTATGACGTCTATTTCAAGTGTCCTACCTCCATGAAGCTGTAGGGACCCAGTCTCTATGACGTCTATTTGAAGTGTCCTACCTCCATGAAGCTGTAGGGGCCCAGTCTCTATGACGTCTATTTGAAGTGTCCTACCTCCATGAAGCTGTAGGGATCCAGTCTCTATGACGTCTATTAGAAGTGTCCTACCTCCATGAAGCTGTAGGGACCCAGTCTCTATGACATCTATCTCAAGTGTCCTACCTCCATGAAGCTGTAGGGGCCCAGTCTCTAGGACGTCTATTTGAAGTGTCCTACCTCCATGAAGCTGTAGGGGTCCAGTCTCTACGACGTCTATTTGAAGTGTCCTACCTCCATGATGCTGTAGGGGCCCAGTGTCTCTGACATCTATTTGAAGTGTCCTACCTCCATGAAGCTGTAGGGGCCCAGTCTCTCCTTGTCTGCGTTGCCAAAGTACCACTCCTTTTCACTCTCTCGGTGACTGTCGGGGGCCGCCTCTATCACATTCGTCTGTCAACACAGAACAACACAGTGAACACACTACACAGTGAGTCATCATTTACAACACAGGTGGTCACACACTACACAGTGAGTCATCGTGTATAACACAGGTGGTTACACACTACACAGTGTGTCATCATGTACAACACAGGTGGTCACACACTACACAGTGAGTCATCGTGTATAACACAGGTGTTACACACTACACAGTGTGTCATCATGTATAACACAGGTGGTCACACACTACACAGTGAGTCATCGTGTATAACACAGGTGGTCACACACTACACAGTGTGTCATCATGTATAACACAGGTGGTTACACACTACACAGTGAGTCATCGTGTGTAACACAGGTGGTCACACACTACATAGTGAGTCATCGTGCATAACACAGGTGGTTACACACTACACAGTGTGTCATCATGTATAACACAGGTGGTCACACACTACACAGTGAGTCATTGTGTGTAACACAGGTGGTCACACACTACACAGTGAGTCATCATTTACAACACAGGTGGTCACACACTACACAGTGAGTCGTCATTTGTAACTACACAGTGGTGTTTTAATCAGAACAAAGATTAGTTGTCAGTAAAGATGATTTGGGGTTATGTAAATACGTAATTTAGTAGCTGTGAAATAAAGATAAGTAGGTTCCTTAGGAGGTTGCATAGGTTTCTTATAAGGTTTCTTAGGAGGTTCCTTATGATGTTCCTTACCTGTGATCAGATACTGGTGGTTGAGACTGTTTATTTGGAAAAAACGACATTAAAAGTGACATATTTTACATCAGTGGAGACACGCTATAACAACTGACAGATTCATTCCATGTGTCTGATGACAGGTGTGTTTCAGTCATTTCTTCCTGTATGTAGACACATACATTACAACACAGTCCAGGTGTCACCCGACCCCTGCACCCACCTGCAGGGGCACGGTGGCCCTGGTTGTGTGGAGGTGCGCCAGTGTCAACAAGTCCACCAGGACCCTCACTCCATTCGCATCCATCATCTCCTTCACGTTTTTCTGAAAGGTTTCACAGTGTGTGAGTGATTCACAGTCAAACACATGCACATGACTGGAGCCTGAACATGCACATTTTGCTGACTTCAATCTGCTAAATCTCAGCAATACAATCACCTTGCAATTACAGTCACCTCGCAATTACGGTCACCTCACAATTACAGTCACCTTGCAATTACAGTCACTCTATCACTGTTCCAAAATGTCCTTAAGTTAAAGTAAAAAAATTAGTCCACGGTGACTTTGATATTCCAGTCAGTTTGGCCCGTCCTAAGGCTGACTTCACCAGTGATGTCTCTCAGGGCAAATAAACTACACACGTTGGTGATCAGCCAAATATTCTCAGTACATGTTCTAGAGTATACAGAAGTATAGCCATGTAAACAGATACCTTCTGTGACAAAACTGTTCTCTTATGCCATGTAACATCTGTCCTAACATGTGACCTTAGAACTCATCTTTCGCCACACTCTGGTGGCATACACCAGGTGGCGCTGATCACAAGTTCGATGATCTGAATTTCACACATAACCTCACGATGACGGTCAAAGTATATTGGGAATCTGGGAAGTTAAAGGTATTCATCTTGCAGCTGGAGCCAAGGTTGGGTGGACACAGGTGATGTTCTTGTGGGTGGTCTAGCAGCATCCAGCAAGTTCCATACAGTGCCTGGGAGATCTGCCAGGGGCAGGGTGTGTAGTGCCCACCCTGCCCCATGACGACGCCCCATTCACTCACCTTGTGGAGGATGAGTTTGTTGAGGAAGATGATGAGTCGGTCTCTCTCCAGACGGTCCGTGCACTGCAACCACAACCACAGACAGTGAGAGACACCAGCAGAGACCACAGACAGTGAGAGACACCAGCAGAGACCACAGACAGTGAGAGACACCAGCAGAGACCACAGACAGTGAGAGACACCAACAGAGACCACAGACAGTGAGAGACACCAGCAGAGACCACAGACAGTGAGAGACACCAACAGAGACCACAGACAGTGAGAGACACCAACAGAGACCACAGACAGTGAGAGACACCAGCAGAGACCACAGACAGTGAGAGACAGCAACAGAGACCATAGACAGTGAGACACCAACAGAGACCATAGACAGTGAGACACCAGCAGAGACCACAGACAGTGAGACACCAGCAGAGACCACAGACAGTGAGAGACACCAGCAGAGACCACAGACAGTGAGACACCAACAGAGACCACAGACAGTGAGACACCAGCAGAGACCACAGACAGTGAGAGACAGCAACAGAGACCACAGACAGTGAGAGACACCAACAGAGACCATAGACAGTGAGACACCAACAGAGACCACAGACAGTGAGACACCAGCAGAGACCACAGACAGTGAGAGACACCAGCAGAGACCACAGACAGTGAGACACCAGCAGAGACCACAGACAGTGAGAGACACCAGCAGAGACCACAGACAGTGAGAGACACCAGCAGAGACCACAGACAGTGAGACACAGCAACAGAGACCACAGACAGTGAGAGACACCAACAGAGACCATAGACAGTGAGACACCAGCAGAGACCACAGACAGTGAGACACCAGCAGAGACCACAGACAGTGAGAGACACCAGCAGAGACCACAGACAGTGAGAGACACCAGCAGAGACCACAGACAGTGAGACACCAGCAGAGACCACAGACAGTGAGAGACACCAGCAGAGACCACAGACAGTGAGAGACACCAGCAGAGACCACAGACAGTGAGACACAGCAACAGAGACCACAGACAGTGAGAGACACCAACAGAGACCACAGACAGTGAGAGACACCAACAGAGACCGCAGACAGTGAGAGACAGCAACAGAGACCACAGACAGTGAGACACAGCAACAGAGACCACAGACAGTGAGAGACACCAACAGAGACCACAGACAGTGAGAGACACCAACAGAGACCACAGACAGTGAGAGACACCAACAGAGACCGCAGACAGTGAGAGACACCAACAGAGACCACAGACAGTGAGAGACAGCAACAGAGACCACAGACAGTGAGAGACACCAACAGAGACCACAGACAGTGAGAGACACCAACAGAGACCACAGACAGTGAGAGACACCAACAGAGACCACAGACAGTGAGAGACAGCAACAGAGACCACAGACAGTGAGAGACACCAACAGAGACCACAGACAGTGAGAGACACCAACAGAGACCACAGACAGTGAGAGACACCAACAGAGACCGCAGACAGTGAGAGACACCAACAGAGACCACAGACAGTGAGAGACAGCAACAGAGACCACAGACAGTGAGAGACACCAACAGAGACCACAGACAGTGAGAGACACCAACAGAGACCACAGACAGTGAGAGACACCAACAGAGACCACAGACAGTGAGAGACACCAACAGAGACCACAGACAGTGAGAGACACCAACAGAGACCACAGACAGTGAGAGACACCAACAGAGACCGCAGACAGTGAGAGACACCAACAGAGACCACAGACAGTGAGAGACACCAACAGAGACCACAGACAGTGAGAGACACCAACAGAGACCACAGACAGTGAGAGACACCAACAGAGACCACAGACAGTGAGAGACAGCAACAGAGACCACAGACAGTGAGAGACACCAACAGAGACCACAGACAGTGAGAGACACCAACAGAGACCACAGACAGTGAGAGACACCAGCAGAGACCACAGACAGTGAGAGACACCAACAGAGACCACAGACAGTGAGAGACACCAGCAGAGACAACAGACAGTGAGAGACACCAGCAGAGACCACAGACAGTGAGAGACACCAACAGAGACCACAGACAGTGAGAGACAGCAACAGAGACCACAGACAGTGAGAGACACCAACAGAGACCACAGATAGTGAGAGACACCAGCAGAGACAACAGACAGTGAGAGACACCAACAGAGACCACAGACAGTGAGAGACACCAACAGAGACCACAGACAGTGAGAGACACCAACAGAGACCACAGACAGTGAGAGACACCAACAGAGACCACAGACAGTGAGAGACACCAACAGAGACCACAGACAGTGAGAGACACCAACAGAGACCACAGACAGTGAGAGACACCAACAGAGACCGCAGACAGTGAGAGACACCAACAGAGACCACAGACAGTGAGAGACACCAACAGAGACCACAGACAGTGAGAGACACCAGCAGAGACCACAGACAGTGAGAGACACCAACAGAGACCACAGACAGTGAGAGACACCAGCAGAGACAACAGACAGTGAGAGACACCAGCAGAGACCACAGACAGTGAGAGACACCAGCAGAGACCACAGACAGTGAGAGACACCAACAGAGACCACAGACAGTGAGAGACAGCAACAGAGACCACAGATAGTGAGAGATGGCAGTAGAGACCACAGACAGTGAGAGACGGCAGCAGAGACCATGTGTGTAGCCAGGAGTTCACTGTCTCACATCACACAGTAGCAACATGACACTATACACTCAACATTGTGAAACGTCTTTTTAAACATTATTTTCTTTTCTGCTTGTTTATACTAGTAACCGTATTTATTTGGCCACAAATTCTTAATAAAAAAGTAAATTAAAATTTGACATGGCTTATCTTCTGGTATTATCTATATGTATGTGAATTTACCCTAGATACTGCAGCTGGAAAGAACCCACCCCATCACAGCTAGAAAGACCCCACCCCATCACAGCTAGAAAGACCCCGCCCCTTCACAGCTAGAAAGACCCCGCCCCATCACAGCTAGAAAGACCCCACCCCTTCACAGCTAGAAAGACCCCGCCCCTTCACAGCTAGAAAGACCCCGCCCCATCACAGCTAGAAAGACCCCGCCCCTTCACAGCTAGAAAGACCCCGCCCCTTCACAGCTAGAAAGACCCCGCCCTTTCACAGCTAGAAAGACCCCGCCCCATCACAGCTAGAAAGACCCCACCCCTTCACAGCTAGAAAGACCCCGCCCCTTCACATCTAGAAAGACCCCGCCCCATCACAGCTAGAAAGACCCCGCCCCATCACAGCTAGAAAGACCCCGCCCCCATCACAGCTAAAAAGACCCCGCCCCATCACAGCTAGAAAGACCCCGCCTTCGTCAAAGCTAAAATGACCCGCCCCCGTCACAACTAGACGACCCAGCCCCCAGTGACACGTACCCTGTCGAGCATGCCGATGATGTACTTGGTGTCATTGAAGCAGCCGATCTCGTCGTAGCAGCGGCCGTAGACAATGGCCATGGCCTGGAGACAGAGGCACTTCATGTTCACCTTCGGCGTGAGCAGGAAGCGGTGGTAGAGGTCGTTGAAGAACTCGTAGCTGGGTAACACAGACGTATAGAGACAGGGTGAGACACTGTAATGAGTGTAACACAGACGTATAGAGACAGGGTGAGACACTGTAATTAGTGTAACACAGACGTATAGAGACAGGGTGAGACACTGTAATTAGTGTAACACAGACGTATTGAGACAGGGTGAGACACTGTAATTAGTGTAACACAGACGTATAGAGACAGGGTGAGACACTGTAATGAGTGTAACACAGACGTATAGAGACAGGGTGAGACACTGTAATTAGTGTAACACAGACGTATAGAGACAGGGTGAGACACTGTAATTAGTGTAACACAGACGTATAGAGACAGGGTGAGACACTGTAATTAGTGTAACACAGACGTATAGAGACAGGGTGAGACACTGTAATGAGTGTAACACAGACGTATAGAGACAGGGTGAGACACTGTAATTAGTGTAACACAGACGTATAGAGACAGGGTGAGACACTGTAATTAGTGTAACACAGACGTATAGAGACAGGGTGAGACACTGTAATTAGTGTAACACAGACGTATTGAGACAGGGTGAGACACTGTAATTAGTGTAACACAGACGTATTGAGACACAGGCACAGATATTGTAATGAGTGTAACACAGACGTATTGAGACACAGGGTCAGACATTGTAATGAGTGTAACAAGACGTATTGAGACACAGGGTCAGACACTGTAATGAGTGTAACACAGACGTATTGAGACACAGGGTCAGACACTGTAATGAGTGTAACACAGACGTATTGAGACACAGGGTCAGACTTTGTAATGAGTGTAACACAGACGTATTGAGACACAGGGTCAGACACTGTAATGAGTGTAACACAGACGTATTGAGACACAGGGTCAGTCTCTGTAATGAGTGTAATACAGACGTACTGAGACACAGGGTCAGACATTGTAATGAGTGTAACACAGACGTATTGAGACACAGGGTCAGACACTGTAATGAGTGTAACACAGACGTATTGAGACACAGGGTCAGATATTGTAATGAGTGTAACACAGACAGATTGAGACACGGGGTCAGATATTGTAATGAGTGTAACACAGACGTATTGAGACACAGGGTCAGATATTGTAATGAGTGTAACACAGACGTATTGAGACACAGGGTCAGACACTGTAATGAGTGTAACACAGACGTACTGAGACACAGGATCAGACACTGTAATGAGTGTAACACAGACGTATTGAGACAGGGTCAGACAGTGTAATGAGTGTAAAACAGACGTATTGAGACACAGGGTCAGACATTATAATGAGTGTAACACAGACGCACTGAGACACAGGGTCGGACACTGTAATGAGTGTAACACAGACGTATAGAGACACAGGGTCAGACATTGTAATGAGTGTAACACAGATGTACTGAGACACAGGGTCAGTCTCTATAATGAGTGTAATACAGACGTACTGAGACACAGGGTCAGACATTGTAATGAGTGTAACACAGATGTACTGAGACACAGGGTCAGTCTCTGTAATGAGTGTAATACAGACGTACTGAGACACAGGGTCAGACATTGTAATGAGTGTAACACAGACGTATTGAGACACAGGGTCAGACACTGTAATGAGTGTAACACACACGTATTGTGATAGGGTGAGATACTGTAATGACGGATGTATTCAGAGGGTAAATAATTCAAATGTCAGCGGTCTGAAAAAACATAAGCACAGAAAGTTGATTTACAGAAACGTCATCATTATGACATATACAGGAACATGGGCAGGTAAAATGACAGGTGTCTGGACACCTGGATTAAAAAGGTGGCCAGTGACCACTAGAGTGTGGCCAGTGACCACTAGAGTGTGGCCAGTGACCACTAGAGTGTGGCCAATGACCACTAGAAGTGACCACTAGAGTGTGGCCTGTGACCACTAGCAGTGACCACTAGAGGGAGCTGTACTCACGAGCGCTTGATGCTGCTGTACTCCTCCGTGTCATCCTCCTCCAGCAGCAGACGCAGGTAGTAGTCACCTGGACACACCAACACCGTCACACGCTTACTGGACACACACAGCGGTCAAACACTGGACACACACTGGACACACCAACACCGTCACACGCTTACTGGACACACACAGCGGTCAAACACTGGACACACACTAGACACACCAACACCGTCACACGCTTACTGGACACACACAGCGGTCAAACACTGGACACACACTGGACACAACACAGTGGTCAAACACTGGACACACACAGCGGTCAAATACTGGACACAACACAGCGGTCAAACACTGGACACACACAGCGGTCAAACACTGGACACAACACAGCGGTCAAACACTGGACACACACTGGACACACCAACACCGTCACACGCTTACTGGACACACACAGCGGTCAAACACTGGACACACACTGGACACAACACAGTGGTCAAACACTGGACACACACAGCGGTCAAACACTGGACAAAACACAGCGGTCAAACACTGGACACACACAGCGGTCAAACACTGGACACAACACAGCGGTCAAACACTGGACACACACAGCGGTCAAACACTGGACACAACACAGCGGTCAAACACTGGACACACAGAGCGGTCAAACACTGGACACAACACAGCGGTCAAACACTGGACACACAGCGGTCAAACACTGGACACACACAGCGGTCACACACTGGACACACACAGCGGTCACACACTGGACACACACAGCGGTCAAACACTGGACACACACAGCGGTCAAACACTGGACACAACACAGCGTTCAAACACTGGACACACACAGTGGTCAAACACTGGACACAACACAGCGGTCAAACACTGGACACACACAGTGGTCAAACACTGGACACACAGAGCGGTCAAACACTGGACACAACACAGCGGTCAAACACTGGACACAACACAGCGTTCAAACACTGGACACACACAGCGGTCAAACACTGGACACAACACAGCGGTCAAACACTGGACACAACACAGCGGTCAAACACTGGACACACACAGCGGTCAAACACTGGACACAACACAGCGGTCAAACACTGGACACACAGCGGTCAAACACTGGACACAACACAGCGTTCAAACACTGGACACACACAGCGGTCAAACACTGGACACAACACAGCGGTCAAACACTGGACACACACAGCGGTCAAACACTGGACACAACACAGCGTTCAAACACTGGACACACACAGCGGTCAAACACTGGACACAACACAGCGGTCAAACACTGGACACAACACAGCGGTCAAACACTGGACACACACAGCGGTCAAACACTGGACACAACACAGCGGTCAAACACTGGACACACACAGCGGTCAAACACTGGACACAACACAGCGGTCAAACACTGGACACACACAGTGGTCAAACACTGGACACAACACAGCGGTCAAACACTAGACACACACAGCGGTCAAACACTGGACACAACACAGCGGTCAAACACTGGACACACACAGCGGTCAAACACTGGACACACAGCGGTCAAACACTGGACACACAGTGGTCAAACACTGGACACACAGCGGTCAAACACTGGACACACACAGCGGTCAAACACTGGACACACACAGCGGTCACACACTGGACACACACAGCGGTCAAACACTGGACACACCACTGTCACACGCTGGACACACACAGCGGTCAAACACTGGACACACACAGCGGTCACACACTGGACACACACAGCGGTCAAACACTGGACACACAGAGCGGTCAAACAATGGACACAACACAGCGGTCAAACACTGGACACACAGCGGTCAAACACTGGACACACAGCGGTCAAACACTGGACACACACAGCGGTCACACACTGGACACACACAGCGGTCACACACTGGACACACACAGCGGTCACACACTGGACACACACAGCGGTCAAACACTGGACACAACACAGCGGTCAAACACTGGACACAACACAGCGTTCAAACACTGGACACACACAGCGGTCAAACACTGGACACAACACAGCGGTCAAACACTGGACACACACAGCGGTCAAACACTGGACACATACAGCGGTCAAACACTGGACACAACACAGCGGTCAAACACTGGACACAACACAGCGTTCAAACACTGGACACACACAGCGTTCAAACACTGGACACAACACAGCGGTCAAACACTGGACACAACACAGTGTTCAAACACTGGACACACACAGCGGTCAAACACTGGACACAACACAGCGTTCAAACACTGGACACACACAGCGGTCAAACACTGGACACAACACAGCGGTCAAACACTGGACACACACAGCGGTCAAACACTGGACACAACACAGCGTTCAAACACTGGACACACACAGCGGTCAAACACTGGACACAACACAGCGGTCAAACACTGGACACAACACAGCGGTCAAACACTGGACACACACAGCGGTCAAACACTGGACACAACACAGCGGTCAAACACTGGACACACACAGCGGTCAAACACTGGACACAACACAGCGGTCAAACACTGGACACACACAGCGGTCAAACACTGGACACAACACAGCGGTCAAACACTGGACACACACAGCGGTCAAACACTGGACACAACACAGTGGTCAAACACTGGACACACACAGCGGTCAAACACTGGACACACAGCGGTCAAACACTGGACACACACAGCGGTCAAACACTGGACACACAGCGGTCAAACACTGGACACACAGCGGTCAAACACTGGACACACACAGCGGTCAAACACTGGACACACAGCGGTCAAACACTGGACACACAGCGGTCAAACACTGGACACACACAGCAGTCACACATTGGACACACACAGCGGTCACACACTGGACACACAGCGGTCACACACTGGACACACAGCGGTCACACACTGGACACACACAGCGGTCAAATACTGGACACACCACTGTCACACGCTGGACACACCACCACTGTCACAAAACTAGACACAACACCACTGTCACACACTAGACACAACACCACTGTCACACACTAGACACAACACCACTGTCACACACTGGACACAACACCACTGTCACACAATCACTTAATATATTTTGTTCACATAGCAACCTTATTTTACTAGTGGAACCTTTTCCACAGTTTGAATGTTTATCTACCAGAACATTTACATATTTCTTAGCAGAGTGTTTGTCAGTACAAGCAAATATACATAATGTATACAACCATTTTATTGTAGACCAATAACATCAACGATGACTCGTAATTACAAGTTATTAATGTTAATCGCGGACACAAAGTGATGACGTACCTATCCTGATCTCGTCGGCCAGACAGTGATACTGGACTTCAAACTCCTGGTGATTCCAGGCCACGGTGCAGCTCGTGCTGAGGTCTCGGTCAACGTTGAACCCTCGAATCTCATCCTCCAGCGCATTCCTCAGTTCCTCTCGCGTCTGACCCAAAAACACAGCAATGAACATGTGACCTCTACGTATGAACATGTGACCTCTATGTATGAACATGTGACCTCTACGTTCGAACATGTGACCTCTACGTATGAACATGTGACCTCTATGTATGAACATGTGACCTCTATGTATGAACATGTGACCTCTACGTACGAACATGTGACCTCTATGTATGAACATGTGACCTCTACGTATGAACATGTGACCTCTACGTTCGAACATGTGACCTCTACGTATGAACATGTGACCTCTATGTATGAACATGTGACCTCTATGTATGAACATGTGACCTCTACGTACGAACATGTGACCTCTATGTATGAACATGTGACCTCTACGTATGAACATGTGACCTCTACGTATGAACATGTGACCTCTATCAGCTGTCTTAGCATAAAACTACATTTGTAGGAAATTCAGAAATAGAAATAGCACAAGGATACAGGTGTAATTTGATTGCACATTGTTATTCAGTGTTATTCAGAGTGTTATTTTAGACGGCCCCATCTATGAAAACATGACCAGATTGACAACACATTTGCACGAAAATCCAAAGATACATGTTTATTAGGTAAGTGTGTTTATTTAAAATTACAAGAATTGTATTAAATTTTAATATTAAAGATGAGCACCTACAGTTCAGAAGTGCAAAAATTCAACAGCCCTTTGCTTTTCAGTTCCCATAGTCTCCCGCCAGTAGAACTGATTGTATCACTAAGACAGACACTGAAAGAGACCAGACCTGGACAGAAAGACCCACCTTGAAGTTCCAGATGAGGTTGGGCTTGGCGTGGTCCTTGCCGAAATGGTAGTAGAAGAGTTTCCAGTTCGCCTCACACTTGATCTGTTGTCTCCGCTTCCTCAGCACAATCGGTCTCTCCTCCACCTACAGACAACAGTCTCTACATCAACACAGTCTCTCCTCCACATACAGACAACAGTCTCTATGTCAACACAGTCTCTCCTCCACCTACAGACAACAGTCTCTACATCAACACAGTCTCTCCTTCACCTACAGACAACAGTCTCTACATCAACACAGTCTCTCCTCCACCTACAGACAACAGTCTCTACGTCAACACAGTCTCTCCTCCACATACAGACAACAGTCTCTATGTCAACACAGTCTCTCCTCCACCTACAGACAACAGTCTCTACATCAACACAGTCTCTCCTTCACCTACAGACAACAGTCTCTACGTCAACACAGTCTCTCCTCCACATACAGACAACAGTCTCTATGTCAACACAGTCTCTCCTCCACCTACAGACAATAGTCTCTACGTCAACACAGTCTCTCCTCCACCTACAGACAACAGTCTATACATCAACATAGTCTCTCCTCCACCTACAGACAACAGTCTATACATCAACATAGTCTCTCCTCCACCTACATACAACAGTCTATACATCAACACAGTCTCTCCTCCACCTACATACAACAGTCTCTACGTCAACACAGTCTCTCCTCCACCTACAGACAACAGTCTATACATCAACATAGTCTCTCCTCCACCTACAGACAACAGTCTATACATCAACATAGTCTCTCCTCCACCTACATACAACAGTCTATACATCAACACAGTCTCTCCTCCACCTACATACAACAGTCTCTACATCAACACAGTCTCTCCTCCACCTACATACAACAGTCTCTACGTCAACACAGTCTCTCCTCCACCTACAGACAACAGTCTATACATCAACACAGTCTCTCCTCCACCTACATACAACAGTCTCTACATCAACACAGTCTCTCCTCCACCTACATACAACAGTCTCTACATCAACATAGTCTCTCCTCCACCTACAGACAACAGTCTATACATCAACATAGTCTCTCCTCCACCTACATACAACAGTCTCTACATCAACATAGTCTCTCCTCCACCTACAGACAACAGTCTATACATCAACATAGTCTCTCCTCCACCTACAGACAACAGTCTATACATCAACACAGTCTCTCCTCCACCTACATACAACAGTCTCTACATCAACACAGTCTCTCCTCCACCTACATACAACAGTCTCTACATCAACATAGTCTCTCCTCCACCTACAGACAACAGTCTATACATCAACACAGTCTCTCCTCCACCTACATACAACAGTCTATACATCAACACAGTCTCTCCTTCACCTACAGACAACAGTCTCTACGTCAACACAGTCTCTCCTCCACATACAGACAACAGTCTCTATGTCAACACAGTTTCTCCTCCACCCACAGACAACAGTCTCTACATCAACATAGTCTCTCCTCCACCAAAAGACAACAGTCTCTATGTCAACACAGTCTCTCCTGCACCTACAGACAACAGTCTCTACGTCAACACATTCAGTCTCTTCCACCTACAGACAACAGTCTCTAGTCTCTGTCACCAAAATCCCTAATCCACCAAGAAACAACAGTCTCTATATCAACACATCCAGGTTTAGTCTCTCCACTGCACTGAGACTGGAATGTAGCTGACACAATCTGCAGCCACGGCCAGCAACCAAATGAGACAATACTTGATGACTAATATAGTAACATTTGAGGTAACAATTGTACTGATGACATGAGTTATTTGAGGTAATAATTGTACTGATGACATGAGTTATTTGAGGTAATAATTGTACTGATGACATGAGTTATTTGAGGTAATAATTCTACTGATGACATGAGTTATTTGAGGTAATAATTGTACTGATGACATGAGTTATTTGAGGTAATAATTGTACTGATGACATGAGTTATTTGAGGTAATAATTGTACTGATGACATGAGTTATTTGAGGTAATAATTCTACTGATGACATGAGTTATTTGAGGTAATAATTGTACTGATGACATGAGTTATTTGAGGTAATACTTGTACTGATGACATGAGTTATTTGAGGTAATAATTCTACTGATGACATGAGTTGTTTGAGGTAATACTTGTACTGATGACATGAGTTATTTGAGGTAATAATTGTACTGATGACATGAGTTATTTGAGGTAATACTTGTACTGATGACATGAGTTATTTGAGGTAATAATTCTACTGATGACATGAGTTGTTTGAGGTAATACTTGTACTGATGACATGAGTTATTTGAGGTAATAATTGTACTGATGACATGAGTTATTTGAGGTAATACTTGTACTGATGACATGAGTTATTTGAGGTAATAATTCTACTGATGACATGAGTTGTTTGAGGTAATACTTGTACTGATGACATGAGTTATTTGAGGTAATAATTGTACTGATGACATGAGTTATTTGAGGTAATACTTGTACTGATGACATGAGTTATTTGAGGTAATAATTCTACTGATGACATGAGTTATTTGAGGTAATACTTGTACGTATGACATGAGTTATTTGAGGTAATAATTCTACTGATGACATGAGTTATTTGAGGTAATACTTGTACTGATGACATGAGTTATTTGAGGTAATAATTCTACTGATGACATGAGTTATTTGAGGTAATACTTGTACTGATGACATGAGTTATTTGAGGTAATAATTCTACTGATGACATGAGTTATTTGAGGTAATACTTGTACTGATGACATGAGTTATTTGAGGTAATAATTGTACTGATGACATGAGTTATTTGAGGTAATAATTCTACTGATGACATGAGTTATTTGAGGTAATAATTCTACTGATGACATGAGTTATTTGAGGTAATAATTCTACTGATGACATGAGTTATTTGAGGTAATAATTCTACTGATGACATGAGTTATTTGAGGTAATAATTCTACTGATGACATGAGTTATTTGAGGTAATAATTCTACTGATGACATGAGTTACTTGCTGCAGGAAGAAAGGCTTCACCTGTTTGTTTTCCAATCCTATCCGAGCTCTCCAGTGAAGAAGGAGAACTTCAATCTGTTTCTCTATTATCACCCACTGTGCGTTCTTTTTCCGCCTGTTTTCATGTTCCTGCAGTGACACAGAAACGTGAGACAATCACAATCAGTCATATCAGAAATATTATCCATGTGACCAGAGACAAAACCACGTAGACTAGCTTTGGTATCCTAAAAATTGTGTCTGCCAAAGACAGCACTTTACGCATGTTATATTTGGTGTATGATGACATTTTTACAAGGAGTCTCTCTCTCTCTCTCTCTCTCTCTCTCTCTCTCTCTCTCTCTCTCTCTCTCTCTCTCTCTCTCTCTCTCGCACACACTGTGTCTCACACACACATATATATATATAATTTTTATAATATTGTAAATGCAAAACAACACCACTATCAAGATTACTACGTAGAAAATATTAAATATAAGTTACTTTCAAATCTGTACTGATGCTGGAATATTTGTGTAAAGTGTAACACAACGTAACCTAATTAAACTGGACACTAGTACATAATGACTGTTCACAACACAAATTATTACATAACCGAACAAAAACATATATTTAGCAATTTGTCCATTAATTTTCTTTTTCAAACCTGAATAACATATTTGCATAATACAAGGCAATATTAATGTCCATTCATCAACCTGATGACCAGTGGTGGTTTTTGGACGGCCCCTAGCAATTTACCTGAGCTAGTTTCACATTGTCCCGCACATGGAGTCTGTCTATGTCATCAGCCGGCACGTCGTCTGTGGAGTCGAGGTACGTCAACAGACCTGCAGGCTGTAACAGACACCAGTAAACATCAACAACAGTCTAGTTTCACCACAACACATTCTTTTAGTAGATACTAAAAATTTGATATCATTATAATCCAATTCACATAACATACCAAGATTCGTTTCAGCATCGCCATTGCTGTCGGGTGCCCGGTTACCCACAGCCCCACCAGGTGGCGACTCAGTTGCCTAGAACAGAAACGTGTAATTTTAGATTAACTCTTTTCACTGTGGTAATTAGATCCAAAAAAGAAATCCTTTGGACTGTATTGTGAGTTTGTAATTATTTATTTTATTAAATGCTTTTGATGAAGCATAGTATCAGCTTAGTCTATTCAGTATTATCACTGTAATCACCAAATTAGCATTTATTTCTGGTTATTCATATGAGATGACTAGAAAAAACAGTAAAGTTATGTGAATGCAGCAACAGGACTGGTCATTAGTGGTCTCAGTCAAGATTAAGTTATCTATGACCACTCCACTCAGCCAGCCAAGTGAATAATATGCATCAGTAAAGTGTATGGCATTTCACTCTACAGTTGTCCAAAATACTAATCTATATGTCAGGTGACAATATATCTTTAACTAATAGACATCTCAGTTTACCATTGTCAAGTAGAAAGAGCACTTATGACACAAGTGCAGGGAAGAACACACCCTATCTAACTTAGATACAGCATCACCACGAAGACACGACAGTGATAAGGGCATGGGAAGACAGCTACAGAGGCCAGAGGGTGGATAACACCAAGTGGGGTGCCGTCCTCACTTTCAGGGGGCAGAGAGAGACAGACCTGACAGTGAGCATGAGGACAGACAGACCTGACAGTGAGCATGAGGACAGACAGACCTAACAGTGAGCATGAGAACAGACAGACCTGACAGTGAGCATGTGAACAGACAGACCTGACAGTGAGCATGAGGACAGACAGACCTGACAGTGAGCATGAGGACAGACAGACCTAACAGTGAGCATGAGAACAGACAGACCTGACAGTGAGCATGAGGACAGACAGACCTGACAGTGAGCATGAGGACAGACAGACCTGACAGTGAGCATGAGGACAGACAGACCTAACAGTGAGCATGAGAGACAGACAGACCTGACAGTGAGCATGAGGACAGACAGACCTGACAGTGAGCATGAGAACAGACAGACCTGACAGTGAGCATGAGAACAGACAGACCTGACAGTGAGCATGAGGACAGACAGACCTGACAGTGAGCATGAGGACAGACAGACCTGACAGTGAGCATGAGAACAGACAGACCTGACAGTGAGCATGAGAACAGACAGACCTGACAGTGAGCATGCGGCTGTCTGTGCTCTGGGTGAACATGGCTGTGTGCAGGTGGCGGGGGAGAGAGCCCTCGGACAGAGCCAGCTCCTGCATCTTGGCGGCCACCTCCGCATCTCCCTCCTACAAACACACGCACATCAACACAGACAGTTACAGGACAGTTACAGGACAGTTACAGGACAGTTCCTACAAGGTACTGTATCCAGTCCTCAGCACTGCTCTAGGCGCTTTACTTTACTCCCTGGCAGACCTGTTCATTCGAACAAAATCAGATACCCTCAGTACCCTCAGATCATCCTTATTTGGTCAGTCTCCTACATTTGTCAGATATCCTCAGTACCCTCAGATCATCTGTTTCCCAAACAATTGTTGTTCCTAAATGTAAACTAAACATAGTGTTTTCTCTGTATCAGGAACCTAAACCAAAAATCAACTCCCAATCACTCTACAAATCACTCGAAACATTTCACAAAAGCATCTAGACTTTTCAATCAGCAGTCTCTAATGATGATTCTTGCCCATTCTGATTATGCCTAATGATCACTGCATGTTGCGTCTCTGAACATAGATTCTCAAGGACATAATTGCTACAGAAGTTTATTGTAATTATTACTAATCCATACCACTAATTACGAGTACAGAAATAAAGTGAGTAATGAGACTCATGAGGCAGAAAGACTCACCTCAATGATGGCTTTCATCACCATGCCTGCACCCTTCACTATCGCCATGGATGGATGCTGTAACAGACACACAGTACCATCAACACATCACAAGCTACACAGTTCACACACTTGTTCCAAGTAACTCATCTGACTGCACTGCTGCCACTATATTACACTGCTGATAGCTTGTTCTCTAAATTAATACAAGTTTAACATTAATCCACTTGTAGACTCTTTTTATGCAGAACAGGTTCATGGTGTGAATTGAATTGAGAGAAATGTTGCCAGCGTAAAACAATTTTAGTATTAAAACAACAAACCTGAAAAAGCTTAAATATTGCCCGGCCATCGTTTGCTACCATTTCTAGTAAGGTGTCGAAGTAGGTGCCGTCCGTCGTTTCGCTGTATGGTGCACAGAGGGCAAAGGTCAGGAAATCCAACATGGCCGTTATCACCAAAGCACCGGTGCCTCGAAGCTGGAAACAGAAGTGATAATGTCACAATTAAACACCAGATTCTATGTCAAACCAAGCAACTATTCTTAAAATCACAGTCCCAGTTCCATCAAAACTTTAAATCCATATATATATATAATTTAGGCAGGTAAATAAAAAGTAAATTGGGGATATTTACAGGCAAAGCTTATATATATACAGTGTATATATATATATATATATATATATATATATATATATATATATATATATATATATATATATATATAGCTGACTATTAAATATGATCATTGAATGTCAAAATAATCTGTAAAAAGATGCATTTTGAGTACAACCTTAAATTGATTAACACTCGTACATTGGTGCACTGTAAGGGGTAGTTGGTTCCATGCCCTTGGAGCTGCACAAGAGATAGAGCATTCGCAGATTTTAGTTCGGCTTTTAATTTAGTTATGTGACTGTTCAGAGTGTAGAGCTGCTCAAGTTGTGCTCGCAGAGCCTGCCTTGGGTCCCTATGTGTGACTATGTGTTCAGCCATGTGTGACTATATGTTCAGCCATGTGTGACTGTGTGTTCAGCCATGTGTGACTGTGTGTTCGGCCATGTGTGACTGTGTGTTCGGCCATGTGTGACTGTATGTTCAGCCATGTGTGACTGTGTGTTCAGCCATGTGTGACTGTGTGTTCAGCCATGTGTGACTGTCTGTTCAGCCATGTGTGACTGTCTGTTCAGCCATGTGTGACTGTCTGTTCAGCTGGGTCCCTACCACGTGCATCTTGAACATGTCGAGGAGACTGGCGAGAAAGGTCTTTGAGGACATGATGGATGCTTTGTTGAGTTGCTCCTGTCTGAGATCGTAGTTGTCATGCATTGGCTGAAACCATCAACAGACGTCACTCACGAGTGATTCATTAGGCTGTTCTTGTCTTGTCATGCATTGACTACAATATTACATCACATTTGTCAGTCAACTAAGTGTACAATGTACAAGACACCAGTTAATTCCTATTCGCCTGGTACAGTTGTGACATGCCTACATGAGTGCTGTCTTGTCCTCAGGAGTGTCGCTACTTAACTTACATTTGACTTCCAACTTGAATGGCCTTCAACATACACTGCCAGGGTGTGGTAAATGAGCACAAACGTCGCAAGATGACACACGAACTAGATGAGTACTGGATGGGACACCATCTGGCAGAGGGCAGCTGAGGACTACACCCAACAACGGGACTCTGGGGCTGCACAATGATAATGAATAATTCTTTAAAAATTCTTCTGAAAAACCACCATCAATTCAATGTTACAGAGGAGAAAGTAAATCATGCAACTGTGTGTGGCAACTTGATTGAGCTGAGGGACAGTGTGTCCACTCAGTGTGTGTCCACTCACTCAGTGTGTGTCCACTCACTCAGTGTGTGTCCACTCATTCAGTGTGTGTCCACTCACTCAGTGTGTGTCCACTCACTCAGTGTGTGTCCACTCACTCAGTGTGTGTCCACTCACTCAGTGTGTGTCCACTCACTCAGTGTGTGTCCACTCACTCAGTGTGTGTCCACTCACTCAGTGTGTGTCCACTCACTCAGTGTGTGTCCACTCACTCAGTGTGTGTCCACTCACTCAGTGTGTGTCCACTCACTCAGTGTGTCCACTCACTCAGTGTGTGTCCACTCACTCAGTGTGTGTCCACTCACTCAGTGTGTCCATCCACTCAGTGTGTCCACTCAGTGTGTCCACCTACCTCCATCAGGGCACACAACATGTCAATGGCGGCGTGTGACACCCCGTCGTCATGGCGACCCAGGGCTTTGACGACCTTCACCCCAACCTTCTCTCTCATCCTGAAGACAAATTGAAAATAAACCTTCAAGGACACTTCTGACAAAGGAAAGAGAATAAAACAATTTTTTTAATGCAATAAAAGCTACGAGCCTTGTATCAAGCAGTAGAATGTATGTCTTTAACCATGTGAAGAACTTGTGGATTTTATTTAATATCAGTTTTACTAATATCTATTTCTTCCATTGTTCCGAATAACACGATATCAAACAGATATCTGAAAGTTATTAGAAGCAAATGATTGTGATACCACAGCAATTTACAGTTGCACCATGATAATATCATAAGTATTAATTTACATTTGTACTTTTATCAAAAAATACTATATAAAAACGTGTTATAAGTGTCGTCACAGAAGTAGAGTAATACCACCGGTTGTTTCCTTCTGTGCTACCCCGTCCAAATGTTCCATCAAAATGTCTTATTATATACAACTATTGTATTTGTCTGATTTGTTTGAATAAGCTCTTTTGATCTGTCCATATACAACAGACACGGGTGGCATGAGGCGGACGTGAGAGTGACATGAGAGCTACGTGAGAGTGACATGAGAGCTACGTGAGAGTGACATGAGAGTTACGTGAGAGTGACATGAGAGTTACGTGAGAATGACATGAGAGTGACATGAGAGTTACGTGAGGGAGACTTGAGAGCTACGTGAGAGTAACTTGAGTGATGCGAGAGTGATGTGAGAGTAACATGAGCGTGACGTGAGAGCAGGGCTTTTTGCAGGATCAAATTATTGCCAGTCACATGTTTTGGTGGACACGTTGATGTTAACTGTTAAGCTAGTTTATAAACTTTCAAATTGTGCCTGATGACCTGAAATGGGCTACAAACACACATTTCACACCATTTACACTCACTTTCAAGGCATAACTAACAATATCTATGGTTTTGAAAGACCTTTTTTTTGTTCCTTCATTTTTTGCCCGTCCACAACCCGTCCTCCATATTTCTACCCGTCCATATTCGTTTTTACCCATCCAAATGACTGGTGGACGGGTCTCTAGATAAAGCTATGTGTGAGAGTGACGTGAGTGACGTGAGAGTGACATGAGTGACGTGAGTGTGACATGAGAGTGACGTGAGTAACGTGAGAGGGACATGAGTGACATGAGAGTGACGTGAGATGTGTGATGTGAGAGTGACATGAGAGTGACATGAGAGTGACGTGTGAGTGACGTGAGAGGGCCTGAGGCAGTCGTACTTTGGCAGCTTGGTGAAGGCAGCAAAGCCAGCCTTGGACGCGACAAGTCTGCGGAGCGCGTGGAGCTGAGCCTCCAGCTCCATGCTGTTGATGGAGCTCTGGTCACCCTCGCGGTCCAGCAGAGCGGCCAGGGTCCCACTGATCAACTTCTCCTTGTTCTGGGCAAACAAACCCTGCAAGCAGGATCACCTGACGTTAACACCTCATTACAACATTTACCACGGTAATGACAATCAAACTGGTGACTGTGGCAGAGACTTGAGACACTTGTACTATAGTAAGTAGGGACACTTGACTGTGGCAGAGACTGTCACAGACACTTGTACTATAGTAAGTAGGGACACTTGACTGTGGCAGAGACTGTCACAGACACTTGTACTATCTGGACTGCCATGGGTAATTATTAGAAATTACACTGTCCTAAACACACTAACACTAACTTGTTACTAAATTACTCCTGATGGTCCAGTTTATTACATCATCAACTTGACATGAAAGTCTCTTGCCTCAAAGTCTGCCTTAAACCTATTTATTACAAGCAGTTGTCCGAAGCATAACAGGGTGAATGAAAGCCAAGTATGTTAATGAAAACTATGTAAGTTTGACAAACAAAAAACAGCAGATGGAGTAGAACCACTTCATTGCGAGTCCAGCAAGTCACCTGTTGGACCATTGTGTACTACATTAGAGTGTCATATATAAAACATGTACAGGCAGTTATTTACAACTCGTGTGGTCTGACATGTTGTGGACTCACGTCGGCTGTGACTGCGTGCAGGAGGCCACTGTAGGAGACGTTGCTATTTAACCTCAACACTGCCTCAGAGAACGTCATCCCCGCTGGAACAAACACAACAGCCTGTGTCAACAGAGAACGTCATCCCCGCTGCAACAAACACAACAGCCTGTGTCAACAGAGAACGTCATCCCCGCTGGAACAAACACAACAGCCTGTGTCAACAGAGAACGTCATCCCCGCTGGAACAAACACAACAGCCTGTGTCAACAGAGAACGTCATCCCCACTGGAACATAACGCAACAGCCTGTGTCACCAGAGGCCAAAAAACATGCACGGATGACTTGTGATAAGACAGTCAATACCCTGGGAGTCAGATTAGTTGAGGTGATTTACAAGACGTAACACGTCAACATCTACCAGGTGGGTCACTGTAGTTGATCTAGTTCTTCCAACTTGAGATGTCTACAGCTTGGAGCTTGGAGCTTATCAAATGTGATTTGAGAACTAACAGTTCAAAGATTAGACTGTACCAGAAGGGTTGACCAGTTGCTGGAGCATGAACTCACCTGGTGGCATTTGTAGGAACTTCATGTGTTGACTCTCCACCTCTTCATCGACTGGTACGGTGAAGGGGCCTGAGGGAGACAGGGGCGGGTAAATGTGTAGAACAACGGAAAACAAATGAAAAAACAAGAAAAACTACAAAGAGAAATGTGGCTGACATTATCTGTACCAGATGACAATGTATAAAAGGTAATAATAACTACAATGAAAGAGTCTCAGTCACAGAGAACTACTCTGTCTAATGATAGAACACTCATCTTGAGATACAAAATCACTATTTCCTACAGTCAACATTTTCAACAAGGCAACACTACATTACATTTCAAAATCCTACATATTGGTCAATAATATACACATGTATAACATGTGAGATCTAAGACCACAGCACAGGGACAGCTGTGGATATATCTAGTGTGGAGATGTCACTCACCCAGTCGATATCCCCACTGAAATGTCACTCACCCAGTCGATATCCCCACTGAGATGTCACTCACCCAGTCGATATCCCCACTGAGATGTCACTCACCCAGTCAATATCCCCACTGAGATGTCACTCACCCAGTCGATATCCCCACTGACATGTCACTCACCCAGTCGATATCCCCACTGAGATGTCACTCACCCAGTCAATATCCCCACTGACATGTCACTGATGTCACTCACCCAGTCGATATCCCCACTGACATGTCACTCACCCAGTCGATATCCCCACTGAAATGTCACTCACCCAGTCGATATCCCCACTGGGATGTCACTCACACAGTCGATATCCCCACTGAGATGTCACTCACCCAATCGATATCCCCACTGACATGTCACTCACACAGTCGATATCCCCACTGGGATGTCATTCACAGTCGATATCCCCATTGACATGTCACTCACTCAGTCGATATCCCCACTGGGATGTCACTCACAGTCAATATCCCCACTGACATGTCACTCACCCAGTCGATATCCACGCTTCGTGAAGGTCATCTTGACATGTACGTCCAGATTCCCCGACGCCCTCACCCCGTCCAGCACTGACGCTATGAGGGCGTCTCTGAAACATGAGTCTGGAGGTCAGGGTTGTCAGTATGTGACAACGCAAGTGTCCACTGTGTTACAATTGTATTACACGAGGTCAATACAAGTGTTGTGTTAATGACAGGAAAGGACTTGATCTTCGAATGAATATATGATTTGTTTATCATTTGTTGACAGAAATCATAGCATACAGATTTACCTACTATTTGGATATCAACCTAACTTACTCACTGTCATCCAACTTACAACGTCATCAAGACAATTTCAAAGCTGATTCTAGGAACAATTAGCGACAGAAGTAGACAAAGATATATACATCTGTGTATCATCTGCAGATGACAGTGATTAAACAGATGAGTTTTTTTTTAATAACTGAATGCAGTGGAGTTGTGTACAAAATGAAAAAGGTCTTGGAATTTAGTTGCAGAGGTTGACTGTTTATGTGATGCAAACTGGAAAAAAGAATGAATTGTGTTTAGATAGAGATGGAGTAGGTATCCTATGTCAAATTGTATTACACAAAGAACTTATGAATCTGTCTCAGTGGACGACAGAGGCAGATGACATCATCAATAAAGGAAGAATCAGTGATTGCAACACATTGACTCAGACTTGAGCACACAGGAACAGAGAGTACCGTCATTTTAAAATGACTAGACCAAAGAAAACCAACCTGTCCACCCTTGCCAAATAAACATGTCATACGCATCTTTATTGGTGGAACATGTTCCGAGTTTCATATAAATGTAACTGGTGTATCTTTTAGGTTCTACTTGAGTGCACACTGCGTGTTCTACTTGGCTGTCATATCTAGTGTGTTCTACTTGGCTATCACATCTACCTGTCAGTGGAGCTGTATGTTCGGATTGCGCCCTTCACATATTCGACACTGAACAGCTGCGGATTCTGCTGATGGCGAACAATGGCAAATATCTGACAAACAGACACAGAATACGTAATTATGTCAAACCACATAAACAGGACAGTGTAGAGAACATCTCAGTGTGTGTCAATGTGACGTCAGAACTCTGTAGGAAGACATTTAATACTCTAGAGAGATTAGTCAGGCAAGAATCACTTCACAGAAAGTACTTATTTTCATAAGGCTAAAGAAAAGAAAACAAATGATCTGTCGATTGTGTAGAAGCGGGTTGTGTGAATGGGTCAAACCTAAACAACAAAATACCTGCGTAGGAAGGGTTCAATGTTGATACCAAACTGTTGTTCAATAACCGACAGACTGCCGTGTTCACTTGCTATCTGGGAATATTGCTTTGACTGTTCAGGTTTGACTCAGATTACAGAGAGGTCTGACTCAAATCAGAGGTTTGACTCACAACACAGAGGTTTTACTTACATCACAGAGGTTTGACTCACATCACAGAGGTTTGACTCACATCACAGAGGTTTTACTTACATCACAGAGAGGTTTGCAAGTAACGATGTTATATGTCGCTGGATCCCGTTCCACGAGACAAGTTTCGGTGAGGCACAAAGTGCGACGCACTGGCTCTGGCATTCGCTGCGAGATCTTCTGTACTGTGAACTCTGCACAAGACGTCAGCGCCTCGTCTGTCCTGTCACACATATAATAATAATAATAAAACTGTTTTTCTAAAGCGCTAATTCCCGCATGGCGGATCGATGCGCTGTACAAGACAATAAATGTATTAATAAATACAAATGTAAATTATATTAATTAATATAAATAAAAAAATCCAATTTTGGTTTAAGATGTACACTAGAATAAACCTTTGTATGTAAATTATATAAATCAATTTAAAATAAATTAAACACTGTTTTATATACTTTGGTTAGACTCGTTAAAAATTCTTCAAGTGGGGGCAAATTGATGTACTGATACACTAAACTTGAAGTTTTGTATGGTTGCTGACTGTGCTAAATACTGGTAGACAACACAATAAAAACACAGACTTACACATAACATGGACACAACATATTGCTGTTAAATAAAAGTAACAGTTGAGCCAATCGAAATCAATAAGAACAACATCTACCACAGCGTAGCTCTACATGATGACCATGGCGCTAGAAGGTAAGTGTAGTTTCTGTTTCTACCTGTATTTGCCGAGTCTGTAGGCCACAAACTGCTCGAGTGTGATTGGTTCCTTCCTCAGCTTGACGCTCACGCCGATGTTGTCCGCGGCCGTGGCCTGGATACATCTCATCAACTCATCCCGCTGCTCCAAGGCAAACAGATGCTGCGGAGAACGACACTTGTTAGAAACTGGGTTATACCCAACATACGAATAACACACCACAGGTGGTGTCTGTGACTGTTAACACACCACAGGTGGTGTCTGCGACTGTTAACACACCACAGGTGGTGTCTGTGACTGTTAACACATCACAGGTGGTGTCTGCGACTGTTAACACACCACAGGTGGTGTCTGTGACTGTTAACACATCACAGGTGGTGTCTGTGACTGTTAACACACCACAGGTAGTGTCTGTGACTGTTAACACACCACAGGTAGTGTCTGTGACTGTTAACACACCACAGGTGGTGTCTGTGACTGTTACTGTATTCTGATCATGTAATCTGGTTGCGATAACCACGAAAAAGATAAATAACTGTAAATAACTACTTTTGTATTTGTTTATTAAAAGCACCGCAGTTAGACAGGTTAGAGTCCAAGGATGTGAATTTGAGTTAAACTGCAACACGTTTTCACAAAATGACTTGATTATATTATTTGGACGACGACTGCTAAACCATGGCAACAGCAAGCCATGTTTTAATCTAAATTAAATATAAGTTATTTATACTACTTACATTTGTTTACATTTTAGTGCTTAAAACATGAAATAAATGCAACGTAAGATGTAGTAAAGTTTGTTGTACTTACCAGCCGGTTGTAGCCACCGTGTATTAGGGCCATACCGCCAGGGTAGTCTGTCACCTGTAAACCACAGCAAAGTGTCAGTGTGAGGTTAACTATCATCACGTTAATTAATGGATAAATAAAACCTGGCAGTCGTAAATGATAAACACAAATACTCTAATCTTCCCCACTGTAACTAATAACATCCGATGTTTGTGTTAGATCATGAAACAAAATGCCCTGTTGACATTTACCTTTTAGTTACAAATGTGAAGGCAAATTTATCTGAACTGTAACGTTCACAAATTACAGTGATAATCATAATTAATATTTAGTAATATAATCAAAGAAAGCACACACACAAAAATTACACACTTTTGTCATATATCACACATAAAAATGACTTTACACTTTGCAGAATAGTAAAATGTATCAGTTTTGTTGTATAAAGAGAAAGGTCACCTGGACAAAGCCTTCCATGTCCTTGTAGTCATAGCAACAGAGCAGTCGGTTGCTGCCGGGGTCTACCTGGTCGAGAGAACCCGGGTTTACTTCGAGGACAACAGGAACCCGATTGTCCGACCAATGATACTTGTAGGCATTGAACCTCTGCAAGCAACCACAAATGTATCATAACAAATCACCTAATGACTTGTTATCGCTCGTGAAATGTACAGGAGTTAATTGTTTCATATATTCCATTGTGAAGGATACCACTGTTAGCGACAGTATTAAAACAGAGGGCACTTGTGTAGAATGGCAAAATTGAGGTGGGTCCGAATTCTACACAAACAGAGCTCACCAGAACTAACGTTTCACAAAAAGTAACATACTCACATATTTATTGTGGTAGCTTTTACTTCCCCTGGCATAAATACCAGACTGCAGAGACCAAATGTTTCGAGGTCTCTTCAGAGAGATAATGACAACACACAGTGGAGGAAACTGACAACTTTACAAAAAGGATTTTTGACACTCTGATAACTAAATCTGTCCCACAGATAACTTACCTTTGATGAAAGAGTCTTCTCTGCAAATTTGTGCCTAAATCTCTGAAAAGACAATAAAATCAAACATGAAGCCTTGTGAAGGGACAGATATTTGATAGCAGCATATTTTAAGATAATAGGCAATGCACATTTAATAACATTTACTATATTCAAATATCACCGGCACGTTTACATGAACTTCTATTGTTCAACTGTTACGACAATTACCCCATTTTAACTACTGGCACCTGTTTTTAAACCACGTATTCATTCCACCCTTAAATAACTGTGCCGCAATGAAAACGTCTGACCTATATTCCAGTGTCCCATATTTGGCCTACATCATCCTCTCAAGCAAGTGGTGATTGCACTGCACTACAGTACCCCTGGCTGATCATCTCCACAAATCGTGGATGTTAGCGGAGTCGAACTATAAAATTATAGCTATTGGCTTCACCAGTCACTACTGTGTCAGCCGTCGGAACAGCACAAACAATTTCAATTTCAAGATGGATACACGACTGGTGGGAATCCCAATATAATGACCCATTCACATCCTAAACATTGCGTGTAACATGAGCAGTGGGTGGCTGAAATCACTCAAAATTATATCAAATCACCGGAGGCCGACCACTTTCATTGGCTGAGGTTAAAACGCATTTTGCAAATGGATGTGTCAGGGGTAGTAAGAGCTGGTACTGACGTAATCAGGACAGTCTACGTACCAGTGCTTCAGTGATGACATCTGACCGATGGTCAGTGGAGAAACGCATTGTGTCTGACTTCTTCGGGGCCTTCTTGACCGTGATCACAAACTCATTGTTGTTTGGCGCCTTCACGTTGGGGACAATGCTGATGAAGTCTTCATAGGACCACTGCAACACGTGGTTTTGTAAGGGTTAAGCCTTGAGGGCGTTACAATGTAACTTTTCTTAACACTAATTAAATACGATTTTACTTCCTATTTAATATTGAGTTAATAAGGAAAAGACACTTTGATTACCTAGAATTACCCACTATAACTATTGACTAGTTACTTTATTCGGTACAATATTATAGGTATTAAAAACAACTATTGCAATAAACAAGATGATTCCAGTAGCCTACCAAAGTAATATTGATGAACGCAAAATTATATATTTTTATAACTTTCAAAACCAACTAGTTTTTTTTACAGAAAACATGATAATCTGACAACTATGAGATACCTGGTTTGTGACTTCGAGACTTGAAGGGTTGTAAGTGGAAATTCCCCGACTGCCCACAGAGAATATCCTCTTATATCTGAAAGAAAGAAGAAATTTTATGCAAAGCATTTGTACCAAACAATTGTCCTCAGATTTTGCATTAATAGCAGACTGGCACCATGATTAAAAGTCTTAATTTTGCAGTTTCTCTTCTTCATGATGTCGCTCATGTCAAATGTTAGTCTTGTTAAGGGACGGATATTTGATAGCAGCATATTTTAAGATATTAGGCCAGTAACCTTTTGGACAGGCCATCTATTCATACCCCAAACCAGTGGATATAAAATCTTAATGTCAAGGCCTTTGGGAGTAAATTTATTCTATGTATGCATTCTGTTTACATTTGCTGAAACAACAGCAACAGTCATCTAAATAAACTTCAAGCAAAATCAATCAAACTATTTATACATAAAACTATTTCAATGAAGGGAACACGGCATATTAGTTTCTAGGAACCTCCAATGTGCATGTCTACAGTAACAGGAAGAAAGACATGTTTTGTTATAGTTGAACGTATGCTTGAACACAGTGCAGTGAGTTTGTATCATTTAAAAATGCTTCAAGCAATACCATGAACAGAACTCCACAAATGAATGCAAATATAAAGGATACAAGAAACTCATGTTTAGAAACAACTTACTTTCCCTTCCATGAATGTTTGGTCACGAAGTAGCACGCAATGTCGTCGTTATCCTTCATGGTGCTCTGGTAAAAATATTTACATAACAGTATCAGTAACAAGGCATGACAATTAAATACTAGTCATAATCAAATTATGCTGTATGAGGATTGTAAAAATCAAACTAGCTTTAAAATCATCAGGATTACAAGAAACACTTATACTAAAACTGCCATTGTGAGCTTAGTTAATTATGAAATTGTATATCTGTAACATGCAGAAAGACGGTATCAGAATAACACTAAGAAATCTGACACGGTCGAGTGATGTCTGATTATTTATGGCGATTTGTTGCTCATGCCAAATGATGATGATGGGGTTGGTGGGCGGAACTGTCAGGTTGGTGGGCGGAACTGTCAGGTTGGTGGGCGGAACTGTCAGGTTGGTGGGCGGAACTGTCAGGTTGGTGGGCGGAACTGTCAGGTTGGTGGGCGGAACTGTCAGGCTGGTGGGCGGAACTGTCAGGTTGGTGGGCGGAACTGTAAGGCTGGTGGGCGGAACTGTCAGGTTGGTGGGCGGAACTGTCAGGTTGGTGGGCGGAACTGTCAGGTTGGTGGGCGGAACTGTCAGGTTGGTGGGCGGAACTGTCAGGTTGGTGGGCGGAACTGTCAGGTTGGTGGGCGGAACTGTCAGGTTGGTGGGCGGAACTGTCAGGTTGGTGGGCGGAACTGTCAGGCTCATGACGCAACATGTATGTGACATTATTCCTACTTGCAGAAGTCACCTGTGTATGTCCACTCAACTGACTGTTCCACCACCGTCTTGTGGCTAACAAATAGCTTTGGAAATACCTGTCTGACTGGACATATGTTGTTTCTTATTTAAAATGTTATTTCCATTAAAAAAATCAATTTTGCAAGCAATAACATGAAGGATATTCTAAAAAATAAAATACAATACCCTATATTTGTAAGATTATAGTACACTAACATGTCAAAACACTTTATATTAATATTTACTCCTACTTCAGTTTCTTTTACCTGACTATGACCAGGCCTAACAATTGTATAGCACAGACAACCATAAAGAAACAGGTTTAGTGTGCCAGTGAACACTCACTACAGACTACTAATGATTACTAATTTTTAGTTTCACTGTCACACTGACTGTCAGTTTCGGTGAGTGACTTTACCAATCTGTCAGATATTTTTGGGGGATTTTCTTATGGCAACCAGAACATGCAAGTTTTACTTCTCACTGTTGCCTGTTCTGAGTGTCCTGGCTGGATGTGAAAGCGATGACAACCATGGATGAGACGATGAGTCTCGTGACTACGCTCAGAGCCGGGGTATGTCGGTCGCTTATCGCCAGTGCAATGGGTATGCCAATGGGTACCAGTTACGAGCCATGTTTTCTGACAACTCATTGGGCATACACCAGTGTTATCATGACAGCAATGTCTCACCGTGTACGGTTTGCAGCTACATTTGAAAGGACTTATACATAGACAATTAGTTAAAACAAAATTGTTATTTATACTGCTTGTCAGCTCAGCGGATACGGTTTCACAAGTTCGCGACAAATCTCGTCGGTCCAGCGAGAGTCGACACCCACTTCCGGTATGTATTGCTTCAGTATTTCGGAATGGTTTCGGACTATTGAAACTGATCAGCGATTACCGTTGATAAACAAGTTTTACATAATATTTCAATGGTTTTGTATAACATATTAATATCATAATATGTTATACCCTCGTAGCCATAGAGTGATAGTAATGCAAAATGTTTATTTCAAGCAAACACTAATTAGGGTCTAATATATACCTATAATTGAATTAAATAAATTAAATAATAAATATAATATGTATACAGCTAGGTACACACATATGCATGCATACTGCATACGTGCATACATACGCACATGAGTCAATGTATGCATGCATATACATTATATATATATATATATATATATATTCATACATGCATATATACATATATATATACATATATATATATATATATATATATATATATATATATATATATATATATATATATATATATATATATATATAATATAAAATATATATATATAATATATATATATATATATATATATATATATATATATATATATATATATATTATATATACACACATACATACAAGTGATACATATATTTATGTGCATAACTACATAATATACACATGCACACATACACTTTAATTTACATCCACACAAGTACAAGTACAAGCTACTGCTGCTGCTGCTGCTGCTGCTGCTGCTGCTGCTGCTGCTGCTGCTGCTGCTGCTGCTGCTGCTGCTACATGTACCTCTACGTAGGTTCTACATTTACTACTTCGAAGAAGAAGAAGACGAAGGAAGGGGAGGAGGAGAAGAAGAATTTAATAGTAGTCTTAATTTCCATCTGTTTGCTTGTCTCCTCTATGTTCCTCTCCACGTGGACTGGTAAGTCTGCCGCCATTCTCAGAAGGCATGCACTTCCTCTCTTGCCCACACGTGCACAACCACACCAGCGAAGCCGGACGTATATATGTGATCACACCAATGAAGCTGAGCATCTCAATTTCTCTTCTAGGGCTCAACTGCCGCCGCTCTTAAACATCCTCATTTGCTTTAGAACTGTTCCCTGAGTGATATAACAATCGTTCTTCTGATCATTCTCATCTCAACATTCTTTTCTAATCCTCGTGGATCTGAATTCCTTCTTCCAAGGTTAAGAGCAGGATTACATTTTTTACTCTTCAGAAGTATTTAGTTCCTTCTACCAACGTTTTCATCATAAACTTGTCACTCTCTGCTGCGAATGCCTAATGTTTTCCTGCCTTCCAATTCTCCATCTTCTTCAATGTGGCGGTCTTCATCTCGCTCGTGTATATGTTTTATTTATGGTAGACATTATTTTTCCCTTTGTACAGCCTCCGTGATTTATGTAGTCATTGAATAATCCACCGAAGTAATATTCCGCCGATCCTTTCCGTTTCCGATAATTGTAATCTTCCTTATCAATTCCCGCGCGTACCCTTGATAGTATAACCATCCCAAATAATATTGTCAACTCGGTCAAACCGTTATCATTTTTTTTTAAAGAATGTTATGTTTTCTATACTCGTCCTGTATAGTTAATTGCTATTATTATTTGCAGACGTTGGCCCCAAACGGAGATGTACTCCCTCGTATTGGTCTAACAATGGCAGGCAAACATAAACACTCCTATAGCCAAGCGTCGTTAACCTTGGGCCAACGTACATGCGACTGTCTTTCCAATATTAGCATTCCATGCAATTTAGGTAATACTCTGTCACGTACGTGATGTCCACCGGTTATCTCGTAATTTCCATGTTGATTTAAAATGTCGGCAAATAATGACAGAATATTACCTAAATTGCCTGGCATGTACGTTTTATGATATATATATATATATATATATATATATATATATATATATATATATCGATAGCCACATAGAAATAGGTACCCTATGATTGGAAACGATTTAGAGTAAGACCGGCGTGACGGTGGAGAGCGCTCAGACGAACTATAACTGTTGGAAGGGTACCATATCTGGCAAAGCATAGCGCAAGATAGGCAGGCGTGGAAACAGCACGCCTTCGCCCAACCATGGAACACTAATTAAGGCTGCACAATGGTGATGCTGATGAACAGCAGTATGACCGCATGCAATACATAATGTAATGATAACGAATGTTCGCCAATGATGTTTGTTATCCCTTGTGGACGCCCTCTTTCACAGTATTTCGCCTGGCGTTTTGCCACCTTCGATTGTTATTCCGCTAAACGGCTGTAATTTTTACCGTTTTAGGCCTACAAAGCATGCTTCCGGAAAGTGCCACCTACTGGGAAATTTTAAGCGAATGAGGATTATTTTGTCAACTATAAATCCGATTACTTCATCAAAATGCCGCCTAAAGGAAAGAAGAATGAGCCTAGCAAAAAGACCGACCAAAAGAAGAAGGAAAAAATTATAGAGGTGAATATTTAGTTAGTGGTACGGCCTCATCTCGAGATTTGCTTGACAGGTACCCCGCCAATATGTCGACCAGTATCGGCCAGGACCAGGTTTTGGGCCCGATTGTCCTAAGACATAAAACTTCACTTGAGTAACAGTAACCTGAATGACATATCTCTACAGAACCATCCAACAAACTGCTCTTTTTTTCTTATTCTGTTCTAAGAAATATGTGAAACACAATGTACGACTGTTAATCGTTAATTTCTTAATTCTTTTTTTGGTTTTTAATGCGTTTCACTTTCAAAACACGGTATTTTAATACTAGCTCAGTAGCTGTAGTGCAACGTAGGCCTATATTAACAAAGTCATGCCATCTTAAAGTCACTTTTATTGAAATATTTATCAAAAGAAAACCAAAAAGTGAGCTCATACACAAATGTTATGCAATTTTGTCACCTTAACTTAAGGCTTAAATGTTCAATATCTTTCGATCTAATAACGGTAAAGTAATAAATTAATAGAACTATGTTATTTATTACTTATTATACTTTAATATAAGACTATTTCCAACATAATATGATTATTTGTTGTTGCTTAGTCTAGAACCTAGGTTCGTCATACACTGAGACCGATACTGCTAGTCTATAGGGCTGGCCGATAGCCGACTGATACTCATTCATATACAAATTATAGACTTTATGTCACAGTCGCTTATGACCCTAGTCAGATATATGTCAAAAAAAGAAAAGAAATATTGTTTAAAATGTGCCAATGACTTGGAATGTCAGCTTGCCAACATTAGTGGTAATAGCCACTATGTTAAGACTGTCTTATTTAAGGTGCAAAATAACATAAAAAGTCAAAAATAAATATAGGACAAATGATTTAGGACATGTGTGACTGTGGACCTGTCAGCTGCCATATCTCAGGTATTGTTCAGCAACTTTATATAATTTTTTATTTTTTTTTAGACATGGTACGGAATAAGCCCCCCCCCCCATAGTAAGCCCCTCCAAAGCAGCAAAAAGAACAATAAATACGTTTCCATTGGTTTATTCGGTGCAACGTATTGGTGTATCATTTCTTACTTTAGATAAGGTTCCTGCATTGTAAACAGTTAAAACTTGTTTCGAAACTGAAGATATTCCCCTGAACAAATTGGCTTATTTACCCGGTACTGCCTTGATTGGTGGGAATAAAACAATATAATAGTTATTTTTCTTTGCTGTCCTGCATCATGGAGGGCTTTTCTCAGGAGGGATCTTCTGGATTTTTTTTCTGGCAGACACTAGCCTGAATCGTTCTACATAGCCCTCAACTTCCATTATTCCCAATTTAATTACCTATTCAACCATTCTTAGAAACCGGTGAATGATATTGTGTATTCAAATAATTGTCTAGTTTTCAAACTGTTCGAGAACTTCCCAGCAAGTGATATCGTGTGTTGTTCTTGCAGGATAAAACATTTGGACTCAAGAACAAGAAAGGCAACAGGCAACAGAAATTCATCAAAATGGTTGAGAATCAAGTGAAGCAGGGAAACCAAAGTGTGCGCAAGGTAGAGTGTGATTTGTTAGTATTACTAACAATGTTTTGTGTGCTCAATAGTAATAGCGTCGAATGAGTACCGTTGTACATGCAGACTAGAAACTATTTTCCAACATTATGCTCAGGGTTCGAATTTAGCGAGGGCCCGCTGGCCCCCACATTTACTGTCAGGCCCCCAGATGTCAAATTCTGAGGGCCTGACTGGCCCCCAGATAAGAAAATGTCATTATTCACTTTACCAGTAAATGATGCTGGCTGCGCCTGGGGTGGGGGTGGGTGGGCAGAAGGTAGCTGCCCTTGTCTGGGTGAAAATGTATTAATAAGGGGTTGCTGAGGTGGACAAACCTGTCAACTAGGCCAGGGAAAAAGAATTAATGACCTAGGATTGTGTTACTAGTGGTAGACCAGATCTGTAGTAGACAGGTCTTAGACATAATCTACTATGAAGTCTTATGATGTCAGTAAACTGTCATTCTCGATATTGCTGTGGCAGTAGGTATATACGCATCAATCCTTTGTCTAAGCAATTTATGGTCAATACTGTTTTAAAGTACATAAATGGCAGTAAAAATTAAAAAGAAGACAATAACACAGTCAAAAATGCATGGAGAGTCTAGCCAGGATTGTCAGTAAGTACTCATAGCCCAGCATTGGGCTTTGACAGTCCACAATATATTTTTGATATGTCAGTCACGTAAGAGACAACACAGGATAAAGAGTTATTCAGTACCAATAAGGCAATTATCAAAAATACCTGGTAAACGTGGTTAAAAAGAGAAGTATTAAGGTAACTATGATATTGTGTTACATTTCATGATGAACTAACACGCTTTACTTCCAGCCAGTGGAAAAATTCAATGTTGCTTTCGGGCTTAATATTCAATGTAAAGCTATACTGTTTGCAACACCAGAACCTAAAAAGTTCATAATTATATAGTAAATCAACAAAACACTAAGTTATGCTTGCTTTTGTTCCATTTAACCCATTAGACCCCAGCCAGTTAAATTGATTTGTGCTCCTGTTCCCCAAGCTGCAGCCACTGATTTCACCAATTTGGGGTGCTTGCACATTTTAAGTTGTATCTTCAAAAGTACTGATTTTCTATAATTGCAAGTTGTGTTTATTTTGATGTTCATATAATTATCTTTAAAATGATGTAACTATGGTGTATGTTGGTAAAAAATATGTTGTTATATGTAGGTAACAAACATAGAACATTACAATTCTGGACAACAATACAGTAGAATATCATGTTTTATTCACATAAAATGTATTATATTGTTCTATATATAGATGCTCTGCCTTGTTTAGACATAGTACTATATAAATCAGTTCATTTTATCTGGATATGGACAGGAAACACAGCTTTGCAAGACTTTTATCTTGGCTGTCATCATCCTATATGTGACGTCTGTGTCTTGCCAATGAATGTGTATGTTGACATCGTGGATGACTGGTATTTTGACACCTGAAACAACGAAATGTCAACCATTAGAAAAATTAACAACGTTACCTAATGATTTGTTATAATAAAACACCTAATTTTCATATATCACGACATAATCAACAGTTTCGGTGCTGAAAACTCGACTGGTGTTCACCCAACTTCGACAACGACACATAAACACAGCTCCGATTATTGAATTCATCCATTTTATCGGTCATTCAGTTGTATTTCGAACGTAATGTAAACTTACCTTCAGTTCAATGTCAGAAGTGTCCAATCCAACGATATATAAGCACAAACTTAATCAGTAGTAAACAGCTACGATGTGCAAGGCGCCGCCATTTTTGAAGGTCCACAGATGATGAACTTCAATCACAAAAAACTTGAAATTTTTGAATGCAAACCCTCGTCAAAATTACCCAGGATTCATAGCTAAGATATCAAAGAATCAATGGGAATTAGTCTCTTAAGTATCCGCAAGATGGGGTCACCGCTAGAGGCTTTTTCACCACCGGACGCTTTCGGGCGCTCTGGGGAGGAGCGACCCGGACGCTTTCGGACGCGTGGGGTCTAATGGGTTAAAGCCAAATTGATTCAGCAGTTACACAAATACTGCTTCTTGACTTAACCAGAAATAAAATAACGTGAAGGGGTGAATGAACGGGACCTCGCACAGTCATGTGTGTGCAGGGGCCAGGAAGACGCGACCTTGTGTTGCCATCTACAAACCCAGGCAGCCGAAAAAGCAAGAAGCAGCTCTCAGAGCTTTTCCTATGAATCAGAGCCTCTGATTCATAGGAACATTAACAACCCTCTATTGATCTCTTGAAATTATTATTAATATTTACTACTTAAGCTCCTACATAGCCATGACGTTTGTGGCATGTGAATTGTGTTGAATAAAGTTATAATTATAATACGACTTAAAATGCATTTGTTGCATGGCCCCCACTTTTTGTTTCGGGCCCCTAGATTTTGAAAAGTGGGGGCCCGACTGGTACGCTGTGTTGTCAGACGTCTCTGGATGTATTCCAAACTACCAGCACCAGTTGGTTCTGTCGTCTAGGGGTAGCATGCTGCTGTGTTCAGATTTTGTAGAGTTTTGATAGTTAATACAGTCGACACTCCCACACGGCGAATGATCGCTTAAGTCCTCAACAAGAACCGTATCATATTTGTATTTATATCCAGTGCCCTTACACCTGTTGATGAGTTAAGTTATTCTTGAAAAAAATTGGTATTTCAAAAGGTTTAGAGTTTACACAGTTGTCCGTGAGTAGAACTACCTTCATAGCGTGTAAAGTAAAATTTAGAATAACAATTTTGCTTTTTGAATTTATACATTGAAATATGAATCTCATTGGGACATAGATATCATGGGACTGTGAGTTAGTGAGTGAATACACCACAGCCCTTGTGTTGTCTGTTTGCTACAGCGTCAGTTTGCTTGCAGGCGGCTGTTGTGACTGATCCGAAGAAGACAAAGAAGGAGGAGGAACAGGCTGTACTGAATGCCCTCTTCAAGCCGGTCGAACAGAAGGTCTCTAAAGGTGTGTCTTCAATATTGCAGCAGCTGTACTCACCTGTCTGTACTCACTGTATCTGTACTCACCTGTCTGTACTCACTGTATCTGTACTCACCTGTCTGTGTTCACTGTATTTGTACTTACCTATACATGTTCACTGTATTTGTACTTACCTATACATGTTCACTGTATTTGTACTTACCTATACATGTTCACTGTATTTGTACTTACCTATCCATGTTCACTGTATTTGTACTCACCTGTCTGTACTCACTGTATCTGTACTTACCTGTCTGTGTTCACTGTATCTGTACTGACCTGTCTGTTCACTGTATCTGTACTGACCTGTCTGTACTCACTGAATCTGTACTGACCTGTCTGTACTAACTGTATCTGTACTGACCTGTCTGTGTTCACTGTATCTGTACTGACCTGTCTGTACTCACTGTATCTGTACTTACCTGTCTGTGTTCACTGTATCTGTACTGACCTGTCTGTACTCACTGTATCTGTACTTACCTGTCTGTGTTCACTGTATCTGTACTGACCTGTCTGTGTTCACTGTATCTGTACTGACCTGTCTGTATTCACTGTATCTGTACTTACCTGTCTGTACTTGCTGTACTTGTGCAGGGGTTGACCCCAAGTCGGTGCTGTGTGCGTTCTTCAAGGCGGGAATGTGTAAAAAGGGCGACAAGTGCAAGTTCTCACACGACCTGAACCTGGGGCGGAAGGGCGCCAAGCGGAGTATCTATGATGACGCAAAGGAGGAAGGTACATAAATGGCTGCATTGACACTGCCCAGGAATGTAGTGGAAGAATGTGTTTTATTGGGAAGGCAATTTTTTTAGGAATATCAGGCCACAACATTGAGGTTTTGTATCCAACAGCCCAAGGAGGGGGGGGGGCAGTAGATTTGAAAAACTAACTGGATGCTCAATAAGTTACTGGCCTGAGGTCTTAATTTAAAAAACAAAATATGCTGCTACCAGATTCAGCAAAAAAAGCCACCAAGTTTACAGTTTTGATAGGACAGATGTCATGCAGAAGTGCTAATGTTACATATTTATTTTAAGAAGTTATTATTGAATAAGAAAAAATTAAATGAAGATTTTTAATTATGGTGCCAGTCTGCTATTCATTCAAAATTTGAGGTGTCGTTCGTATTATACAATTTTAACACATTTATTTAGTAAAAATATTTATATAATTTATTGAATGAAACAAAAAACCATTGAGTCTTCTGTGTCACAGAATAAACAAAAATATGAAAACACAGTGGCAATGCACTCAATGCCATTTTATGCTCACACACAATATAATAAAAAAAATTGTGATATTAGCAGTTGACTCATTCAATGATACTTTTTACTACTATTATTTTTGTTTTGCGTAATTGCCTTGAGACTGAAGTAGTCAGTGTTTACCAGGTACGCTACTGCAACAATTTGCAACTGAAACACTACAACTTTCCTTGCTCTTCAAGAGTCATGTCTGACAGATTCAGTTGCCTCCTTCAGCTGTTAATGTGAACTTTGACCTTGTCCAGCCGACACGATGGACAACTGGGACGAGGCCAAGCTGGAGGAAGTGGTTGACCAGAAGCACGGAGAGAGCAACAAGAAGATGCCACAGACGGCCATTGTGAGTCACAGTGACCCTTTCTTTGAACCCTTTCGTTGGTTCATCATCTCCAGGTCACTGCTCAGGGTATTTGTTTTAACGTATGCCGCGGGTCGGGAATTGCCGGGAAATGATAAAATGGTTGATTTTTAATAAAGTGGATTTTCAGAACGAACCATGTATTCCACACGTGTTGCTAACTTTATTTCACTGAATTCGTCCTAAAAGTATCAAAAAAACGATTAAATATGTCGCTACCCAACTTGGTGCTAACGTCGTTATGGCGGATGGTCTTTTAAATCGACGGAAACGGGCAAACTTTCAGCGCGCTCAAACGTAGACATTGCTCCTTGCAAATCGGCCATGTTTGGTATCGTCATGTTGGAAATGAACCCTTCCGTACGCTGCCGAAGTCAAAAGTCGACGACATCCGTACATAAATTAGTTATCAGCGTCGAAAGTGCAGTGAAACTATCCGAGCATAAACTGTCTCAGCCGGTTGCCTGGCAGCCCGACCTCACGCGAACCATATATGGTGATCGCGGCCACGTAGCTAATTAAAATTGACCTTATGCAACGACACCAGCCAATCACGGTGCGGCTTCAAGATGAATGACCTGAATGTGTCATGGCGTCCGATCGACGAAAGATCCGTACGGTTTACCAATTTGAAAGAAAGAAAGAAACGATATAATAAACGCAAATAAGCTGAATGCGCGGGAGGTAGCATGAACAGTCTGCATGATGCTGTTCAGTCGCGCAACGGACCCGCGGAAGCGGCCGCGAATGGGAAAAGAAATGCCGACGGCGACGTCACTCACGTCAGGCTGGCCTTGCTACGCGGCTACACCCTGCCGTCGCCAAAGTTTGTCGCTCTATCAGTCAGAAGTTACATTTATTTATTTATTACAGAAAATAATTTGACTGAATTTGTTTCATTCATATTAACCCAATGTGGAATTAATATCAAACGAAAGGTGGTACTGTTGTTGGATTTACTTTTATAGCATTATTTTGTTCTTATCAAATATGAGAAGTATTTTATGTAATTAAATTTTTAAACAGTTTATTTAACATTAAATAATTCATTAAACATTAATTGTGAAAGCCTATGCTTATCATTTATGATATGTGTGCATGAAATTGACCAATTATTTAGTAATAGATGTTTGTGTGTGTATATTTTATATATATATATATATATATATATATATATATATATATATATATATAAATGTGTATATATATATATAGGCCCTACCGATATATATATATGTGTGTATGTATACATATATATATATATATATATATATATATACATATATACCGCTTGTGTAAACTATATATTTTTTCCATATATATATACTGAATATGGTTCACACACTTTCATTATATATTTACCACATGTTGCTGGTATGAAAAACAGTCATAATGCTGACTTTACACTGGTGTTATTAAAAATATTTGATGTTCATTTGTTTTTTTGCCGTTTTCTCAAAACTTACTTTTCGACAATATTGCTATTTTGCCAAACCTAGGAGTCTGATTTTTTTACCATGTATTCCCTATGGTACAGTGAGTGCAATGATGCTTTTTAAACATGATAGCTTGTATATGAAGATTTTTATTGATGACTGAAGTTGTTATAATATTGGGAAAAACGAAAATAATTCTTCGCAATTTCTTTTTGATAATAAATATTGTAAGGAGTTGAACAAAAACAGCATCATTGCACTCTACAACACTTCAGTGGATCATAACAAACAAAAAAGAAAGAAACATATGCATAGTTTTACTGCATACCTATTTTCACATAAAAGCCGGTTGCCATGCTTACGGTTATGCAAATGAGATGAAATTATACAATTGGTCATCTTTTCCCACCAGAAACACATCCTGAAAGTTTTATAAAGATTGCTTCTCTGGTTGTTGAGATATCATCAAAATCCATTTCCCGACCAGTGTCCTACCTTAAACGATTTGCACTACACAATATTTCTCCTCTATTAATGCTATTTTACAGTTGAGCAACTGCTGGCCGGTTTTGTAGAAAATACAATGTTGTGGTCTTGGCAAACACAGTTGAAGTCATGATGTATATTTACAACAGCGTACTTTCCAACCAAAGACTTGGGTAGTTGAGACAATTTGTCTAGCCCAGTTCAACAAGCAAGGTTGCTCTGTCTGACTTTGTAGTTATAACAAAATTAACATCAAAACGTTGTGTGAATGTTTTGCCGTTTCCGCTGCAGATATGCAAGTACTTCCTGGATGCTGTTGAAAACAGCAAGTACGGCTGGTTCTGGCAGTGTCCAAACGGTGCAGGCTGTCACTACCGACACGCCCTGCCACCTGGTGAGTGGTGCATGCAGCAGTCTTGAATAGTGCTGCCATCTGGTGTATGTCATTCCATTTGAATAATGTCCCTGTTGTTTTTCTTGTTTCTCTGTTAGTAAACTTAGGTTTATGCAACGATGACGGATATATTTATGTTATAAAAATATTTAATTTCGGAAACATTTTCTTATTATAGAAAAGTTTCTTATAGAAACTTTCTGTACGTGATACGCTGAAATGTATGCAACTCACACATGCATGCATGCACGCACGCACACACACACACTGACACACACTCACAGTGATACATACACACATTTCACATTTGTACACAAACAAACAAATGTACACCCACAGCTCACACGTATCGCGCCTGCATGCACACACATGTACACGTGACCATGCTGTACACCGTTGCTTCTTGTGCAGGTTTTGTCCTGAAGAAGGATAAACAGAAGGTGGAGAAAGAATCAGAGATATCACTGGAAGAACTAATAGAGAAGGAGGTGGGTCATAGTTAGAGGCAAACGCAGCACAAGGTGTCATTATGTTGTCCACGCTTCAGTTAGCTCCAGTTGGTTGTAATTATGTTTCAGTTCCTCCACCCCAGTTGTATCACACCTGTCATAAACTACATTGGTTTTAATTTGTTGCTAGCATTGGAATGGATGTCTGAAACAATTAGTCTGCCGAACATACTATTACAAATTTTGTTTTAAATAATTGTTAATAGTCATCACTTGATAATTATTGGTAAGCTCATGTGACCATTTCATCTGTGAATCTATTGTTTATGGTCTTGCTTAAATGTTCTTTTCTTTGACAGCGAGCTGCACTCAATTCACAGAACCTGACAAAAGTGACGCTGGCGACATTCCTGAAGTGGAAGGAGAAGAAGGTTCGATTGACTCATCTACAGCTTCACTGGTTCACTCAAACTGACTCATCTATGTCTTCACTGGTTCACTCAAACTGACTCATCTATGCCTTCACTGGTTCACTCAAACTGACTCATCTATGTCTTCACTGGTTCACTCAAACTGACTCATTTATGTCTTCACTGGTTCACTCAAACTGACTCATCTATGTCTTCACTGGTTCACTCAAACTGACTCATCTACATCTTCACTTGTTCACTCAAACTGACTCATCTACACCTTCACTTGTTAACTCAAACAAGATTTAGTTATTTGGCTAAAATAGAATTATAAAATGCTAAGTTGCTCTGACTGATTCTACTTCCAGTGGTTTTTGAATTAGCTAAATAAGATGATGTGTCACATGTATTAAGGATATCAGCACCGAAGGATATAGCTCTAGTTATTCTGCTACCACGATCTAACATAAATGTATATCAACCTTTCTTTAAACAGCTTTGCGAATGGCTCAACTCAATGACATACAACATTATAATAATAATGAATTACACCAGAGTTGTGAGACTTCTGAGGTAAAACATGCAACGGAATTAATATTTGATGTATACATTCAATGTGACATTGGTAAGGAGAATGTTGGGTATCAATGTTTATTGCTTTTGCAGCGACAACAAAAAGCAGCGAAGGCATCGGAGATGGTTAGTAAGAAGAAAACTGACTACAAGGCGGGCCGGATGATTGGCGTAAGTCGCTGTCGCTGTCGCTGTCTTGTCCATGCATTTTTCAGTCCAGTCCAGTGCTAAGTCCAAAACAACATTTAGCGTTATGTGACAGGAGGATACTAGGGGGGTCAGGAGCACGGAAATCAACTGGTACAGTGGCGCCACCTAGCGCATCAAATGTGTACTGCAGTTGTATGTTATTAACAGGCTCTTTGTGTTCGTAAACGTCACAAGTCTTTCGCCACGTGTAATGTGTCATTTGTGTGAACCAATCAAACCAGCCCTAAAGCTGATGATTGTAATGTTTCAGATTTCTGGCCGTGAGATGTTTGAGTTCAACCCCGAGTTGATGACAGGAGACGACGATGACGCGGCGGGTGACATTGAGTACGAGATGGATGAGGACGACACGGCAGAGGTAGGGGTCGCGTCAAAACTCCTTTCAGTGTCGGGTCTAAATGCTATCATGTATATTCTGTGTTTACTGTAAGTAACCGTAAGAAAAAATTACAAGTGACATTTAGAGGTGATATATCCACCTTCTGCAGCCATAAAGATAGAACTTGTAATACCAGGTGTGTTAGCTAGAGACGGCAATGTAACAAGCTTGTGAGATTAACCCTTCCCCTGACTTGTGTCCCATCCACAGGTAACGTCCACCTCTCAGATTAACCCTTCCCCTGACTTGTGTCCCATCCACAGGTAACGTCCACCTCTTAGATTAACCCTTCCCCTGACTTGTGTCCCATCCACAGGTAACGTCCACCTCTCAGATTAACCCTTCCCCTGACTTGTGTCCCATCCACAGGTAACGTCCACCTCTCAGATTAACCCTTCTCCTGACTTGTGTCCCATCCACAGGTAACGTCCACCTCTCAGATTAACCCTTCCCCTGACTTGTGTCCCATCCACAGGTAACGTCCACCTGTCAGATTAACCCTTCCCCTGACTTGTGTCCCATCCATAGGTAACATCGACCTATCAGATTAACCCTTCCCCTGACTTGTGTCCCATCCACAGGTGAAGTCGACCTGTCAGATTAACCCTATCCTTCCCGTGTGTGTCCTCGCAGGTAGACGCGGTGCACGAGATCAAGTTGGACGACCTGGTGGAGACGGAGGTGGACGACACCGGCACGGTCAAGAAGGACGCGGACAGGACGACAGGCACGGCAGCTCTAGATGACCGGATAGGGGGCGCCACTGAGAATGGCTGTGTTGGCGATGGTGGACTCGTAGACGGTGAGCAGAACCAGGGCAGTTACACAAACCCAGGGATGAACAATAGTTTTAAAGGTGTTTATTCAACCTGATTATTGCATGTAGCTGTGTTGTCAAACTGGGGACTGACATCGCCATCAGTTTGCCTGTGATCTGATGGGCCGTCAGTATTAAACTTGTGTTCTTCCCAAATATTCTGTAACTTTAAACCTAATACTCTGCTTTAGAAAAGTATAAAATATTACTTTAGACGTCAATATTTGAGTCTTCTAATGCGCAGCTTCTTTTGATACAGTGGAAATTTCCATATCGCGATATTATTATTATAATTATTACTAGCATTTCTACAGCTCCATACAGCTACAGTTCATAGACACACGCACACGCACACGCACATGCACACGCACACACGTTATGGAATCATACAGAAGGTTAAAAAATACCCACTGGAAATTCTTTACACCTGTTGACTATTGTTCTTTTCCTCTGCAGATGAGTCAGACAAGTTGGACATGGCTGCAGCGCTACCACCAGGGGGCGATGGTGTAGCAGGCGGGGCATGCGCGGCGGTCGACGTGGAAATCGATGAAAACTTGTTTGATGGCGACGACCTCGATCTAGTGGACGACGAACTGGACTCACTAGACCTGAATGACTGACCCCAGAGTGTGCCCCCCTAACTAATGACTTATGAACGCTTTGTGATTGTCTACAAACTTATACATACACGTTTGTTGCTGAGACTTGACATCTGTTGACAAGTGCGCCCTAGAAGACCGTGGTGACTGTTCAGTTTATCGGGAGTTAGTGTCACTAACCTGTGGTTAGTGCTGTCTAAACGGTGTCCACAATGTCAACCAAAACAAGGTTGACAGATGCAGTCCAACAGGAAGATCAGAGACGGGTGCTTTCTATGTCGTCGTCACGGTTGAGTTGGTCCTGTGATTGTCATCCACCTGTGAGACAAGATCTTGCCAGCTGTTACACTTGGCACCAAATGTTCTTACTTGGTGATGTCAGGTGCTTTCTGCATCAGTGATATCATCATTTCTGGTTAGCAATACACATACCTTCGCTGAATCGATTCATCCAATCATTGTGTGGTATGTGGATTACATTCGCCTAGAGTGAGTCGTATTTTACGTGACTATGACGGTTGACTGGTGTCTCCCATTGCCGATATCAAAATAAACCCATTCTAACAAAATTTATGTGACACTATTGTGGCAGTGTTGCTAAAGCATTGCTGTCGTTGAATCAGCAGGTTCTTTGGCATATATGTGATCAAAATCATTCAGTCCAGTTTGTAATGGATAATTGATTGTTCCATTTTATGCGGGCAACTGTGCGAAGTCAACTTGGTACAAGACGTCTGCCTCGAGTGTTGTGGTCTTGTGGTGATTCTGCCTGAAGTTGTGGTTAAGTTCTGAATTACCAGAATGTACAGGTGCCCAGATATTAGGCCCCAAAATTATATCGCCCATCATGAGCCCATTCTGTAGTCCTCTGCTGCTCAACTCTCAGATATGCGGTGATTTTGCAGTCTGACGGAAGTTTGTCGTTCTTTCACAATCTTTTTTGCTTCGTGCAAAAGCAACCTTAATGATGGGTCTGATTTTAAATTATTTATCTATAAGTTCAAGCAGTTATGTATAGCCTTTATGTTACTGGGTCTTCGAAAAGGTTGGAACAAAACTTGCAGTACATGGTATTAAATACATGATGGTACCAAATATGTATACATGGTATCAAAATATTACTGACTTCCTACCTGAAATGTCTGTTGAAATGCATGGACTGTCATCTAGCAAGGCGACATCTTTATACATATTACATAAGAGGAGAGTAAAGTTTAATGTCATCTTCTAAAATAAAACACCTTTATGAGTTCTCTTGACATTATTGTCTGGTGTTTGAGTGAATCCATCTCGTGCACCAGGAGTAGCTGTAGCTGGTGACGTCACCACCAGTCTCAGTACCCCTGGCAGGTCCCTTTGCAGAACTGGTCTTGAGTTGAGCTAATTAAATCACCCAACAAGTGGTCGGCCTCCAGTCATGTGATATAATTTTGGGTGATTTTAGCTCCACCCTGGAGCTAAAATTACATGTAGTGTTTGGGACGTAGATGTACATATTTGAATGCACCATGTAGCTTGTGCGATGGGGTGGGTCGTTATACTGGAATTCCCAGAAAATGTTTATCTATCTTTAAAATGGGGCAGATATTTGCACTGTTCTCACGGGTGAAGCAGGCACAACTGGCAAAGTCAATAAACTAGTTTGACTCAATTAAATCATACACTTCCCGTACGGGATCTGCCAGTTTAAATCGCAAAATGCCTTGACTTGAGTGAACAATCAAATGCGGATTTGTTGTGAGAGAATTACTTTTATGTGGTCTAAATTGCAGAGAGAGTTACTTTAATGTGAGCACCAGGACTGCTATTTATCTGCACTCACACACTTAACAGAAACCTACCCTGATAAGTGAAAGGATAGCAGCAAATGTCCACGTGCTCTTCTGAAAACACAAACAAGTGTTGGACGTGTTTAAACAAACTTAATAAAGTGGATTTGGGCTAAGTCTGTAGCTCTGTCATGTGATACTTTGTCGTGTGATACTGCATGTTGATTTGCTGGCCCACACAGGGGACGGACAGCAGCTCTAGGTGGGAGGGGGACGGTGGTTTCTCATGGTAACAAGGGAAGTGTAAAGAGGCATGTCGACATTCTTCACATATTGTTCAGACAATAATGTAATTAAATTATACTAAATATGGTTTTACAAATTGTGGCAATTGATATTAAAAATGTCTTTGCTTGAGTCCTCTCTGAAATAGAACTTGCCCATATCATTTTATCTGTTAGATATATATTAAAATAACATTTATTTTACCCAATGAACGGAAATTTGTGCTAAATACAACCACATGATAATTTGCACAACACCTGCATAAGCAACACTACATCACTAGTAAGAAAAATACCATTATTATGTGAAATACATACTTATATAAGTGTCGGGACATTCTAGTTAGGGCTTCAGAGAGTAAGCACAATATGAAGAAAAAAACATGAACTACATAGCTACACCTAAATCATTCCTGATATGCTTACCAGACTTACAATTGGTAACATACAGTTTTCAAGTATATTATTTCTGATCCTGTGTAGTTTTTGTTGTCCATTTATATGACATTTGCTTATTCAGGATGACGGCAGACATGTTTCGTACAGACATCACAAGATAAAGAGTTCTTAAAGAAAATCCGTTGTTAAATTAAAGGTGTTTTATTTTCGAAACGCCATATTACCCTGGGCACTATTTCAGTGACACACAGTGACAATGTTCCGCTGGTGCGTCGTGTCGTTAAAGGTTTTCGTGTGTTCAAGATCATTGTTAGCGATTATAATATACTTTAATGTGCATAATTGGGTGTAAGGGCTCTTAACAATGTGCTACTGAAATGGGAGACGCCAATGGTAGAGTACAAGGTGGACACTGTCCATTGGTTGAAACGGGGGGGGGGGGGGTGGGACGTTGCAAGGCACAAAGACGCTCAATTCCCCCGTCGGGCCACCTGGTGTTTCGTTTTCCCACTTCGTCGTCTGTTCCCCTACAGCGTCCTAACCCAATGGCCCCATTCCCTCTCTTCCCATCTGTGGCACTTCATCTGTTCGTCATTGCTACATGAAGCTCCTCGACGCCAGTTGTTGGTCACTTGCTCTGCCAGCAGTGTCACCCATGTTCCCATGTCAGTTCAACTGACACAGCGACGAGACGTCCATGCAATGACCCACAACCCAGGATCAAGAAAGCCCTCTTCCTGCGGTCTTCAACACGCAACCAACGACAGGAAACAACTGTATGGCTGCTGAGCCGAAGTTGCTGCTACGTCGCCTCGCAACCACAACAAGTTAAACCGATACAACATTGACACATCCAGCATGTTGACACTGTCAAAAGACCTTACGATTGGTGTCTTCTGTCTTTGCTCGCGTGCCGCCCCGACAGTGTGTGCTCGTCGTCATGTCACTTACTGGCTTCACCGCAAAGTGGACCACAGCACACTGCAAAGAAACCTTCCTAAAACGAACTCTGTTCGTGTTTTTTTTAAACTAAGTTTCCGTATGCTATAAATGTCCAACTGTTTTGGTGTCAATCAGGTTTACTTTTTCATAGCGGGCTCCAATATAGATCATTGTCTGTAATAGTTGTGGGTTGCTTTCGGTGGACGTTCTTGATACTTGTCACGTCCCTTTTGGGTCTATAGCATCATGGTTGTTGGTCTGTTTCCCTCGTGACCTTTGACCTGAGATAGTCTTGCCATTCAACATTAAGAATACACGAGACAACTTGTCTTGATGTGTCATTTCCACCACAGGGAAAATGCTGACATGGAGAAAGGATATGTGCAACTCTAGAGGTACTTCTACCGCCAACTGTGAAAGTTTGAGCGGGAGTCAACTCTAGAGGTCCTTCTACAGCCTGCCGTGAAAGTTGGAGCGGGAGTCAACTCTAGAGGTCCTTCTACAGCCTGCCGTGAAAGTTGGAGCGGGAGTCAACTCTAGAGGTCCTTCTACAGCCTGCCGTGAAAGTTGGAGCGGCAGTCAACTCTAGAGGTACTTCTACAGCTGGCCTTGAAAGTTGGAGCGGGAGTCAACTCTAGAGGTACTTCGACAGCCTGCCGTGAAAGTTGGAGCGGGAGTCAACTCTAGAGGTCCTTCTACAGCCTGCCGTGAAAGTTGGAGCGGGAGTCAACTCTAGAGGTACTTCTACAGCCTGCCGAGAAAGTTGGAGCGGGAATCAACTCTAGAGGTACTTCTACAGCCTGCCGTGAAAGTTGGAGCGAGCGTCAACTCTAGAGGTCCTTCTACAGCCTGCCGTGAAAGTTGGAGCGGGAGTCAACTCTAGAGGTCCTTCTACAGCCTGCCGTGAAAGTTGGAGCGGGAGTCAATTCTAGAGGTACTTCTACAGCCTGCCGTGAAAGTTGGAGCGGGAGTCAACTATAGAGGTACTTCTACAGCCTGCCGTGAAAGTTGGAGCGGGAGTCAACTCTAGAGGTACTTCTACAGCCTGCCGTGGATTGTCGGATTGTCATGAATGTGCAACCTTTGGTAAGATAGATATATAGAAATACATAGAGAAAGAGAGAACAGAGAGAGAGAGAGAGAGAGAGAGAGGAGGAGGAGATAGAGCGATAGCGGGAAAGAGAGCAACTATATATATATATATATATATATATATATATATATATAATTTATATATATAATTTATATATATATATATATATATATATATATATATATATATATATATATATGGTTACCGAGTACGAATATGTGATTTTATGCTGTCTATCCAAATTTATCTACACAATTGCTACCTCATAGACCTGAATTATTTCGAGGCCAATATTCGAGGACAAGTTACATTGTTTGCCAACCACTTAGGCTGTGTATAGACATCTCCGATCGTGTGGGAACATATTCGTTATGACATCGGACACAGGCCACAGCCGACACACACAGCCTGTGTGCTTTGTGGTAGCAGTTTCTAAAGTGTTGTTTGAAGTTCTCTCCGCTGCTTGCTGACTTTATATTATTGGATTTCTTGTCTTACAAACGCAGCGTTGGAAGTGACTAGTGTTACTGTTGGCGTCCTTCAGTTGGGTAATTGGGCGCGAGTGCGTCAGTGTGACTGTGTCACTGTCCTAATTGGCCCGGGAGGTCTCGTCTGGCACTGGTGTCGTTGTCATAGTCGATGTCGCAGCAGAATGGTAAGGTTCGTTTTACTTATCCCCTCATTGCCTGGTGTGAGACGTAAGGCTCGTGCAAGCTGCTGTTGCTTCCGTCTGTCTCCAACTCTCACTTTTTCAAATCTTCGACCATTCGTCTCCGTGTTGTTTTGGTCTCGGTGAATTTTGTGAGTCTGTCACTGTTGGCAGATTCCTCTGTTTCATCTTGCGCGTTTTACTAGAATGATGCTAATTGTAATTTGTTCAGTTACTTTGTAGTCTGCAAATATATATATATATATATATATACCTGTATATATATACCTGTATATATACCTGTATATATATACCTGTATATATATACCTGTATATATATATATATACCTGTATATATATATATACATATATATATATATATATATATATATACCTGTATATATACCTGTATATATATATATATATATATATATATATACATATATATATATATATATACCTGTATATATACCTGTATATATATACCTGTATATATATATATATATATATATATATATATATATATATATATATATATATATATATATATATATATATGGTGCGAGATGATGATGCAAAATGAATTGCTGAGATGTTTAAGGTGTATACTTTTATTGGTTTAAAATCCAATATAAATTCTAACTGTACAATCTTAATTCAATTTTTCAAAACACACACTCACACACAGCAACGTCAATAACTATGCAACAACTACAATAATAAATTTAGGGTACAGCCATAAGCAACTGTGTTTGTTGTGGATTGTGTAATATGACAAAACCGGTTTGGTTAACCTTCCATCCATTCCTGCTTATGGTTTCGCCCAGTGCGTGAAACGTGTTTTCATCCTGTCTCTGATCGCGGCTAGTTACAAAGATCTAATTTTCAGATTACCAATACCAATTTACAGAAACACCTTACTATGACTGCCGTATATTGTAGAAGATACGGCTTATTCAAGTGGTTACCTATAATATGTGCGAAATGTAATCTAATAATATAGACATATGAATGTGAGCAGTCGCGGGTTTATCTTGGGTCCCTCGGATTTGTTGAATCACCCGGATTCACACAGTGGAAACAAACGTCCAACCTAACAATAAGAGAATAAGATGACCACACTCAGAGGCCCATTAAGACAATAAGGTTGATTTGTCTAATAGTCGATCAATATTCCGGTTGTCGACAGATCGATTTGATACGCCATCTGTTGAAGACATGTATATTTTGTATACGTATCTTCATGGGTGTATCATTACCTTTATCTGTTTGTAGACATATAACATTTCGAACGATTTAGTAAACCTGCGTCGATATAGCATTACACGTTTTATTCATTTCGATATATTGCCTGTGTTTATTCAAAACGGCGGAACTCGGTTAATCGCAAGTACAAAGCAAACACGAACACTGTACAATGGATTAATCACACGCCAACAGTTGACGATACGGTCACACACTGCTGGTCAGTGACGCGGGAACTCATTTCATTTATTTTGGGAGGAGGGCAGAATACCGCCGAAGCTTCACCACCATTCCGCCGGCCCCGCCCCTAATTGAGCTTCTCGTCTCGTCGCAATGTCCCCGCGTCTATGACTTCGCCATGATCTGAAGAACCTCCCCGTCTTCAGGCAGAGTGGTGGCACACCGCCCAAGTCAGTCTGTACCGTCAAACCAACAAGTACTTTAAATTGGCAAGTTAATCCACGTTTCTTGCGAATATATCAATTTCCGTAAGTTCCGTTGTCAGTCATGCACGCGCATGTAGACAGACACGTCGCTGGTAATGCGTTTCCGGTGGTGCCCAAAATCAACCGAGATTGTGGATTAAATGAACATCTACTTCGTGAGAGTCGACGCGCATTCCAGTACGGTGAGTTGTAGAGTTGTGTAAGACGACACTGTGTGAGAGCAGTCCTAACCAGCGGTTCACAATGTCCACATCGCAAAAGATAACTGCGCAGAACGGAAGTGGCATGACTGACAACTGCGCAGGACGGAAGTGGTACGACGGGGTTGTTGCGTGGCCGTCCTACGGAGCCCAGCTCTTCCTTCGCCAGCGTCTGGCGTAGAGCATCACACCCGAATCGTCTGCTTCGCTGTCCTTGCGTTTCTTGCGCGCCGCGTCAGGATGCAGGAGGTTGGACGAGGAGGAGACCGTCTTAATCTGACTCGCGCCTGACGTAGTCAGCGACGTGGATCGCAACTTGTCCTTCAGGACGCCCCAGTTCTTTTTCGCACTACGACCGGAAGCGTCTTTCGCGGCGGCGGGTTTACCGTCGTCGCCCGGCTGCTCTTCGTCGACGTCGTCGAGCTCAATCATGGCGCCAGAGCCGAGCTCCTGCTTGAAGGGCAGCACGTCCGACATGTAGATCTTGACGAACTCTGAAGAAGAAGACGGAATCACACATCACGCAATGTATGCTGCGGTTACAGACAGAACACAGGCAGGTGTTTCAGGGGCGGATTTAGGATGTCAGCCACCATTAAGATCGCCAAGACCATCCAACTGCACCCCGCTGATGTGTGCGTGGTAAGACCTCTAAATGACTACCACGAAGACTTCATATCGCTGTGCGTACTCGATCACTCTCGGTAGACAAAACACACCCGACTACTGTTCGTTTCGGTCAACGTAAACGGTGATTCGCATTTAATCTTGATGGTCATCGGACGAGGAACAACGTTTGACAAGTTTAAACTGATCCGTGGCAGAGACGCGCGCTCGTTGCCACAGTGTCCCACTACTGCGACAGAGACGCGCCTTCGTTGCCACAGTGTCCCACCTGTGCGACAGAGACGCGCCTTCGTTGCCACAGTGTCACACTACTGCGACAGAGACGCGCCTTCGTTGCCACAGTGTCACACTACTGCGACAGAGACGCGCCTTCGTTGCCACAGTGTCCCACCTCTGCGACAGAGACGCGCCTTCGTTGCCACAGTGTCACACTACTGCGACAGAGACGCGCCTTCGTTGCCACAGTGTCACACTACTGCGACAGAGACGCGCCTTCGTTGCCACAGTGTCACACTACTGCGACAGAGACGCGCCTTCGTTGCCACAGTGTCACACTACTGCGACAGAGACGCGCCTTCGTTGCCACAGTGTCACACTACTGCGCCAACCACAACAAGAGAATAATCGCATCTGCAATTACACAAGCCAACGTATGGGCCCTATACTAGTCCAAATACAACAAGTAAATGTTTTTGGTTGTATTGATAGGGCAGTACTCCAATAAAAACCTTAAAGAGTGACATATTTAGTGTTTGCATGCTTAAGAAACGAAGGATGTATATAGTACATCTTGCCTATACCATATCCCACTTCACCCTGGCCTGAACACAAGACGAAGCAAACACAATCGACGAATGCAAACAATTATATTGTGTCTTCGTGACGTAGCAGTTTTGTTGTAAGCACTGACCTCTTACGCTTTGACCCAACAGCCAGCAATGATGACTGTTTGATGTTACAACAACACTGAACGTTCCTTTGTATGACTCTACTCTTTGCTTAACTGTCAGACTAAACATCTTCTTTATCTTGTATCTGGGCCGCAGTAGACAGCATTGATTAAAGACAAGGACTGAGACACATGTTGGATTTATTTCGCAATGGAGAGGATGGATGAATGTACAGATATACATAAAATATAAATACAAAGCACATTAAATAAAAGGATGACACAAAAAAGTGCAAGCACTTATTTCCATTTGGTGCCTGGAGAGTGATCGGGGGAATAATGATCCCGCTTGGTGGCAAGGAATACTGGAGGGTGTATCGATGACAGGACACTTTCTGACTGTGCTGTTGTTGTTGCCCTGGACTTTCATTCATAGGGGCAACATCCGTATTATCTATAAAACTATCATTGACATTGTTGAATCATCTATTTAGTACAATGGTGCGGATTTTGTGTGCAGTGTTTCAATGTAAATAAAACAAGATTGATTGACAAATTTGCGTGACTGGCGGGCTTTGATGGTCAACGTTTTCCAATATTCCCATTTCAACCTAGCAGAAATCCTGTTACCAGTTACTTAGGTGGCTTTGTCCGTACGCCAGAACCGATTGTCACCCTCTAAAGCGCACGTCATTCCAAAGTGTCGCCACCTACCGGAGTAGCTGAATTTGCCGTCAAAGTTGGAGTCGAACTCGTGAGCGAGGCGCGTGAGCAGGTCTCGCGCCTCCTTTTGGGGGAAGGGGTGTGTACGGTTTGTCATAAGCACGCGCAGCATCTCCGGGAACCTGTAAACAGGTTAGGGTAGTCAGACCTCCAGCAACAGTTAATTTGATGACTCAATCAAGCGTATTTTCACTGGTTGTCGCACATGTAAAGGTATTTGAGATCTTTGTCGCGGCGCGCTTTGTTTGTGTGTGTGTGTGTGTGTGTGTGTGTGTGTGTGTGTGTGTGTGTGTGTGTGTGTGTGTGTGTGTGTGTGTGTGTGTGTGTGTGTGTGTGTGTATGTGCGTACATGTGTGTATAAGTTTATGTATGAGAATGTATGTGCGTGTGTGTTTGTGTGTGTGCATGCGTGTACGTGTGTCGATATATGTGTGTGAATGTGTGCTTGTGTGTGTGTATGAGCGCGTGCCATTGAGATAGTATTGTAACTAAAAGCAAGGAGACCACATCATGAGTTCAATTTGAAGTAGTGTGCAACAAACAAGCAGCCACTATACGATCCTGTGATGACATTAGGTTTTAGTGACACAGTTAATGATCTCCGATGACGTAGTGGGGCGTTGGTTTTATGCGATACAGAAAGCAAAGAAGTGCTGGCGTATAGGCCCATTGACCTGACAGTACTTGGACATAGTTAAGGACTTCACGTCACACAGAGCTGCATGTAACCTATTGGTAAACACACAGCCTGGACACAAAAGCTCTTTGTAACATCAATGCCGTGTGAGAGGTAATTTCGTAGTGCGCACGAACTTCGAGCTTGGTAATTTGGCACGATGTGTAAGGAATGAACGTGTTCCATTTGTTGCTTCTGACCTAACGAGATTGCAATTAAGCTGATGTGGTGAATCGGTGGAGTACATACGAGTGTTATGAGCTTAAGTCGTTAGTGTCAGTGTTTCCACCAGTGGCAACACTTTTAGAGTTTAAGATTACCGGATCTTGATTAACTCAAGATGATAAATTCATAATTTTTACTATTTTCCCCGTCGATTGACATTGTGTTGTCAATATGATGTAATTAGAGTAATACAGTTATATTTCGGTGTCAGTGTGATAGATCATTTAGGATCATTATGGTGCAGAGTCTGGTGATG
>OZ024857.1:56012864-56027864 GCA_964017155.1 Oasisia sp. SBJ-2009
GGTTGTAGCTTGAAAAAAGGTGGCTATAATTTCAGAAGATTTAATTGTAATAGGGAGTTGATTCCAGATTGTTGCACGTTTGCTAACATTGACCTTCATTTTATGAACAGTATTTAGTTCGTTTTATGAACAAAACACTGTTTGCAGACGGATGATATACACGGGTACTTCAAATATCAGAGACATGTAGTAGATTAAGTATATGTATGCCCGTTGTTGAGTAGAAAGAATACAAAATGTAACAGTAACTTTAATTCGATATACATCTGGGAGCCAATGCAAATGCATAAATAGCGGTAGTTATGGTGAGAAACGGGGGCCTTAAGTACCACGCGTGATACATAATTACGTATTAGTTGGAATTTAGATACGTAGTTTGGCTATGTTGTTTAGAAGTGAGTTACAACAGCCGATGTGCCTATTAATGATAACTATTGATATTGTTTTAGCCGTTGATAATGACGCCGGATTCGACGGAAATCTCGTCTATGATAAAACATGATTTGCAAACTTGCGAAATGTACTAGCGAAAGCAGAAATCACTGTCAAAGACAATACCAACATTCTCCCGAAGGGTATCTGATGGTGATGTATTTTAACTGGAAATTAGTCGACAATTTTGCTTCGTTGTTGTTTCGTACCAGTAATAATTAGAACAGCTTTATCGACATTAAGCCTCAATATACTTGATTCCATCTATGACGAGATGTCAGTGAGGCAGTTATTTAAAGTTGACATAGATACATGTGTATTCGTTGGTAAAAGTGATATATAAATGTGTGCGTCGTCAGCATATAAATGATGAGTTATGTTATGCTTAGTAATGACTCGACTAATTTATACTTTTCATATAAAATTTCCACTACAAGAGCTTGTTCGGAAGATTGCATTCAAATTGGAGGTTTTCTATAGACTTTCCATTACAAGAGCTTGTTCGGAAGATTGCATTCAAATTGGAGGTTTTCTATAGACTTTCCATTACAAGAGCTTGTTCCGAAGATTGTATTCAAATTGGAGGTTTTCTATAGACTTTCCATTACAAGAGTTTGTTCCGAAGATTGTACTCAAATTGGAGATTTTCTATAGACTTTCCATTACAAGAGTTTGTTCCGAAGATTGTATTCAAATTGGAGATTTTTCTATAGACTTTCCACTACAAGATCTTGCTCCGAAGATTGTTTTCAAATTGGAGATTTTCTATAAACTTTCCATTACAAGAGCTTGTTCCGAAGATTGTATTCACATTGGAGGTTTCCTATAGACTTTCCATTACAAGAGCTTGTTCCGAAGATTGTATTCAAACTGGAGATTTGCTATAGACCTTCCGTCACAAAGAGCTTGTGCCGAAGTTTGTATTAAGATTGGAGGTTTCTATAGACTTTCCATCACAAGAGCTTGTTTCGAAGATTGTACTAAAATTGGAGGTTTTTCGTAGTTCGGCCAAAACGGGCCAAGAGAGAGCGACTCTACCACCAGGAGCCCGTGTTGACTGGCCTGTTGCTTGTACATTCTACATGCCTTATGGATATAACAACTTAACGGTCGTTTCCCAGCGAAGGTCTAACAGCAAATCGAACACGTGCAGTATCATTCTAAGACCACACAATTGGGAATTTCAGGCAAGAGAGAAGTCATAAAATAAAACGTCTTCCATGAAAGTGCTTTTAAATGACTTTCCAGCGGCAATCGTTGCCAAATAGTACAATCTAACATATGTAAGTTGTCTAAATGTCATGACTAATGTTTAAATGTGTTTATCTGGGTGTGTTTTGACACCTATCAAACGTCATTTAAAGAGTGTGATTGTTTTAGACACAACAAATTACCCACTTTCTCTTCAGGAATAATCAAAGTAAAATGTTTCCTATGGTGAAGAACAACTTAGAAAATTAAGAAAGCGAAAACACATCGTGTCTTCACTGTTTTCGCACAGTAGGAAAATGGAAACGTGGCCAAGTGTGGACATTGTAAGGCGTGGACTACAGACAGCGAGGCCGGACTGTTCGCTTGCCTATATGATGGTCACTGAGTGGTCATCGTTGAGGTGCAGCTGGCACCCATTTTAACGGGACAAAAATCGTCTAAAAGTACTACTTTTGACAGAAATGCGCCTCATTTACGCACAGCCGTAGCTTGATAATCGGACAAGACAATCACGTTGAAAAAACGTGATTATGTTTCAAAAATTGTTTTATTAAATATTGCTTAAGTGGCCGATTTTGGACGTCGTTCCTCTATTAGTATTATTATTGTAGGAAAGTCCATTATAGTAGTTATTATAGAATGGTATCTTTCAGAATTAGGAATATTGCATCATAAGACATAAATATTTATAATCCTTCTACATCTAGTTTCTACACTTTCACAAATATCTGATATAGTTTTAGGGAAATAAATTATACCCCTTTGTTGTAGAAACTATTTTAAATACTTTTAACATCGCCTTCGTTTTTAATCCTGGTGTTCTCAGGTTGGTTTGGTTCAGTGTGTGGCAACTACAAACGGCGTAGAACCAGTAATTGCAATTGCTCAACCATTTGCGATGTATTGGCCAGTTTAAGATTCGGCAAGTTTGACACCACAGCGGGTTAACTTACCATTGTGGATCAGTTCAAACACGATGTTGACTGTTGGTTAAATCCGCACCGATATCGATGGACTGTCGTCAACCCAAACGAAGCGAGCAACTGTCGACTGTGTGCATCTAGCCGTGGCCACGCAGCGCAATCCCGTCTACCACACACACTCGCGTGTTACAGGTGCCGTTCCACTACGCTGCATTTATGACGAAATTATGGCGTCTACTTGTCGCAATAAATCAGGCTAAGCGATTCGCGGACAAAGGCGCGTCTCAGTGACCAGTGCATGTGGTCAAGTAAGTGTGGGCGAGCGTGTGCAAGACAAGACTGACCACTGTGCTACGATCGGTTCCGGACGACGTGTTCAAGAGTTGATGTCAGCGGTGACTGGTGAACGACAATCCGAGGTTGCCGTAGAAACGTCGACACAAGAATGTAAATTATATTATAATATGCATATCTATATTCGATGCTAACTCCAGTAAGACATTCCAGACAGTTATGCTCAACCAGTAGTAACCCTCTTTACAATCCTCGGATGAAAACGAAAGTGGGACCCGGGCTTTCTCGGTTGTCGCACCAACGGTGTGGAATTCGCTTCGTGCCAGTGTTAAATCAGAAGGTAATATAGTTTCATTCCGCCGACATCTAAAAACCTATCTCTTTAATGCTGCCTATCCTCCTTAGCCTTCTAGCTTCTTCATCCATTCATTGACGACTCACGCGTTGTTTTACGATTACGAGTTTGCTTAATCCCTTGGTTTTGTCGCGCCACTGAGCTTGATCTTCGAGGATATTGGCGCAAAAGAAGTCGTTATTATTATTTTATCCTCCCATCTCGGGCGTCAAACTTTCAGTAATACTTATTTAGCCCCTCGGAAGAAAATACACTGGTGTTGAATTCCCCAACTGTAACGGGTTTCAGACTTTCCACATTCTTTGGGATGGCAATCCGTATTTTTGATCTAAAATTCCATAAGAATCCGTATCAATCCGTATCATTAATCAGATCTTCCAATTAACTGGCCTAAGTTATTAAGAGCTTTTCAAAACGGTTTTTCTATGTTTTGGTCGATTTTTGGTGCCAGTTAACTGGAAGTTTACCGACGTTTTATTTCACTTCAGCCCGTTTAAACTACTTACCGCAAAATAGACAGTGTCATCAAATAATCAGACATGCCACATTTTTGGGATGGCAATCCGTATTTTTTACCTAAAATTCTGTAAGAATCCGTATCAATCCGTATCACTAGTCAGATCTTCCAGTTAACTGGCCTAAGTTATTAAGGCCTTTTCAAAACCTATGTGTATGTGTTAGGAATGTAATTCTGCAACACTCCCTCTAAAAAGAAGTCAGACACATATATTTTTTATTGTGTTTTAGATCAATTTAGTGCCGTCGACTTGACGTAAATAAGCCGATGTCACAAGGCGCGAGCAGTTAGCGCAGCCCAGACACATCGGGACCTCAAATCCAGGCTTTGTCAAAGGCGATGTCTAGTGTGCATTGCGAAGTCGAAAAAAAACAATTAGACATAAAAAAAAAAATTATGCTGAAAACAAATATATCTGCATTATATAGAATAAAAAGTGAATGATGTAGCATTAGTTTTGGGGACATATTCGCAAATCGCAAGACATCGCCTTTGCTGTCGTGATACGTCTGGGGAGCGCTATACATTGCTCACGCCCACTGACATCGCCTTATTTACGTCGATTCGACGACATTGAATTGATATAAAACACAATATAAAAACGATATCCGACTTCGTTTAGCGGGTGTGATGCAGAATGACATTCCAAACACATACAAATCGACAAAAAGTGATAAAACCGTTTTGAAAAGGCACTAATAATTTAGGCCAGTTAACTGGAAAAGTACCGACGTTTTAGTTCACTTCAGCACGTTTAAACTGCGTACCACAAAACGGTGTCATCAAATAATAAAACAATTCTCAACAGTTCGCGCGAATATCGAAGTTTCACTGGCAAGCGTCAACATCTTGAAATCAGAAATACAGGCGATTTCGCGGCGTCGAGCTCCATTTCCTGTACTGCTTTTCATAATCGTCACGCGCCTGCCACGCGCCCTGTTCACACCCGTTGAGCCACCTGCCGCAGTTTTTAGAACAACAAATTTACCAGCGCGCCATCTATTACACGCTACAATAAACTAATCGGTGGTCTAGTTCGTTCGTTTCGAATCGATTTACTTAGTCACTAACAGTAAACGATTATTCCACTGTGCTGTAGTTTTGTGACGCATACAAGGACATAATGTGGTTAAAAATAATGTATCCATAAATTCTGTTAAAATCCGTATCAAATGGAGTACGGCCGTATCACTTAAAAAAAACGCCAAAACCCGTATCGGATACGGGTAATCCGTATCATGTGGCATATCTTAATAATGACATTTATTTCAGCAGTTCTCGCGTATATCGAAGTTTTACTGGCATGCGTCAACATTTTGAAATCAGAAATTCAGGCGATTTCATTGAACTCGGCGTCGAGCTCCATTTTCTGTACTGCTTTTTATAATCGTCACGCGCCTGCCACGTGCCCTGTTCACACCCTTTGAGCCACCTGCCGCAGTTCGCAGAACTATAATTTACCAGCACGCCATCTATTACGCGCTGCAATAAACGGATCTCAATAGACTAATCGGTGGTTTAGTTCGTTCGTTTCGAATCGATTGACTTAGTCACTAACAGTAAACAATTATTCCATCATGCAGTATAGTTTTGTAACGCATACAAGGCTTAATGTGGTTAAAAATAATTTCTCCATAAATTTAATTAAAATCCGTATCAAAACGGAGTACGGCCGTATCACTTACAAAACCGCCAAAATCCGTATCGGATGCGGGTAATCCGTATCGTGTGGCATGTCTGCGGGTTTATGTTGGTCTTCGGATTCGTAACAGATCCTAGATTGATGGAAACGGATTGTTTTAAACATCACACGTGGTCTGTGCTGTTATTCCGACACACACAAGCAGTCCGCTGATTAGACGACAAGATATCCCGGTAGTGCAGTGGTCCGTACGTTGATGTCGACAAGATATCCCGGTAGTGCAGTGGTTCGTACGTTGGTGTCGACAAGATATCCCGGTAGTGCAGTGGTTCGTACGTTGGTGTCGACAAGATATCCCGGTAGTGCAGTGGTTCGTACGTTGGTGTCGACAAGATATCCTGGTAGTGTAGTGGTTCGTACGTTGGTGTCGACAAGATATCCCGGTAGTGCAGTGGTTCGTATGTTGGTGTCGACAAGATATCCCGGTAGTGCAGTGGTTCGTACGTTGGTGTCGACAAGATATCCCGGTAGTGCAGTGGTTCGTACGTAGGTGTCGACAAGATATCCCGGTAGTGCACTGGTTCGTACGTTGGTGTCGACAAGATATCCCGGTAGTGCAGTGGTTCGTACGTTGGTGTCGACAAGATATCCCGGTAGTGCACTGGTTCGTACGTTGGTGTCGACAAGATATCCCGGTAGTGCAGTGGTCCGTACGTTGGTGTCGACAAGATATCCCGGTAGTGCCGTGGTTCGTACGTTGGTGTCGACAAGATATCCAGGTAGTGCAGTGGTCCGTACGTTGGTGTCGACAAGATCTCCCGGTAGTGCAGTGGTCCTTACGTTGGTGTCGACAAGATATCCCGCTAGTGCAGTGGTTCGTATGTTCTCTGACATAACAGAGCTCCGAGTATATACATTCTAAGACGTTTACATATTGGATATCGCACATGGGCATAAAAACCTCACTCTCAATATCTCCGTAATCCGCGATCGGCACCACAACAGAGGTGGGTAAACTGCCAAAGCCCCCAGTTCCGACATATACGACGTAAACTATTCTGTTTGCCACTCTGATGCGTAGTGCTGAGTCTTGGGTCACGCAGCCAGCGTCATCTGCGCTGCATTCGCACCGTCCTAAACACCAATTGGAGTGACTTCGTCATCAACATCGAGGTCCTCGTAATGGAGAGAGTCGCGACGGCATAGAGGCCATGCTCCTCAAAAACAGGGCTGTGCGCTGGGCATGGCAAGTCTCCAGGTTGGAGGACCAAGGCCTGCCAGAGATAGAGGGTCTAGGTCCGTTATAGCTACTCCCCGTTATAGCTACTTCCCGTTATAGCTACTTCCCGTTATAGCTACATTTTTCCCCGTTATAGCTACTCGTTAAGTTTGACAGGCAAACTAGTCCCGTTATAGCTACTTATTTAATTACACAATTCAGGAGGGGACAGCAAGAGGGAGCATTAACTGTTTCAGATTACTGTAAGATTTCTACATGAAATGTATTAATGAAGGACACATCTTAAAAGTCATAAGAATGGTATATAGATGTAACTGTCAGTTATTTGAAATGGAAAATATACTATAAAACACTTGTGCAAAACATTTTTTTCAAACGACAACTACATTAACTGTACTCAGTGCATAATTGCATTTATCAAAAAGTAATGAATGTCATCAATTATTCTTGTTATGTGGTGGTGGGATGGCAGCATCATGTTTAGCAACCATGAACTGGAAGATGTTGGGATGGCGTTTCCCCACCACTTTTGCAAACTTTGAATTCCATCCCTCAACATTGCTGTTTGTTCATTTGTCAGATTCTGTGTAGACATTCCACATGTCCATGGAGATGTTTGAATCATCACCAAGCCATGTCTCCACAAAGTACTCGTTAAAAATTATCATTTGACTTTGTGGAAATTCCTCAGTGGGACACACTTACATAAAAGCAGTCCACCCCTCATGGACATCAGCTGGATAGAGATGAAATAGTTAATGCTCCCTTATCTTGTTACATTGTAAAATGGAGAAATAGAAAAGTAGCTATAACGGGACTAGTGTGCCTGTCAAACTTAACGAGTAGCTATAACGGGAATAAAAAGTAGCTATAACGGGAAGTAGCTATAACGGGAAGTAGCTATAACGGGAAGACACCAGATATAGCTATAGGGAGAACGGGCCACGGGTCACCGTGACTGAGGCACCACAGAAGTACCTGCACTGGACGAGGGAACCCTTCTTCATGAATCGTCGTTCCCGAAGCAAAGTCATGAGATATATAGGCTACATTGCAGTATTGTGTGCGTGCGTGCGTGCGTGCGTGCGTGGCCTGAGCTCTTGTGTATGACTCTGTGCGTGCGTGCGTGTGTGTGGTGTGTGTGTGTGTGGGTGCGTGCGTGCGTGTGTGTGGTGTGTGTGTGCGTGTGTGTGGTGTGTGTGTATGTGTGTGTGTGTGTGTGTGTGTGTGTGTGTGCGTGTGTGCGTGTGTGTGTGCGCGCGCGTCCGTGTGAGTTATTAAGTATATGAATGCGCGTGCTAATGCATACGCACGCGCACACACATGTATGCGTTGGTGTAGTTTCCCAATTCTTGCTGTGGTTGAAGTAGGCTGCCACCTAGTGAGTATGGTAGTAGTTACATTTCAGAATGTCGGAACCAGTATCGCCACCAGGTGATCATTTACGTGACTATTATATTATAATACACTTACTGAAATGGGACACTGAGAATCCACCTTTGAAAACCAAGGTATAGAACCCACAGAAAAGAAACTCTTTAGCGTCCTCCAGCTATCAGACCTTCCATACTTAATATGCCTGTCTTCTTCAATTGTCACGGGCAATTGTATTGTTGTTGTGGGGCATCTTCAGAATTTAACAAGATTGCCACCTACAGAATCAACTCTAGATGGCAGGTGGACAAGGAAGCCCTTTGGCTTATCGAGAGTCGATTTTATTTTAAACATAAACATAAAGCCTTAAGTACCACGCGTGCTAAATAATGCTGCACACGTTGGAGTGTAGATAAGTATTTTTTGCAGTGCTATTAAGAAGTGAGTAACAACAGTCCAGTCAACTATTAATCAGAGCAAGTGATATTGTTTTAGCAGATGATAAATATAAATGACGCCGAATTCGTCGGAAATCACGTAGATGATAGAAACATGATTTGCAAACTTTTGAAATACTGGACCGACCAGTGGGGAACGCGTTCGTCGCCAAATTCGTTCAAGGTATCGTCGACGACATTTAGCCTGTAATATTTCTAATGACATTCAAGGTGTCGGTTGACGAACTTTTATACGTTTTGCTTTTGCTTGTTTATGGGCACGTTTGTCAAGAAATGTACTTAAGGTAACATAGCACTGATTTACTAGCTCACATAGTGAACTTTCTGGATTAGTGAGGAGATCAGCATGTTCAAGATCCTCACGAAGATTGCCAATGTTTGTGTCATTTATTGGTCGGAGTGTTATACATTGTTTTGACCTCAGTATTACTTATAGGCGAAGTTCATAGTAAATACATATATAAGGTCTAGGTCCGCTATAACTACTTCCCGTTATAGCTATTTCCCATTACAGCTATGTTATGTTTTGCAGACAAACTAGTCCCGTTATAGCTACTTATTTAATTACATAATTCAGGAGGAGAGAGCAAACGGGAGCATTAATTATTTTAGATTATTGTAAGATTTCTACATGAAATGTATTAATGAAGGACACGTTTTAAAAGCCATAAGAATTATATATAAATGTAATTGTTAGTTATTTGAAATGGAAAATATACCATAAAACAAAAGGTTTTGTGCAAACCATTTTCAAAAGACAGCTACGCTAATTGTACTGAGGTACAAAATTGCATTTATCAAAAAGTAATGAGACTCATCAATTATTCTTGTTCTGTGGTGATGTGACGGCAGCATCATTTTGAGCAACCATGAACTGGAAGATGTTGGGATGGTGTTTCCCCACCACTTTCGTGAACGTAGAATTCAACCCCTCAATGTGGTTGTTTGTTAATTAATCTGTTTCTGTGTAAATATTCCACATGTCCATGTAGATCTTTGAATCATCACCAAGCCATGTCTCCACAAAGTACTGGTTAAAAGTTATCCGTTGTGGAAATTCCTTAGTGGGACACGCATCCAAGCCATCCACCCCTTATGAATATCAGCTGGATGGAGATGAAATAGTCAATGCTCCCTTATCTTGTTACATTGTGAAATGGAGAAATAGAAAAGTAGCTATAACGGGACTAGTTCAACTGTCAAACTTAATCAGTAGCTATAGCGAGAAGTAGCTCTATAACGGGAAGACACCAAACATTTAACACGCCGTTTTCAGGATGGTTACGCCTGTAATCGAACCCGGCATATCGAAAGAAAGAAATGCTCTGTATTTTAAGTTGAGGAGAAAAGTTGAACATTCTTGTTTTTTTTGCACAATGCCATTGATTACTTAGAATATTTGATGACGCAATCTGTCTAAACACATTATAATTTGTTAGCTGAATGATTTACGAAACAGTTATTTGCCATGGTATTTTGGTAAATAAGCCCTAACTGACCTCTTCCCTGCTACAGTCAGCGAGTGCTGCCGATAATGTCAAACGTGCGCCCCGAAATCACGTAAATGTGAGTAGCTCTAAGCGTAATGAAATGGTCGTCTGCCGCTTTTTACCGAAGCCGGCGAAGGGTCATTTGCACACGGAGGCCGCTTTATTATATTAAAACAGTAGTTCGTACGTAAACTCACATGTTCGGTGACGTAGATGTATTGTGTATCGACTAGAGCACACTGCAAGCGTGTGTAATAACGACAATACATATGTATATTATATGTTATAGTATATTATGGGTATAGCGGACCCTGTGTGTGTACATGTGAACGGGACTGTCAGGTGTATGCAGGTGAACGTGTTTGTCAGTTGTGTACAGGTGAACGGGTCTGTCAGGTGTGTACAGGTGAACGGGTCTGTCAGGTGTGTACATGTGAACGGGTCTGTCAGGTGTGTACAGGTGAATGGGTCTGTCAGGTGTGTACAGGTGAATGGGTATGTCAAGTGTGTACAGGTGAATGGGTCTGTCATGTGTGTACAGGTGAACGGGTCTGTCAGGTGTGTACAGGTGAATGGGTATGTCAAGTGTGTACAGGTGAATTTGTCTGTCATGTTTGTACAGGTGAGCGGGTCTGTCAGGTGTACAAATACACATGCCTTCACCACCAAGGTCTTGGTATCAATCACCGATGGTCCAGACACTTGTTTTATTCTCACGTTTAATGCAGTCATGAGAATATTATAATAGACACACGCTAATATATACTAGACATGGCGACGTTGTTGTCCAAACACTCGCCATAGCAACTTCACAAGAAAAAGTCAATTAAGTGCTGCCCAATATTTCACGCGTCCTGATTGTTTGGTCAATTAGGCAATGCAATCACGTCACGGCTTAAAGGAACATGCAACCCAAAAAGTAAAAATTGCTTAAATCATTAAACAATGTTCATTGAATCATATCCCATATTTTGTTATTTTTTTCTGAAATGATTTGTTAACTTTTAAGGATAATTAGTGAACCTCCCTGGAGGCTGACATTTTGGACATTTCGCCTGTGGTCGTGTGACGTCACAGATCCACCACCGCTAGCGCCTCGGGTGGGCAAAACAAAACGAATTCTTCACGTACCCACTGAGTCTGAGATATAGTCATCCATTTAATTAGTTACAGAGCGTTAGCTATAAAAAAAAAACCGTCCCTTATAATATAAACATTCATAAAGAATAGGATAAAGAATAATGATGCTCAAGTAGAGACTGCAACAAAGGAAATCGCGCAATCCATTTTGGACTTGGTTGGTTCGACGGAGCTTAATAACTTTTATTATCGCCCACTTTCATATGTAAACAAATCCAACTAATTATTCCAGTCGACCGTCGCGCAATGAATATTTTACTAATCATTGGTTTTTATTATAATAAAGGAAATACATTGAATGATATTCTAGTACCCCATATATAGTATGTGCATACGTTAAGTTCGTCCCTTTTGCGAGACCCTTCTTCGCGTGCAACACCGACCCTTCGCTTCGGCCCCGAACTTTTCGTTCTGCGCACAAATTCAGTGGGGACAGTAGCTTCGTTCAACATTCGTCTTTCACCCAATCCCGGCAACCTGTGTTCCATATCAACGGTGACATGGTCCTGGCAAACCATTTTCCGGTTGAAATTGAATGTTTCCACTGTATGACTCGTACCTATATTGTGGAGCCATTTGATCGCCAACTCGCCCTTCGACAGCGTGCTTCGTAGATAATTTATTGGCATTTGGACAAATCTCATTCCTTTCACGGACTCTTCTCCTGCCTTCTTTTGACATCCGTATGCTTGATATTCAAGCATTTCATTATCACAAGACTCATAAAACAACTCGATTCATGTCGCTATGCTAGTGTTTACATATTACGCTACGCCTATATCGCTGAGGTGGTGGACCGCCTACGTCACACTCACGCATTCTCTCGCGTTAATCTTCGTGAGTTCCCCGTGAAATGGGCAACAATGGCAGCGCCCATGGTCAGTGAAAATGCACGTTTCAAGATTAATTTTATGATGTATAACATTCTTACAAAATTAAACAAAAAATACATGTGTTACAATATTCTATCATGAATAGTATGTGGGAATTGGGGGGATTTTAACGCATTTTCAACACTATGGTTGCATGTTCCTTTAAGAGGAAACGTTTATGTCGAACTCCCTCGCACCGCGGACCTTTTCATTTCATGGAAATTACTTTGTGTGATACATTAGTTGATATTATAATATTATTTCCACCTAACAGTGCATATTCCACAACCATATGCACAGTATAGAATTACGAAATAAAGAAATAAGCACACGTTAGTACCATGGAAATAGGGTGAGCAAAAGTACGTTCCTTAAATAGCATTCATGCCCAAACTGTATAGTTGCCACACTGAAATAATATGCAAAACAATATTAAGATAAGTAACTGAATTCGTACCTAGCGTCTACAGTACTTTTCGCACAAAATAATTAAATAATTAATTAGCAATGCTTTATTTAATATTTATGAGAAGCTAGCACCTATAGAGAAGGTAAATTTAACCGTTAACCGCCGAGCGTATTTGCTAACACAACCAAAGACACCTATAAAATATGAAAAACAAGAGATGACGTCTTGTTGGTTTAGACCTACCAGAACTTTCTGCAGCTGTTCCCAGAAGGCCGCCATTCGAGTGGCGCTGTAGGCCCACCGGGTACCACACGCTTCCGCAGACGTCATATCCCGAACGCCTGCACACATTCCTGTTGATGCGATCGCCAGGACACTGTCGTAACGTGACAGCACAAGGACATCAACGCAGATCTGAGGACTCGTACGGGAGACGGGCTTGGGCCATTTCCTGCGCCATGGCACGCTTAGAATTGTGGGGAATGTGTGTGTCTTAATTTCACAGTCGTCTGCTTCCCTGCTGCTCCACTCGACTGCTATTGGAGGGTTGTTGCAAAATCCACTAGTGATCGGATAGGATAATCCAGCCGTGAACCCGCACAATAGGTCGAGTAGGTGCAACGTTTCAGTGATTTGCACTGCAGTGCGCATGGCTGCCTCGGCCCGTTGCAATTAGAGCGCAGCGTCGGACCTCGAGCCATGTTGCGGCTACGTAAGCTCTCACGCAACGCTCGCGGCCAATCTGTCTGTCTGTGAACGCTGGCGCGGACGCCAAACTGCGCACATAGAATGGCACACTTCTGGAAAACAATTAAGGTAAACTATATGACACCAGACTGGTTTTCTTTGCTGTATTCACGGGTGGCGTTGTTAATGATAACGAGGTAACGGCGATGAGTTACGTCAAGTAACGTGAGCGTTATAATGCGTCAGCACGCTGCTTCAAGAATTGCAGGAGTATCGTCTGTGAATCGGACGGTGAAATGGGACGCGGAACGCGCAGCGTTTGTTAATAGATGTGTACCTTCTGTTTGGTACAAGGACGTAACGATGAACTACAAATAATAGTACTTATCGACATTAACCAATTCCAACTCGATAGTGTTCTAAACAATAACGTAATGTTATTACGGTACTATAACAAAACCAATATGTTACTCGATATGGATACTTATGTTGTGGACAGAATATTGTACTCCTGTCGTATAAGTGATTATCATAGCCACACCAACGATTGCTACTTACAAAAAAAACGTTATAATTCATAATTTGTTGTGGATGTAGAAGTGATTGGCAAACAACAAAAGTATACTAGATGGAAAAATTTACATATGGAAACAAATCTTATAGGAGTACATTCGATCAATATTAAGATCGTTACAGTCTTTAATTAAAACACAAGGAAGATGAGATAATATAACAAGTGTAATACTGCACTTCACTGGTGATACAAATGTAATGATAAATACTAAAATACACAACATCTACACACCACAAACTGTTGGGTTTATTGAGATAGTGCATCCAGTGGGCCATCGAATGTACTTCAGGACAGCTGGGCTGCAAACACCGACAGTTTAACTGTTAACTATAGAAAGACTGTTTCAAAGTACAAAATTGATTACAAAAGTATTGATTAAAGTATTGTTCTCTAAACGATAAATAGCTAGTGCTTCCTAGAGAAGTCGAGATGGTGTTCGATTGAGCAGATTTACCAGGGAGTAAAGTGTATAGCGATTTGAACAATCTTGAGGATAGGATACGGCGTTATATAGAACAAAACTTACATTTACCTTGTTTAAACTAACGTTCACAAACATATCGTTAGTAAAGGAACAATACAGATAAAACAGGAAAAGCAGGGCTCAGTGTCTGTTGACGGTGTCTCGCCATATTGGTCCTGGGTAGTTAGACAAAAAACAATCCGAATATATTTGGCAACAGAATGCTTTTTATAATAGTGTAATATTAACTTAGCATCAAGATCACAATGTCAACAAAATACTCTCGTCAACTCATACCACTACCACTACCACTACCACTACCACAACAACTACTACTACTACCACTACCACTACCACTACCACTACCACAACAACTACTACTACTACCACTACCACTACCACAACAACTACTACTACTACTACTACTACTACCACTACCACAACAACTACTACCACTACCACTACCACTACCACTACCACTACCACAACAACTACTACTACTACCACTACCACTACCACTACCACTACCACAACAACTACTACCACTACCACTACCACTACCACTACCACTACCACTACCACTACCACTACCACTACCACAACAACTACTACTACTACCACTACCACTACCACTACCACTACCACAACAACTACTACTACTACCACTACCACTACCACTACCACAACAACTACTACTACTACTACTACCACTACCACAACAACTACTACCACTACCACTACCACTACCACTACCACTACCACTACCACTACCACTACCACTACCACTACCACAACAACTACTACCACTACCACTACCACTACCATAACAACTACTACCACTACCACTACCACTACCACTACCACTACTACTACTACTACTACTACTAATAAGTGTGAGTGTGAGTGAATTTATTTGGT
>OZ024857.1:56042864-56045364 GCA_964017155.1 Oasisia sp. SBJ-2009
CTAGGCTCTAGCCATCAAGCACATTTTAAATGACGAAATTTGTGTTGCACTTTCACCCCTCGCCTGCTTGATGCTTATCGATAACGTCAGAAATGGCGGATTCTTGCACTTTGTGTAACCTATTCCCATTTGAGTGATGACACATTTCTTTGCCAAAATGTTGGATTGGGAAGTTCTACACAGGCACAGCATGGGCGTCGATCAGTGGGGGAAGAGGGGGACGCTGACCACCCCACGGCCTGAAGGGGTCAGCATAGGAAATGTCCTCATACTTTTTCAGTTCATAAAACAAATTCATAGGCATGATCACTCCCCTCTCTTAAAAACCCTACATAGGTCTATTATTAAAAGTAGTAAAAGTAAATAATAAAATAAATTGCTTGGTTGGCAGCAGCGTGCAACTTGATCTAAGTCCAGTGAATATTCATCATGCCGGGCTCTGTCATTTTGCACCCTTGTATTGATATATATATATATATATATATATATATATATATATATATATATATATATATATATATATATATAGCCATCAAGCATATGATAGATTATTATTTTTTGTTTGCCCTTGTCACCCCTTGGATTGCAGCCTTGTCGCCCTGGTGGATATCTATATCGCCTACGGCGGAACCAGAGGATTTATGCACTTTGTGTAATTTGATATCATTTTAATGATGCAAAATGTCTTTGCCAAACGGTGGAATTGGGAAATCCTACACAGGCACATGTTCAGTGACTGGGGTAGGCCATGGCCCCTCATCACATATATATTGCCAACATAACTATTATAAATAGCATAACATAAATGCTTTTTCTTAGTTTAGAATTAGCACCAGACCAACAATGAATTATGTTTTGTATTTAAAAAATACTTATGTGTATTTCAGCTCATATAATATATATATATATATATATATATATATATATATATATATATATATAAGCCTAAAGGCAGCTTATATCGACCAGTGCCTAGAGGACCGGCTTATGTAGACCAGACGTATTTTTTTATTTAATACAATTTCCAAAGATGTAAAACTGGAACATTGTTTCGAATACTAATGTTTAACACATAATGAAAGTTCATCAAAATATTTCAATAAATAAGGTATATGCAAAATAATAGGTCTACATAAAACCGCGTATGCATAGATGCAGATTTATGTAGACCGGAGCAAAGCAGGAAGCTGCATATATTTAGTTAGCCGTTTTTGCGGTAGACGCCGAATCTAGTAAACAGTAAAACAGTGTTGAGAAATGTAAACTAAGTCGAAGCCGAAGTTACGTTTGATCACGGAATGTATCGATGCGATAACAACAAAGACCAACATTTTTTGTTATCGCATCGATACATTCCGTGACAAAATGTTTTACTAATTTACACATAATAATATAGCCTTTTGCATCAGTATGAAGCATATCATACACTGAACACGAAACTCCAACCCTTCGTTCGGTATATACCATAAAAATAGATTTATAAGAACTTTGACCCGGTACACATAACCCGGCGCACAATATACTCAAAAATATGCACGGCGCTGGAGAAAACATGCTCAAAATCACTTAAGATGTTGTTCATTTAAAAATTAATTACACACAGTACTTCACTGTCATATGAACTGTGTGCACAAACAATCAAATAATGGTACTGATCAATTCAATTGTGTTAGTTGTGAACTAACACGTCGAGTCTTTATGTATACCAGTTTTGGTCTACATAAAACAGCGGTCTACATAAGCCGGTCCTATATGCATAATCGGTCGACATAAGCTGCCTTTAGGAGTATATATATATATATATATATATATATATATATATATATATATATATATATATATATATATATATATATATATACATACAAATATATATATAATATATATTATGCATACATATATGTGTATATAAATTGGTCCCCCGTCCCCCCACTTTTAAAACCGGATCGACGCCCCTGGACACTGGTGATCGTGAAGAGGAAAAACAAGAGGAGGAGGAGGAGGAGGGGGAGGAAAACAAGATTTCATTGAAAGCGATGGTGAATAATGTTCTGATAATTATCAGTCCATGTGAGGTTGAGACGCGGCATCTCAGAGCAGATTATTCTGGCTTGCTAGTTATCTAGATCCATAAATGAGTCGCTAAATGGACTTAGTGGAATTTCTTTATTGACGATACCTTAAATTGATCCTGAGCTTAACATTTCTAGTAAAAGCAACACTACTTCTTTAGTTAATGCCCTAAAACCCTCTCAACTTACTTGCGACACTAGCTGAAATACAGCGAAAAAGTCCCATTTTGGTTAATGCTGGTACTTTATAATTTGAATAACAGGTCAAGAACACATGTAGTTAATTCAGGAATGGCCTACTAAAGATCTCTGACCTTGAAAACATGGGTCATGACACATTACTTGTGCAGTTATGTGCAACACTGGACAAGATATAATGAAAAATAGACCTTTCAATGAAGGTGGCATTAATTTGCATAACAAATGAT
>OZ024857.1:56050364-56057864 GCA_964017155.1 Oasisia sp. SBJ-2009
TTCGGAAAGTAAATGCCGTTGCAAACATTTGTATGTGAGTATGTGATATTCTCATACAAGGGCAGGACAACTGCTACAATAAGGGAAACAAGGCTTACATTAATAACGTACTGACACACACACACACACACACACACACACACACACACACACACACACACACACACACACACACACACACACACACACACACACACACACACACACACACACACACACACACACACACACACACACACACACACACACACACACACACACACACACACACACACACACACACCACATACACACACATAATAAATAGTTAAAACTAGTAGTTTTCCTGAGAGTGCAAGTATAAACACGGTCAGTGTTTAAACGATCGGTAACTCAATACTAAAATGTTATTTATAACTGCACATCTCCTACCAGTTCATTCGCTAGATGTCGCCACTAACTTAGGTAACAAGGCGTAGACTATCTCTGTTGTAGCGCTTCGATCAACCGTCGTCGCCCTCCCTCATTCCCTCCACCGTGCCACATCTCCAGTCCTATCTCCGATTCTTACATTCACTCATTCCCTCATTCCCAACCTGTCTCCTTCCCAGCTCGCTCGCGCACTCTCGCACTCCTCAGGCATCCTTACACTCACCCATTCGCCGACTGGCTCACTCACTCACTCACTCACTCACTCACTCACTCACTCACTCACTCACTCACTCACTCACTCACTCACTCACTCACTCACTCACTCACTCACTCACTCACTCACTCACTCACTCACTCACTCACTCACTCACTCACTCACTCAATCAATCAATCAATCAATCAATCACTCAATCACTCACTCAATCACTCAATCACTCAATCACTCAATCACTCAATCACTCAATCACTCAATCACTCAATCACTCAATCACTCAATCACTCAATCACTATATCACTCAATCACTCAATCACTCAAACACTCAATCACTCAATCACTCAATCACTCAATCACTCAATCACTCAATCACTCAATCACTCAATCACTCAATCACTCAATCACTATATCACTATATCACTATATCACTCAATCACTCAATCACTCAATCACTCAATCACTCAATCACTATATCACTCAATCACTCAATCACTCACTCACTCACTCACTCACTCAATCACTCAATCACTATATCACTCAATCACTCAATCACTCAATCACTCAATCACTCAATCACTCAATCACTCAATCACTCAATCACTCAATCACTCAATCACTCAATCACTCAATCACTCAATCACTCAATCACTCAATCACTCAATCACTCAATCACTCAATCACTCAATCACTCAATCACTCAATCACTCAATCACTCAATCACTCAATCACTCAATCACTCAATCACTCAATCACTCAATCACTCAATCACTCAATCACTCAATCACTCAATCACTCAATCACTCAATCACTCAATCACTCAATCACTCAATCACTCAATCACTCAATCACTCAATCACTCAATCACTCAATCACTCAATCACTCAATCACTCAATCACTCAATCACTCAATCACTCAATCACTCAATCACTCAATCACTCAATCACTCAATCACTCAATCACTCAATCACTCAATCACTCAATCACTCAATCACTCAATCACTCAATCACTCAATCACTCAATCACTCAATCACTCAATCACTCAATCACTCAATCACTCAATCACTCAATCACTCAATCACTCAATCACTCAATCACTCAATCACTCAATCACTCAATCACTCAATCACTCAATCACTCAATCACTCAATCACTCAATCACTCAATCACTCAATCACTCAATCACTCAATCACTCAATCACTCAATCACTCAATCACTCAATCACTCAATCACTCAATCACTCAATCACTCAATCACTCAATCACTCAATCACTCAATCACTCAATCACTCAATCACTCAATCACTCAATCACTCAATCACTCAATCACTCAATCACTCAATCACTCAATCACTCAATCACTCAATCACTCAATCACTCAATCACTCAATCACTCAATCACTCAATCACTCAATCACTCAATCACTCAATCACTCAATCACTCAATCACTCAATCACTCAATCACTCAATCACTCACTCATTCACTCATTCACTCACACACTCACACTCACCCACACGCTCGCTTGCTCGCTCGATCGCTCGATCGCTCGATCGCTCGATCACTCACTCAGTTATACACTCACACTCATCCACTCATCCACTCATCCACTCATCCACTCATCCACTCATCCACTCATCCACTCATCCACTCATCCACTCATCCACTCATCCACTCATCCACTCATCCACTCAATCACTCATCCACTCATCCACTCAATCGCTCGCTCGCTCGCTCGCTCACTCACGCACGCACTCACTCACTCACTCACTCACTCACTCACACACTCACACACTCACTCACTCACTCACTCACACACTCACTCCCTCACTCACTCACTCACTCACTTAATCACTATATCACTCAATCACTCAATCACTCAATCACTCAATCACTCAATCACTCAATCACTCAATCACTATATCACTCAATCACTCAATCACTCAATCACTCAATCACTCAATCACTCAATCACTCAATCACTCAATCACTTAATCACTCAATCACTCAATCACTCAATCACTCAATCACTCAATCACCCAATCACTCAATCACTCAATCACTCAATCACTCAATCACTCAATCACTCAATCACTCAATCACTCAATCACTCAGTCACTCAATCACTCACTCACTCACTCACTCACTTACTCACTCACTCACTCACTCACTCATTCACTCACACACTCACACTCACACTCACCCACACGCTCGCCTGCTCGCCTGCTCGCTCGATCGCTCGATCGCTCGATCACTCACTCAGTTATACACTCACACTCATCCACACATCCACTCATCCACTCATCCACTCATCCACTCATCCACTCATCCACTCATTCACTCATCCACTCATCCACTCATCCACTCATCCACTCATCCACTCATCCACTCATCCACTCATCCACTCAATCACTCATCCACTCATCCACTCAATCGCTCGCTCGCTCGCTCGCTCGCTCACTCACGCACGCACTCACTCACTCACTCACTCACACACTCACACACTCACTCACTCACTCACTCACTCACACACTCACTCACTCACTCACTCACTCATTCACTCACACACTCACTCACTCACTCACACACTCACTCACTCATTCACTCACTCACTCACCCATTCATTCACTCGTACACTTACTCACCCACACATTCAACTGCCCAGTCACCTACCTAGGTAAAAAAAAATCACAGAATACCAATACAAATGAACTTAGATGTGTATGCTTAAATGCCAGAAGCATAGTAGATAAGAGAAGTGACTTCATGGTAGCGGATATAGAACCCGATATAATAGGCATCACAGAATCATGGGCACATAAAGACAAGACATGGTTGAGGGTGAACTAATGCTCTCAGGGTATGTAATGTTTCGAAAAGACTGACAAGAGAGAAGGGGAGGTGGGGTGATTATGTATATCAAGGATTCTATACAAGTATATGAAATACAGATGGAAAAGGAAGGAGAATGCGAAGAAACAATTTGGTGCAATATAGCCACAAAAAAACTCAACATTAACGATAGGGCTAATTTATCGTAGTCCTAACATACGACAAGAGGATGATGAAAAATGGGAGATTAGTAAAAGGGAATGAATGTGTTATAATGGGTGATTTTAATCACGGTCATATTCAGTGGAAATCACTAGAGAGTGTTGGAAGAGATGACCAGCAGTTTTTACTTCTGATACAGGACTGTTTCCTTACACATGTTTTAGAACCAAATAGAGGTGGAAATGTGTTGGATTTAGTATTCTCCTCTCATAACGAATTAGTTGATAATATTAAAACATGTGAGCCTTTGCGATCTTGTGACCATAATCAGATCCATTTTAGTGTAAAAAATACAAACAGAGATTACTGGCAAAAAGCGATATAGGAGAAATTTCACCAAAGGCAAATATAAACAAATGAGAACCTACTTAGCAAGCATAAATTGGACTGACTTAATGAAGGACACGACAGAAACAAAATGTTGGGTAATTTTGAAAGATGAGATTGAGGGCATTATTGAAACATATGTTCCTATAACCAAAATCAAGGGAAACAATCTAGGAAGAAATACCTGTCAAAAGACGCTATACGAAAGATGGCCTACAAACAAATAATGTGGAGAATATACCGAAACACTGGAAATATAGAAGACTATAACAATGACCAACAGGCCCTTAAATTAGCTACAGCGGAAATGAGAAAATCAAACCGGTGTTTTGAGCAATAAATTGCGAGTGACGTAAAAAATAATAGTACGAGTTTCTACGCTTATGTAAAGAGTAAACAAAAGGTTCGAGATCAAGTAGGACCACTAGAAAACAGCGCAGGTAATGTAATATCTGATGGGTTTCAATTGGCAGAGGATCTGAATGAATATTTCAGCTCTGTGTTCACTAAGGAAGATATATGTTCACTGCCGTTACCTCTGCCGTTACCTGCTAGGAAATTTGAGGGTGATGAATTAAATAATTAAGGACAGTTGTTTGTAACTCCTGAAATGATATCCAAAAAAATTAGATGATGAAAAAAATCACATGGAGTTGATGGAATACCACCAAATTGCTTAAGGAAATTGTAAAAGAAATCAGTATACCACTTGCTAATTTTGTAATCTATCACTTAAAGGGGGAATTGTTCCAGCAGAATGGAAGGAACCAAATGTTACACCGTTATTTAAAAAGGGATCGAGGAGTAAGACAGACAATTATAGACCAGTGAGCTTAACATTAATATTATGCAAATCATTAAATAGTTTTATTAGCGACCACATGGTAGATTTTCTTGTACAAAACAAATTAATAACTAAATCTCAACATGGGTTCCTAAAAGCTAGGTTTTGTCTAACCAATCTCTTATGTTTTTAGAAGATATTACTAAGTAGGTAGATGATGTTTCACCGGTGGATGTAGTATATTTAGATTTTCATAAAGCATTCGATAAAGTGCCTCATCAAAGACTGTATAGTATGGTATAGTAGAGTAGAGTAGAGTAGAGTAGAGTAGAGTAGAGTAGAGTAGAGTAGAGTAGAGTAGAGTAGAGTAGAGTAGAGTAGAGTAGAGCAGAGCAGAGCAGAGCAGAGCAGAGCAGAGCAGAGCAGAGCAGAGCAGAGCAGAGCAGAGCAGAGCAGAGCAGAGCAGAGCAGAGCAGAGCAGAGCAGAGCGGAGCGGAGCGGAGCGGAGCGGAGCGGAGCGGAGCGGAGCGGAGCGGAGCGTAGCGTAGCGTAGCGTAGCGTAGCGTAGCGTAGCGTAGCGTAGCGTAGCGTAGCGTAGCGTAGCAGCATAGCATAGCATAGCATAGCATAGCATAGCATAGCATAGCATAGCATAGCATAGCATAGCATAGCATAGCATAGCATAGCATAGCATAGCATAGCATAGCATAGCATAGCATAGCATTAGCAGTAGCAGTAGCAGTAGCAGTAGCAGTAGCAGTAGCAGTAGCAGTAGCAGTAGCAGTAGCAGTAGCAGTAGCAGTAGCAGTAGCAGTAGCAGTAGCAGTAGCAGTAGCAGTAGCAGTAGCAGTAGCAGTAGCAGTAGCAGTAGCAGTAGCAGTAGCAGTAGCAGTAGCAGTAGCAGTAGCAGTAGCAGTAGCAGTAGCAGTAGCATAGCATTAGCATAGCATAGGGGAAAGTAAGATCAGTTGGATACAAGCATGGTTGACAGACAGAAGACAGAGAGTAATAGTAGAGGGGAGATATCAAACTGGAAACCAGTTTTGAGTGGAGTTCCACGGGGTCGGTGTTGGGACCAATATTATTTTTGATATTTATAAATTATTTGGATGATGACTTATCAAGTAAAGTACTTAAATTTGCAGACGACACAAAAGTGTTCAGAACTGTAAACACTGATGTAGATAAAGAAACTGTACAAGACAATTGAACCAAGTTAGTCAAATGGTCTGAAAAATGGCAGATGTTATTTAATTTTGGTAAATGTAAATACATCCACATTGGACATGGTAATGTAAGCAAATAATACTTTATGGGCAATGCTATATTAGGCACAAGTGTAAAAGAAAAGGACCTGGGAGTTACAGTTAGTGCCGACATGACAGTTTACTGAGTTTAGGGGCAATGTGGACTTGCTGCTGCAAAGGGCAACCAAATATTAGGGTGAATTAGAAGGAACATTACATATATGGAGAAGACATTAATCATACCGTTGTGCAAGGGAATAGTTAGGCGACACTTGGAATATTGCATTCAGGCATGGAGACCATATCATAAGAAAGACATCGATAAACTTGAAAGAGTTCAAAGGAGGGCAACCAAACCTATTCCAGACCGTAAACATTTATTCTATGAAAGACGCCTGTTAGAATGTAGATTGACAACATTAGAAACTAGAATATTAAGAGGAGACCTAATAGAAGTTTTTAAGATATTGAATGGATATGAAGATATCGATAGCAACATTGTTTTCAAACTAAAAGAAGATATTATGACAAGGGGGCATAAGGCAGCGTTAGTCAAGCCATACTTTAGGTTAGATAAAAGAAAATTCTCCTTCTCCCAGAGAACAATAAATGATTGGAATCATTTAAGTCATGTAAAGCAGTGTAAATATGTTTAAAAATAAAATTTATAATTATCTTGCAAGGGCATACCTAGGTGACTATACCTGGTTGAACACTTAAATGTTCTAGAAATTATTTTAATACTGATTAAATTATTTATTCATATATTTATTTTAATTTATTTATTATTATAACAAATTGTTATTATTGTAGAACATTATACGTACTTTATTTTACTTGTATATTTTTAGAGACAACGTATAGTAATAGTATTTATTTTACTAATGTATTTATAGAGACTATTTTAATTAGTAGCATTTTAGTGACATTTTATCATTTTGTATATTTATAATTTTGAGTTTAATACTACTTTATGTACACCTTTATAATTTAGTGAACACTCGATATGCCATAGGCTTCCTTGTTCACATGCCGTCTGGAGCTTGGCTCTCGACGATCACTTGTTAAACCTTGTTGTTATACTTGTTAAAGGTTGAATAAGACGACATCCCATATCATTGTACGATATCGTTTAATTATTTACGTGCACTGATAAACAAACAAAAGCCAAAACTTTAAAGGCAGCCTCGCGTAATAATATCTATGTCTTGCAGGATGACACTTTATCCGGGTGAACTACCTTTGGCAAGGGAGATAGCAACGGGAAATAATCACTAAACCTCCTACAAAGTAGTCTTCATGCGTACGACTCCGCGTATGGGAAGATCTCTCTGTATGCTAGAAACAACTGGAAAGGCTCGTAAATGTCGTGATTAAACATCGCCTGCAGCCTGTGAGGGACGGGAGGTGTGTCCAACGACCCCCGGGAGACGTCTTTGGAATGTCACGCCACGAATCATTCTCA